>ML681966.1:70091778-70218287 GCA_007922195.1 Podocnemis expansa
TCGTTTCCCGCCTTTTTTCTTATTTCGAAATAACTATTTGTTAATTCAAAATAAGTTATTTCAAAATAAGGCATTATTTCGAAACAAGCTGTTTCGACGCAACTTGTTTCGAAATAACCATCTGTGTGTGAATACAGCCCATGAGTACAATCTGGACTACTGAATCGCTGTGGCACTCCAATTCCCCACTCCTGGTCCCAGTTTTAGTCTGCTTTACTATGTGAACTTCCACTCATGGACAATTCATGCACAGCCACCAGCAACTCAGTGAGTGAGTGCCTCTAATCAGCAACTCATGGGGTTATGCGATAGTATGACCCTAGCCAATACCTCCAGTCCCTGCTGCAACTCTTGGAGCCTCTGTCTTACAATGTTAAATGCCACTCACTGGAAGCTCATATGTTTGTCAGTTTTTCAAAAAAACTGACATACACTAGCCTTGTCACTTCAACTGAAGTCTCTACACACACTTTAAACAAGTAGTTCCCAACCTTTTTGGCTCAAGAACCACAGACATTTTTACAATCTTGAAGGGCCACCAGTCTCTGCCTCCTTGCTGATCTCTCATCTCCCTAGCCGCATCAGGGAAACTGCACATGTCCTATAACCCTGTGGACTGCACCTCGGTCCCTAAGCAGTGGTTTCCTTCTATAGCCAGGGGGATGGAAGATCAGAGCTCCATTTCCTTTGGCTCCAGCAGGGAAAGCAAGTCAGGTTTGGTCAAAATAAACAAAAGATAAACATATTTTAAATGGAACTTAACACTATCAGCAACCTTACAAATTCTGATGGTTCTTGCCACAGACAGAGCTGTAAAAAACACGAACAAGAATTCTTCATTCCATGAAATCCACATGCAGGGTTCTCATCTTACAATATATCTGAAAGCTGATATTACACAACATCTATCAATGGCAGTGTCAGTTCTGAGAACAACGGAATATAATGCCCATGCACAACTAGCCAAAGGAAAAGAAATCCTTAAGCTAGTTCCTGGCTTCAATTATTGTCTTTCACTGCATATAGCTAGCTTTTTACCACTTGACCAAGCTAACTTGCGGTAAAGACATGATAGGATTTAAATGACTCACTTATTGCTGATCTGTTAAGTACAGATGCACAAAATTTCAGTGACCTACCCAAATGGTGAATTTGGTCCAATAGCAATATAGTATTTTCAAACTTTTAATAGTACTATCACTTGGCTCTATATAAAGCTCAGAACAACTGAAAAAGATAGAAATCCCCCCCAAAGCAGAACTGGCAATTGTTATTGATTTCAATCAGTAAGAAGTCTTTGACTAGACAAAATGTGAGACACACAAGAAGTCCTGTGGCACTTAAAGACTAACAAATTTATTTATTACATGAGTTTTCATGGGAGAAAATAGCTCATCAATAAATACATTTTTTAGTCTTTAAGTGCCACAGGACTCCTTGTTTGTTTTACTGAACTAGACTAACACAGCTTCCCCTTTGAAAATTAAATTTCTATTTAATTTCAATGAGATGGGGTTACTTAAAAAGCATGGGCAGCTTTGAATACTCTAGCCTTAGATTTTGCTTATTTAACTTTCACAACTAGAGACTCACCAAGCGTGACACTTGTTGCTGTAATCATGACTATTTAGCCTTTGGCAAAGTAAACAATATTATTTTGAAGCATACACTAGTTCCTGTAAACAGCTGATTAGTAGTATTAGCACTGGCCAACTTCTAGCTGTGTGTGAAAATTATTATTAAATCTCTAGTACCACAGAGGAATATGGTCAATTAAAAACTTCCTTGATTCTTCACCCAGTTTTGAATTAAATTTAACCTGATTCTTTTAGAAGTTCAAAATCATTTTTCACTAACATTTCTCTACCACCACCTGTTTTTTTTTTTTCCTTCTGGGGTCTCAGTATATGAAATTAAGGATCACTAGAAATCTCATAAAAGAACCCAATCCTGTGAGATTTGTAGTACTCAATCTCTGAAAATTCAAGACAGTTCTCAGAAAAAGTTCAGTTTAATAACTGTGAGTGCTAATCTGAAGAAACTAATCTGAAGAACTTTTCTTCAGGGAGTGTATCCTAATACAATACTTATCAGAGCCAAACCAAGACATTTTCTCAGACTTTCCCCTCACTGATTTTATAAATTAGCTTTTTTCTGTCCCTAAATTTCACTTAAACCTATGTAACTTCCAGTTGCACAGTCTGGGTCAATTTTGTTGACTGTGTGTGTATTAGCTTTTGTTCTGCTTCATGCATTCAGCAAAAAAAGCAAGAAGTCCTGTGACACTTAAAGATTAACAGATTTATTTATCACATGTGCTCTCGTGGGAGAAAATCCCACTTCACCAGATGCTGCATCTTCCAAGTGTCTGACAAAGTGGGATTTTTCCTCCCACGAAAGCATATGCAATAAAAAAAAATTGTTAGCCTTTAAGTGCCACAGGATTCCTTTCTTTTTTTTGCTGAACAAGACTAAGATGGCTGCCCCTTTGGAACGCTGCATGTTCAGTGCTGCAGCATTTGAATGAGAAGCACTCTCACGCTTAAGTCTGCGTAGGACTGGGGACTAAATTTCTTATTAATTTCCCACAGAGATAGACTTTCTCTGAGCTACATGTCTTGTTAAAGATGAAGAACACTGTATCCTATGGCATATATTTGTCCAAGATGTTCCCTTTCCACTACTTGATGATACTCTCATCAGCCAACTCTTTGCTTGACCTAATCTAACATAAATCATCGGTTCAGCTGATACATATGAAGTCAGGAGACTTCCTCTTTTTAGGTCTGCCAAAAAGACTAACATCAGCATTAACTTAAATTACCTCATTATTAACTTTAGGGACTTTGATATTACACACATCATGTTCTAAGAGGAACATTTCTTTTTATTGTCTCCAAAAGAGAGAATATGTAACTCAGTATTGCATTTATAATATTCATATATTTTACATGTTTATATTTTGATTTATTTTCCATAAACACAGAGACAAGAGTTGATTATTTCTAATTTAAGAAATATTCATACGTATGAAGTATATTAGCGCACATCACCGAAATGTAAAATTTAAATCCAAAATATCAAATAACTGCTATGATCTATGGTCATATATACTAATGTATATTAAAACAGTTATCTTTTCTAAAAAGTTATTTTTTGTTTTATAGAAGTACATTATGGGTCTACCACAAAACCATAAAAACATGCAAGCCAATGCATCATCTGTACAGTATTATGACATATGAAGCACAGAGTACTAAGGAGGCAAAGCTCATCTATAAATATTGAATACCTTACAGTCAATAGGGACTTGAAAACACTAATACTATAGCTATGCATTTCACCTTGAGTCAATGCTAGCACAACTGAAACAGAGGGAAAAGCCAGATACTGTATATTACATCACCTTGCAAACTTTTATTCAACAAAGACAGGTAATATTTTGATGGATAATAACATATCAGCATTGTCTACAGTTATAATCAGAGCAAAAAGTGAGTGGATGGTAGACTCAGCATGATAATTTTTTTTTTATTTTGGTAGGTTGTGTTTTTAAGGTATATAGTGTAATCAAAAATCAACATTCAAAAACCAGTAGCTGAGCACTTCAGTCTTCCTAATCACTCTGTTGACTGATTGTTAACAACTGTGCTCAAGCAAGTCAGTAACACATTAAGACTTCAGAGAGAAACAGCAGAACTGGAACTGATATGCAGGCTCAGTTGCGTGAAAGCAGGATTAAATCTTGACTACGGATTCTTTTCCCATTAGAACAGGTGATTTGACCTCATACTCCTCTATGTGCTGTTTCCCAGTGTTTGAATCTTAACATCTGCTTTGATTTGCTGTTACAGTATGACCTGACCCCATGACTTACACTTCCCTGCATTTATTTTCCTCCCATTCTGTAAGTTCCCCCATCTTCTAAGTGTCTGAGGAAGTGGGATTTTCTCCCATGAAAGCTCATGCAATAAATAAATTTGTTAGTCATTAAGTGCCACAGGACTCCTCGCTTGTTTTGCTGAACTAGACTAACATGACTACCCCTGTGGAACTTGCTAATATAGGGTTTCCCTAAATCATAGCCTATATGTTAACAGTGGGAAACCTTGTCCCCGTTTGTAGGCCCCAGCAGAGCCTGGATAAAATGCATAATAGGCAAATCGTTAGCAATGTAACCTTTGGGGAAAAAGAACCTGAGAGTGAAGTTGTTGCCAGTTCTTGTCAGAACAGAGAAACATCCTCTGACCCTGAGCAGCAAAGCAGGGCAAGACACTGGCCACCCACAACTAGATTAAATTGCAACTGTACAAAGAAGAGTTATAAGTAAATAGTAGCAATAAAGTGGTAATGAAAACAGAATAGAGATTTTTTAACCAAATGTTTTGTTATGATAATCATATAGCCTTTTCATTTAAGAAGTAGCAGTTATGTTTTGGTATTTAAAATGGAGTTAGTCATTGATGAATTAGCCTTAAGGAGCAATTGAAATGATATATATGGGCATTTGATGGAGGTGAGAAGTATCAGACCTAAACAAGAATGATCCAGATGGCTTAAGAATGTGATAATGTCAACAGCAGATGGCACCCACAAAAAACATCAACATATCAGAACAATGTAGGTGCCATGTTCATTAACATCAGGCTTGGAAGCGACATGACAGCCTCATCACAAAATGTGGTTTTGGCCCTATAAAAAGGGTGAAGAAAATGAAGGAATTTGGATCTGTTCCGCACATCCCAAGGACCATTGTGTCGTGACTGACTGGATCCTGCTTCAACACTCGCGCTCAGCTGCCTGGCCAGTAACGTGACTTGAGCAACATTGAGGCTCGTAACTATCTCCCTCCTGCAGAACTGCGTGCGTGTGTGCGTGTGCGTGCGTGTTAGGTAAGATAGACATTCTTCTGTACTATCAACGAACACAGCTCTTTGCCTTATCCCTCACATAGGATCTCATTGCTCATTTCTTAGTGCAACAGGTTCAAATAGTGTGACAACAGGTAAGTTACAGAACTACAGGCTCAGTCTGTGTCAAGTAGCCTCAATAAAGAAACTGCCCGTGCATTCATTAAAATCCAGTCTTGACTCGTCTCTACCGTGAGAGAATCTACAGAGTATTCCAATGAGAATAATGGATTTCAATGTTTAGTCTAAGTTTTATTACTACTGATGGTGCAGCAGTTTGTTGTGTTTAAAGCTGACTGTAGGTTTAATTCCATTTATAATTTGACACAAGCAAAATTCTTTTGTATTTATTGCAACAATTTCTGTATAAATAACCTGGCATATATGTGGTAGATGCATTTTTAAAATGTATACAAAGATAGTTATTGTACAAATCCTATAACTACTTTCAAGTTATATATTTTTCATCCTTTTAGATTCGTCAGAAACACTAGCTGATTTTCCAGCAAAGTATATATCCAATTCATATGTCTAATGTAGACTATGCCCCTAAATACCAAATGCAAAGCGGAAACAAATCAGACTTATCTGAAAGTATTAAAGAACAGTAACCCTCTACAGTTTATAGAATAGTATTATTCATTTGATTTTTCTAAACTAAGAGCAGTCAAAGCAAATGTCATAAAAATGTAGAGAAAATTAATTGTTCAAGTAATCAACCAAGAGTTCATTTCCCCAAATTATAAACCTCTGTAAATAATAGAAATGTCTAATGACCCTTAACTACAGCACAATAAAAATCATAAATGAATATATGACTCACATCAGTAAACAAAACTCAGATTGTTCACTGCAGAAGGTGTGCCTGATTGCACTTTCGCTTACATTAATTTGACATCCCTAATATAACCCCACTGACTTCAGTGGATTTATGCTTATTATATATACATTGCTAGAAATGATAACAGAATCAATGCCAGGGTTCCAAACACAATTACTTTTGTAAGGGAATAAACTTCTACCCAATCATTAACATCTATTATCTATGCAAACTTGTAAGAAGCAAGCTGACTGTGCCTATTTACTCAACTTAGTTAAATGTCATCCTTCTCTGAGATAATGTAACAAAAAATGCACCAAAATCTTGATCTGTATTCCAAGACTAAAATGAGCAACTGTTTGCTTACTTCACTAGCTAACATGATCTATGGATTGTGACAAAGTTCCTTACTGTGGTGCGCCTCATGCTTCCCTCTAGCCGCAGGTCTGTTTCCCTCAGACCTCCAGGCCTGGGAAAGGTCTTTGCTCCCTTCAGACTGGGTTTTCTCCTTTTCCCAGACTTTGTACCTCAGGGGCTCTTCCTGACCAGCATTCTGCTCCTTCAGGAGATGTCTGCCTTCGAACAGTACCTTGGCTTCTCTCGCACTCAGCTAACCCCCTTCTCTGGAGGGAAGACAATATAACAAATCCTGGGCAGAGCCTTGATTAGCTCCAGGGGTGCCAATTAGCTTGATGGAACCACTGCTCAGCTACAAGGGGAAAAGGGACTTGCTGACCCTGGGGCTAATATATTGGCTTTCTTGAACTCTCCGGAAAGGAACAGGCACTTAGTCAGTATATGGGAGCATCTGTGCATTTAACAAGACAACCAAATGCCTTTTAAGGGATAGTCATTCACTCATGTCTGTGAAGTGCTCGGTTTGCTTGGCCTCTAAGCACTTGTGCAGCAACAACCTGTCCTTAATCAAATTGCACCCAGTAGAGAAAGGTGCCAAAATCAGTGTCCTAAATGCAAAGCTGACAGTACCTGACCCATCCTTATAATAGGCTGCAACAAATGTCACATCCTAACAACTTCATCCATAGCGTCAAGGTACATGAGGCCAAGAGTGTTATGAGAATAAATACATTAAAGAGGGATTCTCATACTACAGTAACAGATGTCATATGAGATACAAGTACAGTCAAGATAAGTAGGCAGATACAAGGCAGACTGACCAACCAACTAACCTAACACTTCTTAATAGCTGACATTACCATATGTTGTAACAACTCAGCTCTGTGCTCTGGAGGGACTCAGATTAGACTTTCACCATGTATAGTGGGTTGTAACACACCAATAACTGCTGTTTGTTAATTAGACACATTGCATAGCATAGTATCTACAACCTGGAATGAATCATGTTTCATTAATACAGGAAACTACGTATGTTCCTATTTGTAAAGCACATATCAGTTATTTTCTGAAATAGTGCTCGGAAGTACAGATCACAGATGAATCTTGTTAATTAACGGCACATGACCTTCTTCACAGCACTTTAAAAACTGATCACGTCAAGAAGTGCTCCTAAATCTAAAATATAAAGTGGAAATTCTAGTACTTATTAATACATTCTTCAACCTTTCTCTGAGGGTGATGGATCCAAATGGCTAGCCATCACAAAATATATTTTCTAAAAGCAGAAAACTAATATTCCTTTGCCTAACAGACAGTTACACAGAGATATATGGCTCATAATATTTGAGGAAATAAATCGAAAATATCTTGCAAGCAATTGTCTTATTTACTTCTGTATATTATATTGCAGATAATCTATCACTAATATTATTTTTTGACAAACAAGTCATGATATTTAATATTGGCTCAGATGCTCCTTATCTTTCCTGAATTCAAAGCTTAATTGGCGGTCAATACCTTACTAATGGTGACCAAATCATCTCTCCACAGGCTTGAAGTCTCACTTGAGAATCTGTACAATCATTTCTGCACATTAAGAGGTGAAGTGACAGAGCACAAGAACGGAATATTTTCCCTGGTGATTAAAACATGACTTTCCTTGGGAGGGCACACTTCAATCTTCAATTCACGATAAGCAGACTTACATCTAGTAGCATGAAGAAAAAGGCTGATGTATCCTCTTTTCTAAGTCAGGAACAAGAAGCAATAATGACTTAACAACAGTAATGGGAATATAATGATACTAACTAGACAACACATTCTAAAGGAAAATCTCAACAAGAGAAAACTATGAGAACCTACTGTCTCTTAAATAAACCAGAAATAATTAGCATGCACTATAGCTGTGTCTATGCAGTTACAGTTTGGAGGAATGTGAAAGTAAACAGCAGTTTTGTTACCTTTGAAAAAAAATATGCAAAAAATAAATCTGTTAGTCTTAAAGTGCCACACAACTGCTTGTTGTTTTTTTACTGGACTAGATTAACACAGCTATCCCTTTGGAAATTGTTACCTTTGCTCAGCTATGACAAAGACCTGGGGTGTTGCTGCCATTGGGCCCATGGGCAGCAGCAGGGTATGGATCCAGCCTGGGGCTGCTCTAAGGTGGCGGCAACAGCTGCAGGGGTGCTGGCTGGTGACTGCAACAGCAGTAGAGGCCAGATCTGGTTCTGTGCTGCCCACCAGTGGCAGCAGCTGCAGGAGCTGGTAGCAGCAAGCTGCCTGGGGCCACAGAGGTTCTGGAGCTGGTGGTAGGAGTAGTGAGCTGCCTGGATCAGGCCCAGGTGCAGGGTAGATGGAAGATAATGTGGAAGAAACAACAGAGCTGGGAGAAGGAAGGGGCCTCATTCATAGTGATGTCTGAGCAGAAGTAACAGTACCAATGTTTTAGTACTTGCCTCTAGGCAGTATTTTTATAATTCCAAAATGTAACAGCCCTTTGAAATGTCACCTATGCTGCAAGACGTACCATTTACTTGTGGCCCAATGAAATGCATCCTTCAGGTAAGTAATTCTCCAATGGAATATGAGGAATTTTACTGTGGCAAGATTGTAACTTGGGGTTTCAAGGCATTATTCAGGATTTCACTTTGAAGATCTCTATTAATCTTTATGGCAGTTGATTGGTTAAAGGCATGAGACCCATTTTGACAGTGAAGCCAGATAGAGTGTATATTTGGTTTGACCACATACGGTCAGGGTAAGAGGACACATGTCTTAGCTGGACTGCACTGCTCACATATAGTAGATCTGAAGGCTAGATGTAAACAGCAAACATGAAAAGTTAGTGAACTTGCTTAATTTTTGCACTGTTTAAGCTACATCATCTGTCTTTCTGCTAGCTACTCCAATATTACCTCTGAAAACCAAGCTTCATTTTTGCCATCCCTGTTTATCAGAACTCAGCATAACCCTGCCTCAGAAAATCAACCTGTGCTTTGTTCTAGGATAACCCACATAGGTAGTATTTACATATGAAACTATTTTCATTGCATGTTATTTTTCACCTGGAAACAGGTCAGTAGATGTTTTGAGAGACTATGGTCAAGTGATCTTGTACAGTCTAGTGAATGAGGCACATTAAATAGAATAATGTAAAAAATAATGTAAAAGCAGAAAATCATCAATAACTTTTTTGGTTAAGCCCTTTTTGAATTATTGATGAGTAAAAACCCAAATAATCTTTTTTTTCTTATTTATATTTTCATCTGTTAATATTCAAAGACTACAAAAATAAATTCTGCTCAAAATAAATTTATATATTTGCTTGGTCTTTTCTGTGTGAAGACAAACCAAGGAAAACTTCATATCCAAGGTCTCTGCAATACCTTAATAGTGCAAAGATTAAGATCATGTAACTGCATAAGGTGATACAGGCTCCAGTCCCGTATGAACTCTCCCGAAGTGTAAGGATCTAGACATTAGTTATCTACTTCATCTGGCAATTTTTGAATGGCTACCAGTGCAGCTTAATTATGGCAGTGTTCATCACAATGAATGTCATAAACATCTTTTAAAGATCAACTATGCCTGAAATTTCTCATGAAGACAAGTGACCGTTTTGTCTTGATGTAGCAAACTGCAAATCAACCCTATATGTTCCACATGGGTCTCCACTAGACTTTATATTTAGATAGCTCAATATATAAAAACACCTATATTTTTCAGAGGATACATAGCCACTGACTTGTACAAGGGGCAGACTGTAATTTCAGTAGTCAGTCAGTCTCTCCTGATTTACTTATCTCTGAAAGCATACTGTATAATTGAATCATCATACTGGGAAAAAGCCCTGCAAATAGTGTAGTGGCTAGCACCTCTGCTTAATATGTGGAAGGTCCTGGGTTCAATTCCCAGGGGGCTGGACTTGATGATCTCATGAGGTCCCTTCCAGCCCTATGATTTGATTGATTGATTGATTGAAAGGGAAAAGACAGAACTGCCTGTCTCTGCATATGAGTTTGAACTGGATCCTAATTGGATGAGGAGCAAAAGCACAAAAGGTGAGAACTCTTCCTGTGCATCTTCTAATAGTCACAGGATCACATAAATGTGATGTTCAGAGTTGCTTTTATGAGCCTGCAGGAGAGCAGAGACGACCACTTTATTTTATTTTATTTTTTAAGTTTGGCTGTTGTCATGAGGTTAAAATAAACACTACCTCAATTTCAAAACCTCCATGGAAACAGGGAAAACATGTGTAGCTTTCAAGCCAAGAGCAATAAAATTGTTTGAATGCATAAATTTAAAGAAAATTTTAAGGAGATAAGCTTTAAGAAATGATGTAGAAGTCATTTTAGGGAGAAATCTCAATTTTCTACCCTGCTACACTGAATGCGATAAGGGGATGAAGTATAGCTTTTTATGATCTTGACAATGCTGTATCTTTTTAAAGAAAATATGAAGCAACCTGAGAAATGACAGGCTCAGATATTGATCAGCTCTGTGAAGAGCTTCTACCCAAAAGTAGAAAAAAGTGTGAAAGATTTATTGGCAATGCTTCCACTGACCATAATCAGGCTGTAGGCCTGAATTCATCTTACAGGTGCTTAGGTAAAATAACTAGTCACCTCATAAATATAACAGAAACTTTTTCCATATAAGCAACAACTTTATATAGTTATTCACTTTTTTTAAAAAATTGCCCTTCAACAGTGATTCACCTAAGATATGGCCCCAAGATGACACAACAGCAATTCTGAGAGGTCAAAGGATCAAGAGACTGATTTGAGTAACATAAATTTCAAAACAAACACGGAGTCCTGTGACACTTAAAGACTAGGAAATTTATTTAATAGAAATAAATAAAATAAATAAATTTGCCCGTCTTTATGTGCCACAGGACTCCTTGTTTGTTTTGCTGAATAGACTAATATGTCTACCCCTTTGGAACTATACAAAATCAAAATATACTTGACTCTGAATTTTGTCATCTTTGAAATTTGGAGAAGTCTAGTTAATTTTGCAAATACTGTCAGTTAAGAGAGTATGGCAAATCCACTGAAGGTGAATCTGCTGCTGTTCCCTGGCTCCTGACTGCAGAGTGACTACTCCACTTGGAGTAAAAAGTTCTGTGGCATTGAGATTCTGGGAAACCTGGATGGACAGCTACTAGGGCAACTCCCTCTGGCAGCAGTGGCACAGTGTGATAGAGCTGGTGGCTCCACAGATGCCCAAGTGCTGTTAGGGGTTCCCAGTTTTTAAGTTTTTAAGAATAGCAGAATTTATATACATAGTTTAAATAAGAACATGCATATTGTGGAAGTATGCAAATTGCATTATTCTGACTCTGTATGGGGTTGCCTTGTGATAAAGATGTGGTAAATTTTCAGAATTTAAAACAGGTTAATTTCTGGTGCTGAAGAGATCATGCTAGTGTAATTTGTTGTTTATTTATATAATGTGTATGTTATCCACACTACATACCCAAGTCCTCTCGCTCTTAAACCCAGAGAAGTACATATAATTTCGTATCCCTCCTGGATTTTCTGTTTCTTTCTGCTATGAGAAGCACTGAAATATTGTGAGGTATTCTGTTTCAGGTATTTCTGGTCAAGGGAAAAAGTAAAGTAGTACAAAGCAAGTTGCAAAGCTAACTGTCCTTGTGAAAATTTAACCACATTACTGAAAACTCCAGAGGTTAGACAAAATTTAGTTAAGCCTCTGAACTTTTGGCTGCTGATACAAACCAAAGCATTGAAATATAAACCTTCCTCTTGGAAAGCTACAGCAGATTATAACATTCAAACCTGCATGAGGCTAATGGTATTTGATTTTTTTTAATGTCAAGATTTTTATATCTTTTTAAAGTTATAACATGAAAATATATAATACTGAAGATTTACAAATTCAGTGTGTAATCACCTGCAAAAGATATTTATTGGTATGTCATACCCTGCCATGAACATTATCTCTTAATCACATCTCAGAATTAGAGGTTCCTACACTTGTATCTTCTGTACCATAGCCTGAGCTCACTGCACAAGAGGCTCCTTGCATTATTCCTGAAAGCTTTCACTGAGCCATCCTCCCACCAGCCTCCATTTCAAGGACTCCACAACCTTTCCCACCCAACATCATGCCAGGTTCTCAGCGTGCCCCTCTCCTGTCTCTCCTCTACCTTAAGTCTACCCTGTTGGGGTTACAGCACAACTCTCCATTCCTCCCTTTGCCACATGTCAGATCTGTGCATCCCTCCCAGCCAACAGGTCCCTTCCTCCACCCTCTCTACACAGTTGTCCCCTCATTCTCATCCAATATCAGGTGCTTTCTGTGTGCACTCCCCATTCTCCTCATACTAGGGTCCGCCATTCTCCCCTTCTTTCAGGTGTTCTGAACGCCTTTTTCTTTCCTTTTTCCCCAAGTTGTGTTCTCTGTATCCCCCTCCATCCCTCCCACACACAATGGATGGTGTGCTCTTCATTTCCCCTTCCCATATATCAGTTTCCCAGCTGCCCACCATGCCTGGGGCTCTGTAGGATCCTCCCCCTCTCTCCAACATTCTTTCCTCTCCTCTTTCTGTCTAGGAGGCAAGTCAATCAGAGTGTTAATTAATGGCAAGATCTTCAATCAATAGATAATCACAGTGGTGACTGAAGCTTCTGTGGGTGGGAGGGATACAAAAAGGAGTAGCTAATCTGATGCAAGGGGTTCTGTGTCCCACTTCCCCTTTTAACCCTTGTTTTTCCTGTTTTCACCAAAGCAATAGTAGTCTACTCACTGAGGCCTTTCCAAAAATGTCTGAATTGATCAAATGGAGCAGCCAAAAGTTACCACATTATGTATAGATATTTCTGTTTATCAAGCTGAATTTTGGGCTTCACTTCACTGTCTCTCTCTCTCACATACACATACATACATACACACACACACACACCCATCATAGAAATACAAGCTAAATCAGACAAAAACAATGATATTCTGAGATATAATAGAGCTGAAAGGTGAACCCTCAGCTATTCAAGATGACCTAGAGGATGATTCTAATGGATACTTCTGATTCCTAAGCAAGACTGGTTGCTTCAATAGTCCTCATCCTAAACATTATGGAATTTTAAAACTCTCTCATTACTCCTGGAAGAGGGTTTCTGCCTAGCATGTTAGCCCAGCAGTTCCCAAACATTTTCCATCCATGACTCCATTTTTAGATGTGTTGTTACTCACTAGAGAGTGTTTGCCTTTTAAAAATGGTGTCATCCCTGCAGTGTGTCCTCACACAGACTTTCCATGCAAGGTCATGCTAGACTTCATGACCTCACACACAAACAGAGCAATCAATATATAGCAAGGCAGGCAGAGTTTTGTACAGCAAAATAGCTTCCCTCCTGTACTGTGAGCTTGTGCATTTAATGTGCATGAGGTCACATTGTTTGAAGGAGGCCATTTTGTAAAATGACATCTTATGCATGCTCAGGACAGCCATGATCCCATCTGTTGAAGGAGCAACTCCACTTTGGGTCTCAGTCCATAGTTAGGAACTGCTGTGTTAGATTGTAACCAGAGTTATCAGGGTTTATCATACCAACAATCTGTGTAGCAGAGTCAAACATCTATCGATTAAAGCATCCCACAATTATTCCTTATTACACACAATAAACCATAATAGTTGTAAAAGACCTATAATGTTAATATTAAACAGTTTGTCATGGTCTGTCAATGAGTAGTTAGGAACCTTCAGATTCGTAGATTATAATCATGATAAAATTTACTCTCCTCTTCAGAATACACAAAAGGCCTCTAATCACACTCAGCATCCATATGATTACATGTAATGCAAATGGGAATGATCCCGGTAAACCCCACACACTTCCATGTTAATCTGTAGTATAGACAAGCCTTATCTCAGTACATCTTTTGCCACTTGGGGGTGTGTGATCAATGTAATTTACACTGCCATGAGTTCTATGTGCTATGCACCATAAGCATTACGTTCAGCAATAGAGCTGTTCCCACCAACATAGCTACCACCTGTCAGGGAGGTAGTTTTGGGAGTGAGTTTGTAGCACTCTTGGTGTAGACTAGCCCTTAATAGAATAGGCCCTTCTGAGTGCATGACAACAATTTTTTTTTTATTTTTTGAAGAAAACTGAGGGAACTTCTGCTATAGCTGTTTTCTTTCTCTTTCTAATGAAATGAGTCATTTTAAATTTTCTTCTACTACCATACATTGTCACCTATGTCTTGCAAAGCTTCATTCAATAAAATAAAACATTATTTAAATTTGGTTGAAAAGTATCTGTAATCCCTATTGTGCTTCTCAGAGCACAGACAGCAACAAACAGTCTTCCCTGTCCCTTTTGTTCAAAAATAGCACTGCCAGTTGATCTGAATGGCTTTTGCTGAGGAAGTATTTTCATATGTTGAGTTTTTGACATTCTGAGTAGAAGGCAAGACTGATGGAATCACCTTTCATCAATGAAGCAATACTACTGAACCAATGCAGAAATCGCAGTCAGCATTATGGAGAATTCTGGTTGATTGTGTTCATGGCCAGTAGTCAGGAGTCTTTGAATAGCCTCAGTGAAGGTAGAAATTGGAAGCTGGGCTGTGTGAAATATCATAAAAGAAAAGCTCCTTCCTGCCCCAGCTCTGCAATCTGACTGATTACCACTATATTATTAGAAGGCTAGATTTCAAACCACTAACAGCATGCATGACAGGTCTCCTACAGTCAGAGTTGTTGGCTTTTTAGACATAGTTGCTGTGTAGAGCAAAGATAAAACCAGTCCCATGCTCTAAGCCTCAAGTATAGTCATCACTTCTACAGCATGAAGTATCATCAAATCCTTGCTTTTGGACTTTAAAAGTACCACAGAACTCTTCCTTTGTTTTGGTTTTGCTTGAACAGACTAACAGAGCTGTACCTCTGGAACTTCCTTTTGGATGAAAACCACTAACAAACAGTGGTATGTCATGAACAAGTAACCTCTTTCCAGGAAGGACTCAGGTAAACTCAAACACACCTGATTTGTGTTCCCTTTAGCTATGTCTGCATTTCTCCATGGATAGATAAAAAGGAATCTGACTCTTCAGAATGCCAATTCTTTGTGAAATAAGATTGAGTTATCACTTGAGGGCTTTTCTCTCACTCCCTCTCAATTTCTCTCTCCACATTCTAAACTCATATTCCACCTCACCCCCCCCAAAGACCAGTGATAGCGCTTAAGGGTACCAGTGACAACTCTAATATCCACACTCATTTTCCTTCTTCCTTTAGGCGGATGGCCACATATTACAGCCTATTTGGTTTAGATTCACATAAAAGTTAATAATTCTTGTGTGCAGCTCACACTTCAAACAACTCTTTATCTTGTGCTAATGGGTGACTCATTTCTTTGGTGCCTACACAATACAGAAAGGAATATGTGAGGTTTTACTTGAATCTGAACACAGGGAAGACTACATGCAGGGTTGTTCGCTTTGAGTACTTGTTATTATGAGCTCTATGTGTACATGTTTTTAAAAAAGTCTCTTTCAGGGGGGGAAAAAAAAAAGCTTTTGTTTTAAGCCACTTCACTCCACTCTGTCCCAAGTCACACTCCACCTTGCTTTAACTTGTGGATTTCATGCTCTCAAAAACAATAGAGAAAATAAAGGTAGTGGCCAGAAGTACTCTGACAATACCAGAAAAATGTGTTTTAATAATGGATATAAAGTATTTTATCAGTGCAGCAGGGAGGGATAGGGATGGGAAGATGATGAATGGCTTAAGATTCTGCAGGGGGTGTCTACTGATGCAGTTGTTTAGAAAGACACCAGGCTCTGTCATGCTGCTTTTCCTTTCTCCAGGCTGTAATGAAATGAGTGTAGCTGGGGAATCATAACCTCATGATAGCATGGTCTTATCTCTCAAAGTTCTAGTGCTTTACTGACTTTGTCCATGTGGCACAGACTCGCATGATGAATTTCTTCAAAGGCCTGGAATGAAACTATAGCCCTTTGGATTTCAAAAAAATACATTTTGGATTAGCAATCACAACAGGACCTTTTCATTGCAGTTTGAGTAGTACAGTGGATTAGATTACATTAGTTTTGTAAGACCCTTTACCAGCACTGCAAAACACTACCTGATGTTTTCATTAACTACTTCAGTGCTAAATGTTCATGGGATAAATGAGCAGTAATTACAGTTCATAAACTATATCAATATAAGCCAAACTCCTATACTTTCTCCCCCAATGGCATTGTTTCTCTGAGAAAACATTACGGACATGTCTAGTTTATCCATCTCCATTTCTTTCTTTCTCTGCTTGTATTTGTGCACCATGTCCATTTTAGAAGTCTGTAGTATAAAGTAAAAATAGTCTGATCTTGAAATGTTCTGAGCACTCTTTACAATTTCTGGGTGCACAGAACATAAAATCAGGCCATTTTTAGGTGACCAAACACAAATTTAAGAGCTTAGCTGCAGGCATTTGGGTTTCAAATTCCCACCCCTGTAACCCCCACATCTGCTTCTCTCTATTTTGCTGAAAGAAAAGAAGCAAACAAACAAAACCACTGAGAAAATTTCAGAGTGTTAGCAACCGTACTTTCTCTTAAATTCTATTTTGAAACACAGACAAAATAAGGGAGTGTAAAACTTATAACTGCTTTCTAATGAACAATTTAAAATGTTTTTGCTTTATATTTAAGGAAATAACAGACTACAAGTTCTTATTCAAGCTGTGTTCCTAAACATTTTAAGAAAACAGTAAGAAAGACTGAAGATTGATTAATCTTAAGTGCACAATCAGTTAGATGTTTCGCATAGTGCTTGCCACATGACACCTCAGAACACACTGCAGTATAAAACAATACATGCAGAATTCACAAACAATAATTGCAATGGTGACTGAAAAGCACAGGCAGTCAAGAACAAATCAAGATAAGAACATGTGAACAGTAATGCTTTCACTGACCATACTTGCCCCTCAGTGTGGTGTTAGAAGTAAAATACCACTATCCCACATGTAACATACAGCAGTCGTTTGACAGTATGTATGATATACATTGCTACTAGCATCTTTGCTAATTTAAATTATTTAATGCGTCATTCAGTACTCTGTTACAATGGCATAGGAAACAAGCAAAATGCTACACTACAGAGTAACTATTAAACCTTAAAAATATGCATCTAAACCAAGCATGGCACTATACTATAGCATGCAAATTGAAAGTATTGGGTCTGAAAACTGTTAGTGGCAATCTGGCTATTTAATCAGAGCGCCTAGAAGCCGTGATCACAGTTATCAAAATCAATAACATAGAAGACAAACAGATTCATTCTCACTGGCTCAGAATCTCAGCTGGTGCAAATCAGCTAAGTTCCAACTAATTTACATCAGATGATAGATGAGGATCTGTCTCATTATCCCATTTGGAAATTTATCTTCCAGGAAGACAGAAGACATGTTGATTGGACAACAGGTTTAACTGACTGGGGCCATAATGTGGAAAGCAGTGTCACTTCATTTGCATTATAATTATGTTATTTAACTTTGTTTATTGCAGATCCAGGGGAGAATACAGCTAGTGACACAGGGAGGGCCTCAAATGGAACATAGCTGGATGCTATCCCAAAGGTTCAGGGCAGCATTACACTGCCTAATGTAGCCAGGTGGCCTAGCAGGGGGTAGGGAGTGCTTGTCTACAGATAATTAAATCCATATGGGTAATAAGTAGGGTGCTGCCTCATGACAAAATATTATGACGACTTCAACTTGGCATAAGGCAATGAAAGGTCAGGATTAATACATGTTTATCATTTATATGTACACGTGATTGTTATTGATGGTTATTGCTAATCTTTCCTTTAATGGAAGATACAGTTTTCATCTCCCACAAAATAATTGAGAGCTCTTTAGAACAAAAATTTTACAATAGAAAGCAGGCTAATTATAAAGTCAACAGTATATAGGCTCACAGAGGTTCAATGGTCATTCAACAGAATCGTATCCATGTGTTATGTGCATAATAAACACTTTCACTCTAACACACAAGCATAATAATGAATAACTTCCCATTAAAAGTCAGCATGTAGAATTCATTTAGAAATGTTCAAACTGGTTCTGATTGAACTTATACCTGGTGAAATTCAATGGCACTACTTTTCACTAAGCCCCTGATTCAGTATTCTGTCTCTATTCAGCAACATATTTAAAGACCAGTTAACATTTTGCAAGTATGGAAGAATGTGTTAAAATGAAGCACAAACAAAATATTTAATGTTTTGCTGAACTGGGGTCTAAGTAAAAGGAGAATTAAGCCCTTAGTTTTCCAATAACTAAAGCCCCAACATTATCAGTTATTACTACTTAAGAATTGCATGGGCATCAATACCTTTTAGAAAAATAGAAGATATAATAACTAGATTTCTTTAATACTCTGAAGCAACTCAGGATTCTTCCAGGCTTTCACAATAGTCTATTTCTGGTGTAGCTAGAGAGATTGTCCTTTTTACCCTGTCTATGAATAAGAAAATGAATTAAAAGTCATTGATAGTATATAATAAACCAGATACATTAGTAAAGTAGGAAAACTGAAGGAATCTAATATGATGTTTGACATATGTATAAAAGGAAAGCCCACAATAAGTGACATAGTTTGTAAACTTTGAAGATGGTATTTACCTCACTGGCTATCCTGATAGATTGGAAAGAAGGGGTTTATGCTGACATTAAATTTGTTTTATTTTAAGTGAAAAAATAAAAACTGATGTTTGCAATCAAGCATGCATATGTTATCAAGTTAGTGAAATAGACTGACGGTGAGAGATAAAAAATAAAAGGAACTGAAACCCAATGGAGTGTTTATAAGGACGTGACCACAAAGATGCAACTAGTTGACTAAAAAAAATCATGTATTCAGCTCAGTCATACAAACCATGGTCGCACTATTCTTGTTAGAACAAAGAGGAAGACTTATACAGCTTTTCCTACCAAATGCTGTTGGAGAACTACAAAGGGCCCATGGAAAATGATTTGTGGAGATAAATTGCTGGAACAAACCAGCTGATGTTCAAGGTATGTCTCAAGATGGATGTACCAACATTTGTGGTCTAACCTGTTTACACTGACTGGTGTGATGATATGTTGCAGAGAAGGACAGGAAAATTCCAGCTCCAGTTGCAAGAACTGATGTATCATTGTGTGGTTGGTTTGTAAGAAAGGAGGATTCATTCATGCTGAATATTTTAAATCTCCAGAACAAGTATGGGTCATCATCTAATTAACCCATGCCAGCATCTACAAGCAGCAGCACTAAATTGAACAACTCAGAATAAAATGGCTTCTCCCCCTCACTCCTTGCTTCCCAAAAGTCAAAGAAACCTGGAAGGAAAAAGACAAAGGTCATAGGCAGGCCAGCTGGCAAAACCTCATGGCATCAAGTGCCTACCTCTCTTGCACAACTTTAATTGCCTCTTCTTTTTACAACAATTTGAGTTGCCCATTAGCACACTGGGGGAATATTATAGTTATGTCTGTCCTTCACTTCAGCTGTTATTGCAGTGTTAGCTCCCTCTGTCAACAATAACTGAGTTGATAGCTGAGCAAAAATCTAGTCATAAATACCAAATTTAATTGGGTGATGACCAAGATTAGTCAACAGAGCATTATCTGAAATTAAGAACATAAAGAGTAATGAAGTTTGTGTATGTGTTTTAAAAATTGCCAGAGAATTCCAGTGTGTGCTTTTGTTTTGTAACAGGTTACAATCAATCAAAATTGCTGCAAATAGATTTAAAATTCAAGTTTCTGTTAACTAGAGTTATAACATTACATGCGTCTATCAGAGTTCATGATTTCACACTACCCTCCTAGCTTTAGATGTCTATTGACATAAAATGGGACCAAGTGTGCAAGCATTTTGTCCTTGCATTGTCTGTCACAGAAGTAGTTTATATTAGACAGCAGAGGGTTAGATGGATTCTGGGGTCAATAAAGAAGTTCCAAAGGGGTAGCATCTGATGAAGTGGGATTTTCTCCCATGAAAGCTCATGTGGTAAATGAATTTGTTAGCCTTTAAGTGCCACAGGACTCCTTGCGTGGGGCTAATAAAGTTCACTAGGAAATTAGTACCAAGAGTAAACTGCTAAAGATCGCTTGGGAAGGAGAATTTGGTAAACTACCATGTAAATAACTGACTAACTTGTCTCATCATCTAGTTTTGGATTTTTGGTAACCATTTGGCACAAGTGAAGCTCTCTTCTACAATCCAAACAAAGTCACCTTGCAGAGACAGTTATTGAGTATAAATGCTATTTTCTATTGCAGTTGTGTGATTTGATTAAAAAATATCTGAATGGTTACATCAACAAAAGGACTCTGCCAACCTATTTAAACTCAAATGGTCAGTCCAAAGGGAAGGGTGAGCTAGTGACGGGTGTAATGTTAGCGATATTTATTCAAAGAGCTCAGCTGTTTAACTTGTGGGAGTCCAGTGCGTTCAAACTACTAGATGGAAATAGGAGCCTAGAAGAGGTTGGCTAAAGGGCTCCATGTCCATGAAGAGGTAACAGACAATTGCTGCCCAGGAAATATACCAGACAGACCAAGGAAGAAAGCCATGCTGCCATCTGCTGAGGTAAACATAAACCATATGGGGGCCTAGTGACTAGGTTCCTTTCACAGGAGCTCAGGATGGCTAGCAGGCCCAGCCTTACTGGACCTGTGAGAGCAGATTTCAATTTTTATTACCAAAAGAAATTAATACATGATTCTATTTAATTTGCCTCTGTGAATTTCACTTTTACCACTTCCTGCTACATGGGAAAGACACACTACAAACAAACAGTATTCTGTTCCTTCATTTCCTATATATCCATCCTCACAGTCTCAGTAAATGACAGAGATTAAGATTTAAATTTTACATTTCTAAAGGTAATTTAACTAGCTATAATTTCTACATTTGTATGTGACAATGAATTACTGAGAAATCCACCCCAAACATATCATGAAACTCATTCATTTCATCTGCACCCATAACAATTTGACTTTCAACAAGCACTTTCTCCCAGTGATGGGAACAGACATGTGCATTGCTACGTCACAGACATGACTGATTCTGACTCATCTTTAAAGATTTATCCAGTAACAGTCACTAACTCATGCACGCTTATATTTAGGGATCATCAAGAGCATACATTATTTTTTCTATTTTATTAATCCTGTCCCAGCTATTCACTGAGATCCAGTGAGAAAATAAGATATTATGCAAAGGAGCAGAAGCAGCCTAAACAAAGCAAGGATGAAATTTAAGCTCAGGTACAGCTGTGAAAGAAAACAGAGAATACAGAACTACAAGAGAGGATTAAATAGGAATTTACTAAAGGAGAGAATAATGAAAAGTTGTGATGTGCCAAGACTAGAATTGCAGCTTATCTGAGTAGCATTTAAGTACCTTAAAAATAAAGCAAGCAAACAAACTAAATTTACTTGGGGTGGGTTTGTAATCCTCTAATTACCAGCAAGAACTGTGTGTGCTCCCTGAATTAGTTTATTGACTAGGAGACTGCTTACATATCATGTCATGAGCAGAATTGCAGAACCTGACATAGATGTTGTGAGGATAGCTCAGAGATGTTTGATATATCACAGGGGATTGTTCAGATTGCATACAACTGCTGCCTGATTAAGACAACACTTTCAGAGAAACTAAATAAAGGTTAACAAACTAAGAGCCTGTGGCACTTCAAGACTTTTTTTTTAATGTCTTATTTATTTATTTTGGTTAGTTAATCTTTAAGTGCCATAGGACTCCTTGTTTGTTTTGCTGACCTCACCCCTCTGGAACTACTGAAAGGCTGCTGAACTCAAAGACTTCCAGTATTTAGATGGTGAGACACTGTACAAAATATGAATGACCATTTATAATATCATTAAATACTAATATAACAAAATTGTGATGAAGCTTTAAAATGTTCCATTTAAGGTATCAAAAGGAATTATGATTTTCTAAACATAAGGTTATCTATATGTACAGACCATCTTTGTATAACAGATGATGAATGTGTGTGATATATCTATATCTCCAACTTGTGCTGTGCTATTGGACACACCCAGGGAGATTAGCATTGGCACTATACAGACTGCTTTATGGTCCATTAAGACAATTAGCTATACCATGCACTCAGGAAGAGAAGGCAGGTCCTATGCTTAGGAGTCAGCAGAACATGTAAGAACGTGCCTGTGGACAGGGGACTTCAAGTGCATTTCCATTGCCAAGTGAAGTGAGCTTGCGTTTCTGCCAGAGGAGGTACAGGCATTTGGGGAAAAAAAAAAAAGGCAGCACATCATCTCCATCATGCCTTTGACATTGCTTCTTACCTCTAGATCAACTTGTCTACAACTGAAGCTTTGAACAAAAGACTGACAGACCTATCCAGGAACTGGATGCCCTCCAGAGAAAATTTACAATTCAGGGAATTCACCAATATATCTAAGAACCTGATAATATGGACTTTAAAGTCAAAGGTATCTATCTGGTGGCTTTGACCATTTAACATCTCTCTTCTGTTTTTTTTTTCTTGAATAATAAACCTTTAGATTTAGATGTTAAAGGATTGGGGGGCAGCGTGATGCTTTGTATAAGATCCAAAATTAGTACCAATCTGGTAATATGGCTGACCCTTTGGGGCTCAGAACAACATTTGTGGCAAAGCATCCCTTGGGGCTTTGTCAAACAGTCACAAAGTCTCCTTTAGTGGCATAGGCCTGAGGCAAATCTGTCCCAGCCTGGACAAGTTTTCAGGGTTTTTCCCTTGGCACTTCTCCCTCTTGGGACCTTCTGGGCTGGCCTTACTCTGGGTCCAGTGTAGGACTCTTAAAGCTTTAGGGAGGGTGAGTGATTCCACCTCACTTATCAAACCCAGAGTCCAGGGAATGACCTTCTTAGTTCCTTTTCAGGGCTGTAGACATGCTAGCAGTGTTCTAGGGAGTCAGGGTCACGTCAGACATTGCAGCAGGCTGGGGTCTGTCTCCCCCCTCTCTGCTTCCCCACCAGGGAGAAATGCTACCTCCTCAACCTGGGGAAGTCTCAAACTTACTGGCTCTTTCAGTCTCCCCCCTCCCTCTGGCAGAGGCAGGCTTTTTGAAGACCTAGAGCAGCCCTTAATTGGGTCCAGGTGCCTCTCATAGGCCTGTGGTAACTTTTCTCCTGCCTACAGAGAAAAGGGCCTTTAACAACCTAGGGCTCACATACCTGCCCTGGCATACCCTTCTGTAGCCATCTGGCTTGACTTTATCACACATTTTATGACTTGAATAGAGTCCTAAATAACTTAACATTTACTGGATCTATTTGCTGATTGGGAACCAGACACTGCAATACGATAAAGGGGGCTCTGTGATTTCTTTTTCAGAGATGGTACTTCTTGGTAACCGGCGCAGAAAATCAGGAGCATAATTTGTGAGTGGTTGGTGAATACAGCTACAAATTTTGGGAGAATCTGCTCTTCATATAGAATAGACAAGCATAGATAAACAATGGCTAATCACATTGATCTTAACTTCCAAGAAAATTGTATTTAATTTTTGATAATCTTAATTTAACTGATATACCACCTTTGCAAAACTTGCCAGATCACTGAAACTGGATTTCACCTCAGCAATGATCATTTATATGTTTGCTTCCAGTTCCCCACTGTCATTCTTCTGGCAATCACACTTCCCTAGAATATGAACCTCTTCCATCTCTTATTGCTATTTGGAATACATAAGATATCCATAACAGAAAAGCTAGGTATGCGACGGAAAGTCTTTGAAGACAAAACCTTTGGAATTTATGTGACTATTTATTTATTTAAATTATTTTCTGTTCCGTTTTGGGGGAATTTCTTGTTATTTCATCTTATGCATTTTATCCTTTCAAGTTCTGGTCCCAGGATGAGATGAAGTCCTGGTACGTGAGGATGAGATCGAGTCCTGCCCATTGTAACAGAGAGTTGGCTGGGCTAAACTTGAATGGCATTGTAATGCTACGTACCAGGTGGCAATGCCTGCAGTGGGGAGTCTGTTCAAGCCCTGGAACAGGTATTGAAGTAGCTTCCACTGCAGGATGAATTTTATTTTATTTTTTTGTGTATTTTTCAAATCTGCATCTTTGCAGGGCTCTGATTATGGATATACCTACAAATGGAGCTGGGGGTTTGACTCCCAAGTTGAGGAGGCATACTAGTGCAATAAAAAATAACTTAGCTGCAGCAGTGTGAACAGCAGGATGGGCTAGCCACCACAAAAGATGCCTAGGTGTCTGAAAGAGCATGTTGTCAGAGCAATTAGCCTATTCCACAGCTTGCAAAGCCACAGCTACATTCTATTTTTAGTGTGCTTGTGCTGATCAAGCTAGCATAAGAATGTCTCCTCAGTCTGGAAGTCATCCCCCAGCTCCAAGTGCAGGTAAACCCTATGACAGAAATTGATCAGAACTGTAAAGTTCAAAGGTCACTTGCAGGTTTAAACCAGTGCAAATGGTGAATTCTCTGTAACTTGAAGACTTCAACCATTATTTAAGAAGTCAGGAACAGAGCCGTAGGTTAGGGGTCTAGTTCAGGAGTGAGTGGGTGAGGTTCTATGGACTACAAATGTAACTTTTGGGTTGGCTAGAATTCATTTACTTGCCCCTCTCCAGTGCCTAACAGAGATAAATCTCTGCAGAAAACAGCTGGAGAGCCAGGATCCAGTCTGTATAGGATTCACAGCGAAGACTGCTCAGAGTTCCCATCCCACAACAAAATACTACTTAGAATAAACATAACAATGAACATTATTAACCAACTTAACAAACCTTATCCTAAGAAACCAAAATAAATTTAAACAAAACAGCAAGAAACCCAAGAGTCCCAAAGTTCAGGTGGAGTCACCCTTATCTCAATTGTAGTCTTTTAAGTCCTTGAGGCTTGAATGCAAACAGAAACAATCCTCATCTTCTCTGGCTGCAGGAATCTTCAACTGCAATCTATGCGGTCCTTCCTTTCTTCTCTTCAACCAGTACCAGGCAATCAGGTTACTGGTAATCCAGCTCTCAGTTCCACAACAGAAATCTTCCCTGTAAAACAGTCCAAAGCAGGGAGAAAACATCCTGCGGTCGGCTCCTGGCTCAGCTCCTCTCACTCAATCACTGAGCATGTTGACTCTGCAGCTCTCTGTGATTGCTCCTCTTTGGGCTGCTCCACTCAGGAATCTGCCTCCAGCACAACAATAGAAACTTGTGGGGCATGCTCAAAATGCTACCATGCCCTAGTTCCTGAAACTTCTGGATTCTGGGCAGCAACATCTGCCCAGCAACATAGCCCAGCCTTAAGACATTACTCCTTTTTAGGCATATGGGTTATACAAAGACCAGGAGGTTACCCTAGATGATCATGATAGTCACTTTTGAAACTAAGTCTGTGTTGTGACCCGGGCCTCCTGGGATAACCACCTGAATATGCAAAGATCAGGGCAAGCTGCAAAAAGGAGAGCAGATTCTCCCAGCATTGGTGGGTTACCTGGAGATAAACTCCTCCAACCAGTCACAAATGATGCTTTTGATCCCCCACAATGGATATCAAGAAGCCAGCATATAGTATAGCCAGCTCCCTTTACTGCATTCCAGTCACTAGTCCCCAGTACAGCCACTAGGTCTGTTACAGAAATAGGTGGTTCTGACCCCAAAGGGTCAGCCACATTACACAGAACAATATAGCTTGAATCTTAGCCAAAATACCATGCTTCCAGCCAATCCTTTAGTAACTACAACTAAAGGTTTAATATAAAAAAGAAAAGAAACAAAATGAGAGATATTAAAGGGTCACAGTGAATCACATACATACAAATGATTTTAGAGTCCAAAGAAGATAAATCCTTGTTTCACAGCTTCAGTTGTTAGAAATCCAGTTTTAAGGAATAGAGACCAAATAATCCAAGTGTAGAGTTGTTCTAATTCTCCCCATGAGAATTAGCAGGGTGGTTTCCAGGCCAATGCTGGCTGGGATCTCAATTATGTGGGATAAAGGAATTCTGTTCCCAATGTCCTTTTATAGTTGTAGCTAGCAAGGTGGGCATTTGCAGGTCAATTCTTCATGTGAGCTTTGATGACAGTTCCCAGGTACTTTCTTAAGTGGAGCATAACAATACATATTGTCCTTTGAAGGAAAACCTTCACCTCCTGGGCACCCCAGGTAATTAATTGCATTAGCACCATTAACAGACAGTTTACATTGGCACATCAAAGGTCCATTTAGATGTTAATGTTCCTTCTTGACCCCTTCCAATAGAACAATGGTAACAGATAGAGAAGCACTTCATTCACTTTGCTAACCTCTAACAGTATACATGTAAACATGATCAAGAAACCACTAGTGATAAAAATGCATATCAAAGCCCTAGCCTTCTTGTAACACCACCATTATATTTTCCTATAACATGTCATCGAAAGTTAGATTTAGGTCATGTATTCTACAAAGATGGCTTGGCCTTTTCAGGCCTAGCATGACATATGTTTTCAAATGTAAAGTTTTTGACCCATTTCTAAGAAGCTGCTGTCTTATTCCATCCCTAGAATAAATGGATAAGTAGCAAAGCATAAATATTAACTCAGCAATAGTCCCACTAAAATTTTGCAGTTCCAAATGGGTAACCATGTTAGGCTAGTCCAGCAAAACAAACCAGGAGTCTGGGGGCACTCTGTTTTCAAGCATCTGACACAGTGGGGTTCTCTCCAACGAAAGCTCATGTAATAAATAAATTTGTTAAGTCTTTAAAAGTGTGACCAGACTACTAAAATTGCAGATCTTTTACTCATTATGGGTACTAAACTTTTGCACTGCCTTAGCGGTTCAGTGAATCCCACACAGGGTTTTCTAATGACTATAAATCAAACTAACACTATATTATACTTTTATGAACATATTTACATTAAGACTTTTGAAATGCGTAGGTTTTTTTTTCTTCTATCTAGGCTTACAGGAAACAATCACATTAATATAAAGTATAGGAAAAGCTAGAATTTCATATCTTCAGCCACTGCTGCATATTGTAATGAACAGCAAAACAACATAAGCTAGAGTAGTTGTCTTAGAAGATCCCTCATTTATCTGTTACGCATTTTGTTTTTCGATGGTGATGTTTCTCTGGCAGAGCCAGTCTCTGTGCAACCCACTGAGTCCAGCAGGCCCAGAGCAGGCCATCTGATTGGCTATACCACTTAACTTCTTGGCATCATCAGCAAACCAGATCAAAATGCCAGCCACAATAGCATTTCAGTGGGGGATCAAAGCATTTGCCACAGCTGCAGCAGCTTCTGTCTCTATTTGATCCCTGTGTTGCCTGACTACAGGTAACCCACTTCTGATACTTGGCTGTGAGTCCTGACCTCTGACTTTAGCTCTGACATTTGACACAATTTCCGACCCATCTCCAATTCTGACTGCTATTGACAGCTAGACCCGATTCTTCCACCAAGCACTATGCATGACCACCTGCATCTCAGTCACCTGACAAGCACTAAGGCCTTGATCTAGAACCCACAAAGTGAGTTCAGGGGACTGAAATAGGTAAACAGCAAATTCAGAAGTGGTCTGAGGTTGTTTTTACACGCACGCACTTATGAATTTCTATATGTAAAACCCCAGTCACCTGAATCTTCTTTTGGGGAACACAAAGTATGGAAAAAGGAAATGACACAGGAAGTCAGATCAGTGGAAGAAGGGTTTAAGTTTGTAGCTCAAAAAAACAGCAGAAATCAGAAGCTGAATTATTTAAGGCAATCCATCTCACTGTTCACAGTGAACATCAAAATGTTCAGTCTAGACAGTGCAATCCATCCAGCTAGAAAGCAAGGATCTGACATAATTGCTTGGAGACTGATCTGAAGCCCACACAAGTCAGTGAAAAGATTGCCATGGACTGCTTTAGGTCATATTCTGTAAACTGGCATTTCCTAAGGACTATAAGAAGTTAGAAAATTCCAGATCTGGAAATGAGTCATCAAATGAAACTTACAGTTCATAAATACCAGCAGCATTCACACACCATATGCAGAGTAATTTTTGATACATACATACGCACACACAAACTGCAGATGGACTGTAACAATTTTTATAGTACACACTGTACTATTATTATTTACTGGGTTAATTTACTCTATACCACCTACAGAAAGGTGGGAGCCCCCACAGCTGTAAAAATTTAATTTGAGCTCATTCAACATCATCAGCCTACATTCCATCAAATTCAATGCCACTCTTAGCCTCCCACCCACAACCCTGTCACAAGTTTAGTGTACGTTTATTCACAAAGGTGGCTGTTTACATATGTCTGCTGCCTCATTCTATTCCCTTCTGATCTGTGGTTAAAGAAAACAGAGGCAGGAAATCTGGGACCCATTCCTAAGTGTGTTGCAGACTTCTTATCGCACCTTAAGCAGGTCACTTCATCTCTCCATGCCTATGTTTGTTTCCCCATCTGTAAAATGAGATGCCTAAGACAGACTGTATACAGAGTGCTTTGGAATGAAAATGAACATATAAATGCAAGAGAGTTATTCCAAATTTACTCCTTGCTCCAAAAAAGGAATCTTTTCTTTCAACATCTGGTGATATACCTGTTCTAAGCACTTAATCTTTACACAGCATATAACCACTTGCTAGTTTGGGAAGGATCACCACCACATATGACTTTGCCTAAAACAACTTCAAGAAGCATGAGCACCAGTTTGCTCTTCCTGCCCAGAGTTAATTGGTAGTTGGAATGGTTTTTTTTGTTTGTTTTTTGTTTTTTGTTTTTTTCATTTTATATGTCTACTGTTCATGGCATTTAGAGGGTCACAGCGAGAGGCCTTAGATGAACTGGTTCAGATCACAGCCAGTAAAATCCCCTCAATCTGGTCTCCATCACAAATATAGAAACATTACTCATAGTGAGATCTGTTGAAATAGACTGCCAGTAAAAAGTCCCTATATTTATCTAAAGGATCACTGGCAGGAGATGGCCAATGGCAGTAGGAGAAGAGAAGATATTGCAGCATTAGCCAGCATACAGAGAGATGTGGTATCAAAGCAACATGTACTGCTTTACATTTATTTGGGGTTATACAAAGAATTTTGAGCCAGAGGTTCAGCTGGTGTAAATCAGCACTGCTACAGGAGCTATGCCATTTTAATGGGATTTGGGCCCTCAATTTCTGAATATCACTACTCACATCCTGGAGTACATGGGAAGGATCTTCTATGCTCTGAAATATATCATTCCTCCTAGAGCTTCCTTAGGTATTTCAGATCTGCATGCAACATAGAGCTGGTAAAATCTCATGAGTCCTTCCTCTATTAGATGGTGAGGATGATCTTTCAGTGTCTCAACATGGTCCAACAACACTACAGGAAATAACCAGCAGAACACACTTTGTAGACAGAAAAGAAACAAGCATTTTTCATGTTTCAAAATATTTCTTTCTGCATCTAGAGGCAACCTCTGGTATCATTCTTCACACAAGCACCAGTTGCTCCCAAGTAAGAAGTTAGGTTAAAGTGACTCTCAAAACCCTGTTTACAAAAAGGCAATTTTATTTCCATCCTTCCACTGGCACAAGCTTCCAATCAGTCATCATCAAGTAAGTAGTATTTCCCCCTAATACATAAGGCACCATCTTTTTAGCAGGGGACCAGCACTATTTAAGTCTTGTTCAAGTCTGCAAAATAGAATTTTATGGCAGATAGGCCTCATGCAGGTCTGCTGCAGAGGAATGAATCTCACCTAAATAGCACAGTCACTGCATCTCAATAGCATGCACTGAATCTCTATCTTCCTCCAAGTGATCAGGGAGGAAGGCAGGCAATAGTGACCCATGGTGCAGCCAAGGACTGTGGCATTCAAAATGATGCCCCGGGTTCAAGGAGACTTTAGATGATAACCCAGCCCTCTTAAGGTTGATGGGAGTTTTCCATTGACTAACTGTAGTACAGGATTTCATTTGTGGTCTCTCTGTAGCATTCAGCAAATCCCATCCTAAAATGTCTATTTACTGGTTAAACCACACAACCTATTGATAGTTTGATTTCAATGTTCATTTGGAAACTTACTTTCTGAAGAATATTAGAAGAACTTTGCAATGCCTGTTCACTGCTGCACACTCTATGTTGGCAACTTGAATCCTTCCCCATAACTTTTTTTTACATGAAAATTTATTTTCAGAACGTTCTTATCTCTTTTTCTTTTGTGCTTTGAATCAATACATTTTCCTTTAAGCCACTTTTCTCTCTTATTACTTTTAACCAGTGATGAGCTGAATGACAGTTTAGCAACTGTGGAAGACAAACTGCAAATAAAGGCTGACTGGCTTCCTTGTGAGCACAAAGTTATTGAAGCTATTACAGTATGTGACCCACTTCTGTTCATCATAGTTAACGGAGATATTCAGGTCTAAATTTTTCCATTATGACCCCTAAAATCTTTTTTTGGTGTCACTGATTTCCAAGATACAGTCCCCCATTCTGTAGCTATAGCTTGTATTCTTTGTTCATAAAGAACTTTGCAATTGGCTCTATTAAAACATATTTTCAAACACTTTGAATGACTATGACTGGTTTGTACTCATCATTTACCGCTCTGCCCACCCAAATTTTTACAAATTATCTGTAGTTATTTTATATGTATTTCTGGATCACAGATGAAAATGATGAATAGCATCAAGCCTATTACTGATCCCTGGGGAACCTCAGCAGAAATACCCCCTAGGCAATAATTATTCCCTATTATCAATACTTTTTGAGATGTGCCATTTTGGAAGTTCTTAATCCATTTAACCTGTACACTATTGATACTGCAGAGTGTTTATTTTTTAAATCTAAATGTCATGTGGAATTAAGTGTAACTGTTGTCATGTTGATTCCAGGATAGTAAAGATTTAAGATGGGTGTGGTAACATCTTTCACTGGACTGATTTCTGCTGGTGAGAGCAACAAGTTTTTGAGCCACACCAATTTCTGACCTGAAGACCACCTGTGTGTGGCTTGAAAACTTGTTGCTCTCACCAGCAGAAATTAATATGATACAAGATAGTCCCTCTCTCACTTTGTCTCACTAATGTGAAATTAAGTCAAGCACCTAACAAAAGCTTACCTCTACATAGTTACCATTATCAACTAAACTTGTAATCACCTTAAAGAGTGAAATCAAGAGCTATTTTCCTTAAAACCATGTTAGCAGCAATTAATTATATTCCTTTCCTTCAGTTCTCTATCAACTGAATAGACTATCAATTTTTTCCACTGTTTTTTGCCCAGGACTAATGTTAGGCTAACAAGCATATAATTACCCAGAACATTCCACTTGCCTTTTTTTGAAAGTTAGCATGCTCCTTCCGCTACTGACACTACCACATCTGGGCTGCAAGGCTGGCAAAAAGGTGCTGATATTCCATACTTGTGTGTACCACCATAAAAAGGCACTGTCCCTAGTACATGCCACCTAACACCCTCTTCATTTACTACAGGATTGGAAAAGACTTCATAATTCTCATGAGATATCAACACCTCATCCTGCTTCTTTCCTAATACAGAATAGAAAAGAACTACTGAGCACTTCTCACTTTTCTGCATCATTAACTATTACACTCTCTTCTCCTAATAAAGAGCCAATACATACTATTATTAGGATTTTTTAAAAATTTAATATTATATATATATTCAAATACTCCTTCATATTATTCTGATCCCTACTCACCACGGATTTTTCTTATGTCTTCTGTTTCATTTACCCGATTTCTACACTTTGGTTTCAAATTTATATCCGTTGCTATTGATTATTTATTGCTGTTTTATTTCTAATTTAATTTTGCCACTGAATCAGGATAGACCTTTAGAAAAAACTATTCTCTTTTCTGGTTGTGGAATCAATACTTTTAGCTACCTGATAAGCTCTTCTTAAAGTACTCCCAATATTCTTTGACATTTTCCTGTCAAAGATTTTCCTCCTAGTCAATATTACTCATAAAAATTCTTGAACCATTCTTCATGAATAGGATATAAACTAGTAATATTAACATTCTAACCATGTGAATAATCCCACCTAGTTTCAGTGATGACAACCATATGAAATTTGTTCTTATAATTGAAAATTTCCATTGTCTCTTCTTTGCTACCCAGACTCTTAGCATTTGTACTTAAGTAAATTAAAAATTTCTTCTCTTCACATTCTCTGAAATATTAGTTCAATTTGCATAACACAATGAGTTTGAGTTTGTACTGAATTTGTCTTCTTAGCATTTACTCCTTGAGTTGTCAGTTTAATGCTCTCCTTGGCTGGTCCACCTAATCTAGATCTGCAAAAATTATCCCGCCTCCGGGTGAAATGCAGACCCTCACATTCATACAGCCTTCTTTCACATTGGCTATATCTGAATGCTCCAAAGCTTTAGCTTTACACTACTCATTACACTGAGGCTCACCTCCAGTATTTTCTGCCTGCCTTCCTTGTACTGGTGAGACCTGAATGATCTCCAGGAAAAATACTTGGATTTCCTCATTTTCAGCTCCCTTCCAAAGTCCCTCTAGTTATATATAATTTGTGTAGTACCACATGATGCCAAGTCATTTGGTCTGATATGAATCACCACCAGTGGAGATTTTCCAAATGATTAATAATTTTGCCCAATCTTGTGGAAAGTATTCATATTTTCACTCAGGGTAGACAGAACACCTTTCTGTAGTCCATGTGTCCTCTGCTGAAATCTCTTTACATTCTTCTTAACATGGAGCTCTCAGTGATGATGGTTTGACTTTTTTAAGATGGTTGATGAAGTGCTTTTGGCAATTATTTGCTTCATACAGGAAGGAGACCCAAACTCTGTTCCATTCCTCCAGACAGGTTTCTCAGCAGACAGCTTACTGTGTACCTTATATTGTTGTTCTATCCAGTACTTCAACCCAGAGAGAAAGTCTCCAGGTTCTTTTTACAATCCTGGTCATAAATCACCAGCTCACTAGTCAGTTTCTACTTTCTGCAGTTCTTTTATTGTCAGCCTTCCTCTTCTGAAATGTGTGGCCATGATTTTCAAATGTCTTAGTGTACTAGGAGGCTATGCAGTATTGAAAATTGTGCTTCCAGACCACATATATCATCCTTGAGTATGTTCGTCAGCTTGCATTTCATGAACCAGAAATATATTGTTTTCTGTCAGACAGGAACACACAGCATCATAGCATGTCTAAGGCAAGTTATTTCCTTGTTGTCTTTAACTGCTACCTGGTGTATCCCCATACCTAAGAGAAATCTAGCTCCTTTTTAAACTCCTGTTGTCCCTCCCTGTTCACAGGGCAACTGACAGATACTATGCCTCATTGCTCAGCTACAACCCTGCCCCATTAACAGAGAGGGACTGACTACTCAAAAACTCAGATATTGGGTCTGTTCAAAGGCCAGACAGTCAAAGCCTCACAACTCTTATAAAGAGACAATCAGACCTGTCTCACTTGCTCTATCCAGGGACCTATAGCGCAGACATACAATCCTCATGGAGAACAAAAAAACAAAACAAATTAAAAGATGGATAAAAACACTAACTCATTAAATTATTCTGTCTCTACACAATCTGTAGCTATGGCCTTCCTAACTTGTCTGTTTACTGCTCTGGTTTGCCTTCTCTGAAGCTTCCTCATCAGTAGCAGTTGCAGTGTACATAACATTTTGCGACTTCTCGGAATCAGTGTGTACTGTGGAACCAAATGGTTTGAGATACAGCTTGAAAAGGAACAGAAATATCCCCAACACTACAGCTTGGTGGTTTTGCTGCAACTGAGATCTCTGTCATTAAGATTATGTGCATGTGAGTGCACACACACTGATGGGAGTGGAAATCCCAGAAGACTTCTGAAAGGGAGTAAGGAACCGCAAAGCATATTCTTCCACAGCCTTCTAAGACTTCTGCCAGTGGGGAAGTAGAAGGGGAGAATACAACTTTATTTCTCAAAGGCTGGTGAGATGAGAGGAATTAGAGCCCCAGAGCATCTCTCTGAACTCCTAAAGACAGTTATGAGAGGGTTATCAAGCTTTCCTTGAAGCGTTGCTCTCATGAAGTGGGGCAGAAGGTTGCCATAAAAATGACATGGAGAGTAAGAGATGGTCATGGGGAGAGAGAGAACCCTCAAATAGCCAGTCTTCATTAGAATATTTCCTTTTGGGTAACAATTAGCACTGCTACTAATAAACTGTGTTACTTTAAAGTGGGATTGAGTTCCAGTCATAGATGGGCTATAAGACTGGGGCATTATATTTAACCCAATCAGGAACTGAAAGTGATGTATTTGAACATGCATTGACCTCAGTACTGCATCACATTTTCACAAGGAAGAGACAGATTCTGAGAGGGCTTAACCACACAAACAATCAGACTACAGCTATCTGGAGCATGAAACAACCCAGCACAAGGCTGCTGTGGTTAAACTGTTCATGGGTGCCCTGCCAATAAGTGTTAACAGCTCCTTAGTAGAGTGCTTTGAGCTAGTGGTCCTTTATCAAAGAAAAACAAGCAAGGAGTCCTGTGGCACTTAAAGACTAACAAATTTATTTATCACATGAGCTTTTGTGGGAGAAAATCCCAGTTCGTCAGATGCTTTGACAATGGGGGAACGTGTTGAATGAGAGGAAAATAAATGCAGGAAAGTGTAAGTCATGGGATCAAGTCATACTGTAAGAGCAAATCAAAGTAGTTGTTAACATTCAAACACTGAAAAATAGCACATAGAGGAAGGTGAGGTCAAATTGCCTTTTGTAATGGGAAAAGAATCCATAGTTATGATTTAATCCTGCTTTCACACAACTGAATCTGCATATTATTTCCAATCCCGCTGTTTCTCTTTGAAGGCTTGATTTCTTACTGTTTTGCTGAACTAGACTAACATGGCTTCCCCTCTGGAACTTTATCAAAGAAGTATACATCCCAGCACTGCAAGCCAGCTGTTTTTATAGATAAGCCATGAGGCTCAAAAGCACCAGCCCACTAGACTGTGCTCTCCATGGTGCTGAAACAGTCTTCACACCGGAACCGAAGGAAGTGTTCTGTTCCGAGCGAGTTTTGTTAGTTTGTTTTGCCCTGTTTTGGTCCTTCATTTTCTTAAAATACAGGTGATTAATTTATGCAGCTTGGCTCCAGAAGCCCCTTGTGATCAGCCAGTGCTGGTAAACTCAGAACATACATGTATGTATATCTATGTGTGCTGTCCACATACATAGACATACACATTTTAAAAAGTACATTTTCATATAATGTGTGAAAACCCAATATTGAATTTGTGGAAACAGCCACAGTTGTTGCTGAAAATCTTCACCTAAAGCTTGATCTTCCTTATTTTAAGATTGTTGTATTGAACAAGTGAGCTGATTAGGAACAAAAATATATTCGGTACATCACTGCTGATATTATAAACTGTGTATTTAAAAATCAACCCTCCTAGTGACACAGAGCTACTGTATTGCTAAGAATTAAGGCCTCAAAAATTGAGTGGAAACTGGGAGGTGAAAAGATAGGTTTTCAATATGTAAATAAGGAACCATTTAAGACAAGTATTTGCTTTCAACAGAAGTCATCACCACAAAGACAGTCTTTTATAATCTAAATACATGAAGTGCTAGTCTTTGCAGACTTCTCATTTGTTGAAACAACAGTCTGCATCAATTATTTCTAAATGTACTGAGTATACTACACATGCCCCCTTATAAAAAAAAAACTTCTAAAACAAGAACAAAGTTCATTAAATAAATGAATTCTGCAACAGAAGAATTAAACACCACCACAAAGCTGTTTCTTTTTGTTGTCTATATCATGCATTGTAACCTTCTCCCCTCCCAGATATAACAGGATGTGATGTATTCAGACAACAGAAATATAATGACAGGGATGTTTTATCCTGCCTAAAGATGATATGCATCAATAAGAAAATATCAAAAGAGAACAGGAGTGAGGTTTATTATTATAGACATGCTAGACTGGCATAAATTAGTAAGGCCATTACCAGCCAAAGCACCTATACACACTTTACTTTAGGAACTCATTTTAAGAGCAGTGACATGCTGATGAATGTTATAAAGCAGTACTGCATTATTATATGCTGCATATCTGCAAAGCAGTATCACATCACCTTGAGAAAGGTTTCTTCTTAATTCTTGGAGACTGACATTTAGGAGTTTAGCATACACATAACAGCTACCAATTTGATTCTGAATACTTTGTTTTTTTCTTCATTTTCCTTCAAATCAAAAAACAAGAACTATTTGCATCATGAGAAATGTTAAAGACAAACTCTTAGAAGACAGAAGGAAGCAAAATTTATATCATGGAGGAAATACACAGATGGTGTCTATTGAGGTTAAGGAATTAAATAGAGATAGGGCCATGTCCACATGTTTTAAATTTTAAGACAATACAATTGAATTTGTAGTATTGCTTGCAAGAAACTTGATTTTCAAAACTGATGGGTTTTTTTTTAATGGTTTTCTTTCATCTTTTACCTAAAAGCAAGCCAGAACCTATTGATGAAAGTCATGTGTGGTGCCTCAAGGTATAATACCACAGACATGCATTTTGTAGTAATGGCATTATTGAATTTGGATCATCTTCTCTGCTTTAAAACTGTAGCTGAGCTGTAATAGCATAAATCCACATTACTAATGGTTGGAGGACAGAACATGTAGCAGTATTTAAAACCAGTGTCATGTGAGATTTCAAGATGTGGAAAGTTATGCTATTTCCTTGCTGCACCCATTTGACAGGTATTACTAAACTCATTTTATCTTGAGGAAAAGTGAAAGATCAAATGAGATTCCAAGACCTCATACCATGAGCAATCTGATAGCAGAGATAGGACTGAAAGCATATGTGTACACTGTTGAGTTTAAGTCGGCTTAAGGAGGCTTAATGGGTCTCCAGGCAGCAGGCAATCTGCCAGGCAACAACAAAGTGCCTGCCCCAGCCAATCCTGGGGCTGGGGCAGGCAGAAGCCCCACACCTCCTGGTTGCCAGCTAGAGCCAGCCTGACCTCCTGGAGTGCTGCAGTGATGGCAGAGCCCAGAGCTCAGAGACCCCACAGGTGTGCTCCAGGACATTTTGGACCTCCTGGCACTGTGGGTGGAAGAAGCCATGCATAACAGGCTGCAGCCAAAGAAACAAGGATATTTATGTGGCCATGGCACATGGCCTATCAGAGAAAGGCCATAGCAGGGACACACAGCAGGTGCATGTAAAAGTCAAGGACTTCAGGCAGGCCTATTACAAGGCAAGGGAGGCCAGCCACTGCATGGGCACTGCTGCAGCCCCTTGCTCCTTCTATGATAATGCCTTTCTGGGGTGGGAGGTGGATGCAGGGCCAGCCCAAAGAATGGACTCCTCCAAGCCCCCCTCTGTGCACGATGCCCCAGAGGAGGAGTCCGTCGAGGAGGATGTCATCCTTGCTCATGAGGAGGAGCAGCAGCAGACACGTCAGCACCTCCACCTCCAACATGGTGAGCCTGGGAGCTGCCCCAGATTCTGGGGAGGAGTCCACTCCACCTCCAGAGGAGCCTGCCCCTGGGGCATCTCAGGGCACACGTGCTGGCAGCACTGGTGAGTACCCCATCACTGTGAATGGTGGGGCTGGCAGGTGGGACAGGAGTCCGGGGGGGCATGGACTTTGGATCAGCATCATCACAGGACGGGGAAGAGGCGGCTTCCCATGGGGTTGTGGGGTCCAACACTGGCGGGGGTATCCCTGAGCCAGCCAGCATGCTGGCATTGCTGAAGATGCTGTGACCATCATCAGCAGGACAGCCACAGCTGTACAGCATGTTCATGACACTTTTGCCAGGAGGCATCTAGAATGACCCCAAGGGGAGGGCTGCCCACACCTTGTCAGGGACAGAATGGCACCCACCCCTAGTGTCACAGAGTCACAGAGGAAACAAGGGGGTTGCAGTCCCACAGGGCAGGGGGAGGGACAGGCAGGGGATTGGGAATGGGTCTGTGGCTGATGTTGGCCTGCAGTCTGCACTGCCTCATAGAGGAATTCCATGGTCTGTCTCCTTTCATGCAGACCCAGTGACTCAGACACCGGTCCTGTCACTGCCACAAATCTGAGGAGAACCTCCAGGCCCAGTGGGACCACCCCTTACAGGCAGAGGAAGCCCACCTCAGGATCCAGCAGGCCCAAATGCAACAGCTTCTGCATTTGATGGAGCAGCAGATGGAGGCCCTTGAACATCTTGCATGGGGCCGGGCTGGATGGTGGGTCTCTGTCTCCCCCATCCGGGAACCATGCTCCACTACCTCCCAGCAGTGTAGGCCCTGGACTCAGGGTGGCGGGCACTGCCCCGCGAGTAGGTGACAGTGCATCTTGTCGCCCATTCCTCAGCCACCCATGAACCCCTGTCCCTGACCCTTTACTTGTCCTCCAACCCCTCACCCATCCCCCAGCCACACATCCCCCATAGCCCCAACACTTGCCTGCCTCTACCCCTGTAAATAAAGACACTTCTAGACTGGTATCGTGAGTGTGAGTGTTAATTTATGTAATGATGGATGGAGGAAGGAAGAGAAAGATGAGGGTGGTGGGCAGCCGGTAGTATGGACACCCCAGTGTTCAGTCAGCTTCACTCTCGTGATGACCCAGTCCTTTACAGCATCCAGGATTAGGACGGCTTGGCACTGTGCCCACCATCTATGGGGGATGGGGTGTTTGGCCTGCCAGTACAACACAGCAAGCTGTTCTACATCAGCCTCCCACACATGTGGAACCCTTTCCCCCCACAGCTTGCAGGTGTTGTGCAAAACAGAGCACATGCTCACAACCTCTGTGATGGTGGTCTCCGCAAGCTGCAGGTGGGTAAGGATGGCTGTCCACTGCACCTTGAGATGGCCGAAAGCGCACTGCGCAACAGTGCAGCACCAGTGCAGACAACGATTAAAAAGCTGTTGGCTGTCATCGAAGTTCTGAGCATATAGCTTCATAAGCCATGGCATTAGTGGGTATCCTGCATCCCCCAGGATGAAGACAGGAACCTCCATGTCCCCTAGGCTGATGTTATGTTCTGGGAGAAGATTTCTGCTTGCATCCAGCGGTATAGGCCAGAGTCTCTCAAGACACATGCATCACGGGCCTTCCCTGGCCACCCCACAAAGCTGTTTATGAACAGGCCGTGGTGGTCAACCCCGGCTTGCAGAATCAGGGAGTGGTGCCCCTTCCTGTTATAGTATACCATGGGCTGGTGGTCTGGGGCATGGATAGGAATGTGCGTGGCATTTATCAGACCAACACAGTTCCGGATGCCAAGGGCTTCAAATCCTGCAATGATCTCCCCTCCATGTTGCCTAGGCAGATGAGGCAGTCAAGCAGGACCCTGTTTATGGCCCTGCATGCCTGCTCAAGCATGGCCCCCCCCGTCGACTTACCAACCCCAAACTGGTGGCCAACAGATCTGTAAGAGTCTGGAGTGGCAAGCTTCCAGATGACTATTGCCATGCATTTGTCCTCTGGGAGTGCAGGTCATAAATGTGTGTCACTGCGCTGTACCTCTGGAGTCAGCTCCCTGACGAGCAACTGGAAGGTGGCCCCGGCAATTCTGAAATCCTGGTGCCACATTTCATCGGTCCAGTTGCCAAGCACAACACGCTCCCACCAGTCTGAGCTTGTTTCAAGGGCCCAGATGCGCCGGGACACGCTTCACTGCATGAGTTCTGCTGCGGCCACGCTGGCCATTCTGACGGCCCTGCTGGGGCCTGCCTCCAGTAGAGCAAAGGCCATACTGTGGTCTCCATTCTGCAGCTGTTGCCAGCAGAAAGCACCCTGCCTAAAGACTGTAGGACTTCAGATGACGGCTGCATATCTGCAAGCTGGATCCTGCCCAGCACATGTGCAACCTGCTTTGCTCGCTTCCTGCTTTTGGGGGGGGGGGGAAGGAAGCCTCACCTGTGCACTGTGGGCCAGGTTCCCACAATGCACCACTCTTGGGTCACCTTAGCAACAGCCAGTGTGGACATGGGCAGTCCCCTAGCAGTTTCAGTGTGGACATACTAAGTCAACTTTATTTTTGCAGTGCAGACATAGCCAAACAGAGAAACCCATTCCAAAGACTCAGTTCCCATCCCACCTATTATTTACCCTGTCTCCTGAGTACATCCTTCGGTAATCCCTACATTCCCCTCTCCCATGATGTCACTCTGCATAAAACTGCTCCTTTTCAGTTCTCTCTTCAGGTCAACTTCCAGCCAGCAGTGATTCTATACTCCCCACCTCACTTCAATCTGACATCTTGGTCAATGGTGCCAGAAAACTAAAGAGGAATGGAAGGGCTAAAACCACAGCTGTAGCCATTCCTACATGCAACACCCAGGATACAGCAATCATTTTGCTCAATCAATGCTCTGTGTCAGCAGGGGCTGTGGTTTTCAGACACAATTCAAGCCAATGAAACAGTTGGTGTAAATCAGTATTGCTCCATAGAGGAGCATCTGTTCATCTCCACATAAACCATTCCTCTGTATGATCCTGGAGCTATGGCTTATAATCATTTTCTTCATTTTCTCTTTGAGCACAGATAAGTCCAACAAACTACGCTAAGATACCCACCTCTGGGTACTTCTTCTGGATGGACATCTACTGTGTTAAAATGGGAGGTTTTAATCAAACACTTTAAGATTTAGAACTACTCTGTCCCTTAAGGCCTTTTCAGCCAGTCTTTTTGAAAAGGATAACATTTCATGCACTTCATTCACTTAGCAAAGATATTTCTTCTGATGCTGGTTAAAAGATAAGAACACATGTGCCTTCTCCTCACTCCACCTGAGATTTCTGTCTGCAATATCTATAAGATGCTGCAATTCTCTGGTACATAGTCATTAAAATCATCAACTCCCCTCCACCAAAGAAAAGTGAGGACCTACCAAGAGGTATTTTCATACCTCCTACTGCCTCCACAGACAGATCCCCTGATTCTCTGCAGCTAGTTCCCCATTCACTTTGCTTCACTCAATGAGCTCTCCGTTCGGGAATTAAATAATTAGAAGAGTGCATTCAGGTACAATTAATGTTCTAATTGTCCATAGGTAAAGCAGTCAGCTTTGATATTGATATAATTATGTCAATAAAAGTTAAAAGGAGTCAGACAAGTGAAGACTCGAGGGTTTGATGTGTGAATGCTTTGGCTTAAATCGGCTTGTTTTTCTTGCTAGCTTTGTGCAGCATGTAGAGAATTGATCATTGTTTAACAATGGAAATCTCATTAGTAATTCCACTACAGCTATACTGCTTGCAAAAAGTACACCCATTTAGTCCAGGGAACCTGAAGAATGTAGAACAGTGGAAAAGATGACTAGTCAAACAACGCTACCTGTACTTAAAGAAATGTCTCATATCATCAAGGATTTAGTATGAAGCTCATACACAATCTAGAGTTCCAACCTGGAACCAGAGCTAGGAGCTTTATTTTACAAATGGTTGCACGTAGTCAAAATCTACACCCCCCACACACTTGTGTTTCCAATGTGAAATATCCCAATTAGCACAGAGAATAGCAAATATAACAGATGAGCAGCTTGGTTTACTAGAGGAATCTCTGAGGAGCTTAAATACAAAAAGGAAGTTTAAAAGAAGTGGAAGCTTGGACAGATAACTAGAGAAGAGTATAAAGATATTGCTCAAGCATGCAGAAATGAAATCAGGAAGCCAAAGCACAATTGGAGATTCGCATAGAAAGGGACACAAAGGATGTCTACAGGTACATTAGCAACAAGAAGGTGGTCAGGGAAAATGTGGGCCCCTTACTGAATGGAGTGAGAGGCAATCTAGGAAGGATGGAGCCAGGCTGTTGTCAGTGGTCAAAGATGACAGAAGAAGGAGCAATGACCTCAAGTTGCAGTGGGAGAGACCTAGGCAGGTACCACCGCATGGTGTCAATTTGTGTACATGGGAGAGAAGAGGAAAAGTCCATGGACCTGCATCTATTACATTTGGTTCCCTTCCAGGATGGCAACAAGGCAGTTCAAGTTACCAGGGATTGCACTTTCTTCTGCGTAGCATGGCCTAATAACCAGAGTCAGGAAAATAGCCCTAGCATCAGAGTGGATTGGCCTACTCAATAACTGTTGAGGTAGTGGGGTACTGACTTTGGTATATGGTGCCCAAGTTAGGGGGGCTCAGGCCTGTCCTGCTCCTCTGAGCCCCAACCTACAGCCCTGACAGTGTCAGGGTTGTTGGCTACCAAGTTAGTGGGGCTCCATTTGAAATGTTCCCCCTTTTAGACTGCTCATGCCCCCTGGGCTACTTCCTACCCTGCTGTTATCAGCAATACTCCATGACCCTGCAGGGTCTGTGGGATCTCCCATCGATGTAGTATCTGATGGCTAAGCCCCTCTTTGGGGCAAGTCTAGGAGTCTGGGCTCCTGTTGGGATTTTGTGGCATTTGGTTCTGCCCCTGGTGTTGGCAGCTGTTGTCTGGAGAAAGCCAGTACTGTGATTCCACCTTGGCCAGTAGTCTGCTCTGACTGAGCTGGGTGACTGGCTTTTAAATCACCATTCCCAGCGGTACACGCTCAGCAAAGATCGAAGCGTGTGGCTTCTTCAGTCTGCAATGTGTCTTCAGTCTTTGTTATACTAGTGCAGGGCTGATATGCCTGGTCAGAGCTGAATATTAAGTAAAACTTTTCCACTAGGAGGTTGGGAAGCACCAGAATGGGTTGGTTACCTATGGAAATGATGGAATCTCCATCCTTAGAGGCTTTTAAGGCCTGGCTTTTGGCTGAGTCCCTTCCAACCTCAATCTATGATACTATACAAAACACTGTTTTGGACCCTGTGGTTTTAGTGCGTGACATTTGTTAGTATTTTAACAGCACGCAATTTCTCACAAGGTAGGTAAAACCAGAATCAACTTTTTAAGCATGTCCGTGTGAAGGAAAATTTGTGTTGGGATGTTTGCAAATTTTCTAAAATACTGGTATTTTCACTTAGCATTTACAGCTCTTTCCAGAGTTCACTAAAAGTTCCCCACTTCTCCTTGGATAGGTGAAGCTTTGGCTACATATAAAATATTTGTTTCCACAAATTATTTGGGGGTTGTAGATTCTTGAAAAGATAGGGCTCTGGCTGCTTAGGTTTACTGTCATTATTTTGTCACTTCTTCATATATTGTAATGACCTTTTGGCAGTAAAGGAGGGCTCGCATTTCCTGTTTGCTGGAGAGCAGTGTGGTACGCCCTACATGTATCTATCTGAGCCCTTCCCCGTCAGCTTGACTTTATTGCAGCTGTTTCTGAGCAAATCACAAAGGGAATTACGAGGCAGCATCAGTGCAAAATGCCATTCTTACAATATTTCTTGTTCTGGAAGATTCTAAAAGAAAGAACCTTGCTACCATTGACTTCTTATCTGTGGAGTTTCCATTAAGACGTGCCATTCAAATAGGAATATGTGCACAAAACAATTGTTTTTTTCAGAGTAGATAAAGCGTGTATCATATGGATCTATAACCTGTGAATCTCTTGTGCTTGCTGAAGAATTACTGGGCCAGCAAAACCTACAAGACTCGACAGGCTTCCAAAATGGTGAAAAGCACTGGCTGGTAAAGAACTGTATTGCCTGGGAAACATGCCTCCTTGATTATTAACCTACCAACTCAAAGTAGCATAAAAGTATACCTTCATTCCACAATGTACCATATAATACATCTCCCACAGTTTATTCTGCAAATGAAATTCTTATTGCTTCAATGACTGCAACAAATATTTTCTTAAAGGCTCTTAAATTTAAAATGAATTATTCCTGGTGCAAACTGGACACTACAAAATTTTTTGTGTGGTGGTCTATTTTGGGTGATATACCATATGTCTTGTCTTTCATAGCCTCTGACTCAGATGAAGCAAATCTTCAGGATGATGCTACTTAATACTGATTTTATTGGGACAGTTTCCAAATAGAGTTTGTTAAAATCTTTCATTTCCAGTATTTGTTTACTCGTGTGCCATAAAATTAATTTAAATTACCATATGGTTTTCAATGCAATAGTTTTCAGTCAAAATTTGCATGAAGCACACCTGGTTAGCTTTGGGAAATGGCATTTCTCTCTGCATCATCCTTGGTGCTTAGCTCAGTAATCAAAGCTTAGTACAGACTGTACAGAACTCTTGATGAGTTGAAAATAAGTCTCCACTATTCTGCAAGCCTACTCAGGGAAAAGACTAAAAGTAGTAAACTCCATGTTACTGCCTCAACCAATTTCTAATGTTACCATACAAATATTTTAGCCAAAGTTAATTGAGATGCTAAGTCCTTTATGATGATGACCTTTAGCTAAGCAATGACTGTCAGACTGATTTTCAAAATTCAAGAAACTCCAGGGCACATGCGAAAATCTGCATGTCACTACTTGTCCAATTTGCATGCCCAATATATACGAATGAGTACACAAAGTGAGTTTTTTAAAAAATGAAAATAGCTTGTTAGACACCTGTCTATTTGCACTCTTAAATATACAGTGAATATTGGGAAATCTTGCACACCTTTTAAGTGAAAGGAAATTTTCTGAAAGCTCTTCTAAGAGTAACAGCATAGATACAGGAGACACCATTCCCCCAAACATAATGAATAGCTACCCTGGTTGGATCTTACCTTTCACTGACAGATGCCTGGAGGATCTTTCTTTGTCAACACCTGTCTAGCTCATCACTCCACTAACGGCTATGCTTTCCCTGCTAAATGATATGGAGTTTTACTGGAAGAATCTGTTTGGTGTCATACTCTAAACCCTAGTGAAGATAATGCACTGTAGTTTTATGATGAGATTATTTAGCTGAAGTCATCATTATGTCCCCACCTGTGATTTAGCTCATCTAGTCAAACTCACAGTAAAACTTCTGGACCTTGACTACATTACAGTTTAATGGAGAGAAAGCTAATATGTGTTAATTATGTTTTCATTGTTTTTTTATTTGCTTGCTTTTAACTCCTCCCCTCCTTTTTTTGGCAGTGAAAAGCTGAAATCTCAATGAATTGAGTGGAATTTCCCTCAACATTAGGGGTCTCAAACTCAAATCACTGTGGGGTCGCAGGAGGATTAGTACATTAGCCCAAGGACTGCACCTCTGAAACCTTTTCATACAACAATATTGGAAATATCAATAATAGTAGTGTCATTGTGGGCCACAGGAAATAATTTTAAGGGCTGCATGCAGCCCATGGACCATGAGTTTGAGACTCCTGCTCAATACCAAAGCACATTCCTGGAATAGTCTGAGCAAGAGAAACTCAGAACTTGTAAAGGAAGTGTACTACTACAGAGGCATGGAGAAATCTCTGAATTAGTGTGTGTCATAATTAATGTAACTAAATAATGTACTGGTATTAGACACTCATCCACCATCACTTAAAAAACCATATGTTTTTAAACCAGACAGATACATTGGATTATTTATTTACTCTACTTAACATTCCCTCAACCAGTAGCTTCTGTAACTCTAGAACTGCTGTCCTAATGAGACTGGCTGATAATCTGTGAGCAATCCTAGCAATTCAGCTTTATACAGGAGATAATGCCAGATGCTATGTATGGATGATAAATACTGCCATTTCTTTAGGATCTGATATTTTTAAGTAGCAAAAACCCATCAACAGGTGTGACTCCTTGAAAGGTCACAAAATTACAAAGCTGTGAAAGACAAGCAGGTCATAGGTGCATCCCGACAAACATTTTGATGAGAAGTCTATGATTTCTACCATATATTCTTTCCTTAGGACTTTAAATATCTATTTCCATTAAATATTAATGCCACAAAACAAACTCAGTGATGGGGTCCCTAACATACTGGATTCAAGAAAGCTAGTTTAAGCATTCATGTCTTTGACTCTGCGATGTACTGAGGACCACCCTATATGTGGTATCAGCATCATTTAATTAACAAGACAGATTTATAAGTAAAGTCCAATTTGTCTAAAACACCTAAGGAAATGTGAAACTAAATTAACCAACTAAGATTTCATCTAGTCAAACCATTCCCATATCAACAGGTGCTCCCGATTAAAGAACATTATGTTCAACTATTTAAAAAATTTTCACAAAATACTAATCCCCGTTGGTTTACCTGACTTGCAAATTTTAAAAAAAGGTGCGCTTTCTGCACATGTGTACACACACACACACACACACACACACACACACACTCTAAAATAAAATAAAGGAAGAACATAAATACCAAACCAAACTATTTTAGGATATCTCTTCATTGGAGAATTAGTTCAGGTGATCAGCACCTGGGTCTGGTGAGTCACACTGCATAGACGCACTCAAGTTACTGTATCTTAACTGGTGCTCTACTTACTAGGATTATGGGGGTTTATGTCAGGGCTTTTTATGCTGACGTAAAATGAAAAAATCTGATTCTGCCCCACTGAACTGTGGAGAACTTGTCTATCTTTGCAGGCTCTCAGGTAGAACTGTGACAAGGCAGTCAAAGACTACCAACCCTCATACTCCCTGGAAAGCCTGAATCAATGCAGCAACTGATCTCTACCTGTACCCTAAGGCATGCCAGCTAGCTCAGGTTTAAAACACCACCAAACCTGGGTGGGAAGGTTCTATGTGAGGAAGAAAGAAGGGTTAGGGTCAACATCTGAGTAGGAGAGCCAGAGTTAAGTCTGCAATTAAGACATACATTTAGATAGAGAAATGGACAATGCTCAGAACCTTAGCTTTGGTTTCACATTTCAAAGGTTCCATATGAGTCACAGTCCAACAATAACAACAACAACAACAAAACACACCTTGTTTTCGATCGCACATGCCTTAAGGATTTCACAGCACATCACAAATTTGAATCAATTTGGCCTTGTGAGCCCTCCCAGACCCCTTCAAGCAGAAAACTATTATCCTGATTCTAGCAATGGGGGCGGGGGCGAGAGTGAGAATGACTTGTCCTAGGTTACACAGAAGGTCTGAGGTAGAAATAGGAACATATCTTCATGTTCTCTTTTATGCCCATCACCACCATTCTGCATGGTTTTCCTTAAATACCTTCAAGAACATGGATTGTAATTTTTAAAAAGACATTTCATATCACCAAATGCATTCAGCAGAGTGGCTGTGATGGCAGTTCAGAATGCTATTTTTAAAAAGTACAAGTGGGGCTGAGCAAGTTAGCAATGGGCAATTCACTCATCTCTTACTGTCACTATTCTAAAAGTAATAAATTATAACCTCTATAGAGATTTCCCATCTTTAAAATACTTTGTAAACACAGATAACATAATTGAATCATATAATATCTCTCATGATGTACTTGACAGTTGTATCAATTTAAGAGAGGGGAAACTGAGGCAGGAAGGTCAAAGTTGACCAATGGTACAGAAGGAATCATTGTTAGAGCTAGAAATAAAGATCCCGAGTTCCTAACTTTCAGCCCTGTGCACAATCCGCACTTTTCTGTCTTCTGAACAAAGTATGCACTAACATATCAATTTTCATTAAAGTTCACGGTACCTCACCTTAAATTTACCTTCGTGGGAAAATGGCTAATTTGGCATCATTTACAAAATACTTACTTCCTGGAATTTTTGAATGTGACATCAAGTCATGTTAGACTATGTGGCTTGAAATAATCAAAATATTTTACATACTCTGAGGATAACCACAGATACTAGATGTCTATCTGCTCTGTTAAAATGATAGACTTCACAAATGCTGATAACTTGATTTAGCATGGAGAAGTAAATGCTTGTCTATAGGAGGAAACTCTATTAGCATAATGGATGATGTGAATTTAAACCACTCTATTTTATGCTGACACAACCTCCTGTGTGAAATCTTTGGGTAACAGTGCTGTTTTCTGTTTAGATTGTGTCCCTTCCAGAATAAGGGCATCTACATGAGAGTTTCTAAAGGGTAGCCATATTAGTTAATTCAGCAAAACAAACAAGGAGTCCTTTAGCACTTTTAAAGACAAACATATTTACTTATCACATGAGCTTTCATGGGAGAAAATCCCACTTCATCAGATGCTTTGAAGATGGGGTAACCTACAAAATGGGAGGAAAATAAATGCAGGGAAATTTAAATAATAGCTTCAGATCACACTTTAACAGCAGTTATACTAATATAACTATAATGTTTTCACTGTATCAATATATTTATACCAGTATAAGTGGAAATATGTATCTACACATAGAGAAGCCCTACGCTCTCCCAAGCTCACGTGCTTTTGCCAACCTTTCATGGAATTCTTTGTTCTGCAAAATATGCTAGAATTCTTGTAAAAAGCTTCCCACTAGATTCCTGGTGCTATTTGTTTCTAGTTGGTTAGAATTATTTTGGATATACCATCTCATAGTACTCTGGCATTTTCAGTCCTAATGAAAATCACGAAGTGGAGAGACAAAGGCAGGGAATGGGGAAGTAAAATTAACTGAGCCTTCTTGAACTTCAGAGAGATTGATCTTTGGCTCCAGGTTAGGGTGAAAACTCCTGACAGCTTCTTATTTTATCCAAACAACTGGTTAAATTCCCATGAATTTGCTTGGAATTATGTGCATTGCACTGAACAGTGTATATTATCATCAGAGTTTTATTGCTGATTAGCATTCACCAGTATTGTAACAGTCTTCTTTCAATCCTTTGATGGAATAAAGTATAAACAGATCTTTCTCAGCTACAGTGTTTAATATCTTGTGTTGAAAAAAATGAACACAAAATTAAGGCAAACTAAATCCTTATTTTGTTATTATTACATGTTGTCTATGTGCAATAGCATCTTTGATTTGATTTCCAAAGATGGGCGGAATAAGTATTTTACAGTCATCTACTAAGTCTGAACCCACCAAGTGCAAATCATTGATCACTTCTCTCATTATAAGCCATGAACCTTTTCGACACTGGTTTTGCCTGTAGGAAAGAATCCATTGACAACAGTGCTTTGGGAACATGAACATTTCAAGAAAAAGTTTTAGTGAATCAAAGGAAACCATCTGCAGTATAACAGTAGTAAACAAGGCAGGCAGAAATTGCTTAAACCCCAAACCTGAGCTGAGACAAAAAGCCTTTCTTGCTGTATGATACACCTCTGTTAATAGTTAAAATATCTAGGGGACAAACTGCCTTTTTTATAGTGCTAACATACCTCAAAAACTTTAGCTGGATTCCAAACTATACTTTAACAATAACCAAAGCACAGTTGAAGCAACAGTCTTCACAAAATGCTAATTCTGAATTTGTTTTCTTAATTATTTCATTGTAGTGCTAAATGGTGAAAACTGAGAATGGGAAAACTGACCAATCCAATTGCTCAGCATCACTCCGAATGTAAAAAGTAAAGCACATTCTTTTTTTTTTAAATAATAAAAATAAACAAATTCTTGGTGGCAGCATGTAAATTAAGTGAGAATACTGTATCACTCTTATTGAGGATGCCCAGGACTGGAAATGATTTCTGGGAAATAGACACAATAATCATTTTTCAAGTTACCCCACATCCACACCACTCACCCTGAACAAAAAGCAAAATGAACCTCCTTCGGTAACACATGCCAGAGCAAATATTATTATCAACAATAATCCTACATATCTACCTGCATCCTCATAAACAAGTTTTATATGAGTGGCACCGGTCCTTAGGGAAAATAATGAGCATGGAGAAGGAGTCTCCCTGGCTGACATACAGGTGATGTAATAGCTCTGTGCCAACAGCACTTTGCTGCCCCTGGATAAGAGTGTGCTAGTGACAATGGGGAAAAGGTGTGCAGGGGCCTCTGGCTGGTGCAGAAGAGGATGTGGACTTTGGCTCTTCTTCTTTGGTAATGGTCAATCCCAAAGGTCAATAGTCATTCTAAGCATGTGTTATAGTAGCCCTGAGGTCACATTCATGTAAACCAAAAGGCCTTGCAGGCCACTGGACAGAACCCAGTTTTTAGGCAATGAAAAGACAACTTCAGGTGACTTTTGTAGCAATAAAGATGAATTTACACTACAGAATTGCTTCCAGCAAGAATTTTTATCTGGAAAAATGCCTATTGTTTATTGATAAAAATGCCATGCTCATTCATTTACTTGTTCTTTAACATCATAACCAAAGTCTGATGTAACTTGTTTATTTCATTTCATACCGCCCATCCTAAGTTTTGTGTCAATTTGCTTTTGATGTGTGAATGAAGGGCATGTGTATGATGGGATCAGTCTCCAACTCCAGCCTGTCATGATGACAAACTGCCAGCACCACCTTAATGGTAGAAGAACAATGCAGACAAAGTCTGAAAAAGCGAGACAAATCCTCTCTAGAAAGAAATGAAGAAACCAAAAGCCCCATCAAGAACAACATCTAAGTCAAAGCTGCCATTTATTGATGACTCATGGTCATACAAAAACAGCCTTTGTGGGCTCCAACCCACTTTGTGAGATGCATCATAATCACACAGTACCCTTAGGCAGTGTAATCCAGCAAGATCCATGGATTAGAAGATAGGTGAGACTACTGAGCTTTGGATAATGCTCTGCACAGCATCCAAAAGTGTTGGCACACAGCTTTGTGCCAAACAGACAACTCGCTCTCTCTCATGCCTGGCTTTCCTAACCAGGTAACTGCCATGAGCTGCAAACACCAGCCACAAACTCAAGCTACAATCACAAGCACACAATTTTATTTTTCTCATAATAAATGTGGCATATTGCCTTGTCCTCGTGAATACGATCATGCCAATTTTTTTCTTTGTAAGTACAACACTTTTCTTCCTCTCTCCCAGCCCTCATAGCTTTAAATGATATGGGAAACATAGAATCAGGCCCCCATTTCTTGAGCAAAGGCAACACATGAGCTTCACTGAGAATAATTGCCATTCTGCTCTCCTGAAGTTTGACCTTTTCGGTCTAAAGAACAGTCTCAGTACTCCAAATTGACTGCCATTGGCCCATTCTCCAAATGAAACGCATAGTGTCCTCAGTAACAGCAGCATTTTGACATGTAATATTGGCTATGACTCCAGCATAGAAGCACAGCTTTTGTCCCCTCAAGAAAAAGCCAGGTCATCATGAGGGCTAACAACTCATTTCCAATCAAAAAGCTATTATCTTCAAAGAAAAAAAGAAGAACCCACACTGCAAGAAAACCTTTACTAACTAAATGGGCAAAGACAAGGCTAAGAAAGATGAGAACTACTTGTGATGGATCTGCTGTGAATGACTTAGTGAATGGCATAATAGAGGGGAAGACAGTTTACTTCACCTGCATATCCATAACAGGAAGAAAAATTCATGTTGCCATGAGACAGATTTTTTCACCAAAATTCCACTACTAGAATTTCAGCAGTTTTCATTCGCACTTCAGTCATCATCTGAAAACCATGATGATCTTGGTGATCATAGTTAGAGAAAACAGAGTTTATGACTCACTATATTAATTATCAAGCGCCAAAAATCATTGTAAATTCCTGCCAGATGAGCAAGACTGGAAGAGAACAGTATTCTCCTTAAATCTACCTAGAAACTCGCTATCATTAATTTGCCAGGGTCAACTATTAAAACTTTCTGCCTACTCAAACTGAAAGAATCTAAAAACAAACAAACAAAAAACCCTTTTTAAATTTATGCTGTTGGCACTATTTTTTTTAAACCTTATACTGTTGGCACTATTAAGTATTTTATTTTGCTTGAATTATTAAGCTGTACTAACCATTTTCACTTTTAACCCTAGATACTTTAATTTTGGGGCTTCCATAAATCAGCAGTCTGTTACACTTGTAGTCATGTAACTGCTGTGGTAAGTTTAAACTAAAAAATAAACAAAACCTGCAAAAATAAATGAACACCTCACTCAAACTCTCTCCATGTGTTTTCACTGACTTGTTAAAAAATCATCATACTAACTTTCATAAAATACATTCTTCAGTAAAGGTTAACAGTGTCCCTTTAAATAAATACAATTAATAAAATAAAAATTATATTTCTAGGTACAGATTGCTCATATTTGAAGGATTCAAGAATAAAGCTTAAATTCTAGTAAGCATCCACATTCAATGAGGATACAACCAGCTATTTAAATCTCCTTTAAATCATTTATCAAAGTGTTCTCCTAAACAGATGGGGATGAAGCATATGACTATGGAAGTTAAACTTTCATCAAACGTGTTATTGAATTCCATTTAGGAATAACTGGATGAAATTTGATAGGCTCTATAACATAAGAGGTCAGACTAGATTTTCAAATAGTTCCTTTGGGCCTTACACTGTACAAAAGCAATATGTTTAACTGTTTTCTTGAACTGGGGCCAATAACATCAGCACAAACCATAACACAAACACACACAATACCACAATGCATCACAGACCAACATGATCTGTGGCTCTACAGTTTTTAAATGATACAACACATATTTCCTGCCATGGGCTGCATAAGCTTAGTCATGGGGAACAAATTATAGTGCCTGTATTTCTCAGGCACTGGCAGGATACCTGTTTACTGTCTATCTAAATACATTTCAGGTACTTCAGCATATTTAATGAAAAAAGACAGGTGGAAACGGCTGTTAATGTGTTTCAACTAAATGCTGTTTTTATTCAGTCTAGTTTTGATGTCATTTATTTTAGCAGGTGGCAGATTTTTTTCAAAGTGGTAATTATGTCAGTCTGTCATACAAGAATGTAGCAGGGATATTTCATTGGAAGATGTATAGATCTGCCGGGGAAATGTTCCTTTTAAATCCCTCAACTCCTGTCTTGTATCTTACGGGTTTAGAAGAATCAGGGAACATAATGAGTCATCATAATCAACCAAAACACTATCTTTCCACTCATCTTCAGCCCAAAGCTGCAAGACCCTGAGTACCTCCCAAAGGTTGTTTTCCACCACCAACTCTTAGTGAAGCCAAATGGGCCTTTAAGGTCTGGATCACCTCTCAGATGATCACCATTTTATAGAAGTTGGCTCCTTGCCAATGGTACAGTCTGAACAGAGCCAACTGCAGGGGAGAGGACACTGGTTTTCTATGCAATGTCCAAATATCTACAAAATAAAAACACAGGCTTCCATTGTATTCCATTTTCCTAACCAGGTTTATGAAGGGGAAATGACATATTCTTTACAAGATGGAAAAAGCATTTAAGGGGCAGCTAAATATAATCTAGCCTCCTGCAGACTGCAAGCACTTCTTTCCTGACACCCACTTCAATTCTATGAATTTTTTTTTTTAAGTGGAAACCATTTCTGTTGCTGTTTTTGATACTTGAGCAGTATTAAGACACAAGTACATCAGAAGACTTATTACGAGCCTACAGAGAGACTTTCTGAATGAATGTTTTTATTAACTACACATAGAAATGTGCATATGTGCACACGTGTATTTATTTACACACACACACACACACACACACACACACTCTCTCTCTCTCTCTCTCTCTCTTCATGAACCAAAAAGATGCACAAGCTCAATGGAAAATGACAAAATTTATCTCCAGGCAAACATTTGCACAAGGCTTCTGTATTAGCATTTTTACTATAGTACTATCTAGAATCCTTGGAGCTAAAGGATGGTCCCTGCCACAAAGCACTTGCAAAAGTAGTATTGCAGAAGAAACAACAGGTGGATATAGACTGTTAAAAGGGAAACTCAAGGGAACAGTGAGACAACAGTGACCTCCAAGTGGAGTCTGCCAGCTCCTGAACTTGACTGAGGCTGTAGTGGGCCCTACCGTATGAGCAACAACCACAATGGCTACTTCACCCCTCTGTCACCATTTTCCAGCATACTTGGAGTCAGGCACAAGGACAGAGTGAGCTTCAAACTCCTGTGGAGGCCAATACAGTGACTTGTTTATGTGTGATCCAGATAAGTCATTTATTGGACAGTAATGGGACATGACTACTCAAGCCCCTCTGTCAGAAGGTGACAGCCTTACTGAGATACAAAGACTACATTTAGCTTTAGCTTTGAGTGTTGAGTTTGGGAGCTGAAAGAAAAGCAGAAAAACACAGGGGGTATGTCTACATTGAAAGCTCTGTTAAGTCAGCTTAAGAAAGTCAACTTTAAGTTGACTTAAAATCAATCTTGTTATGTCAACTTAAAGAGTCCACACTGGAAACTCCTATCGTCTGCCTGTGGCCACACTAGCAGGTGCTAAGTCAATCCTTCCTCATGGCCAGGAACTCTGGGAGGGGGCCTGGAGGCCAATTAAGCCAACTTGAGAGTGCTTCCCCATCTCCACTGGCTTAAGTTGACTTAATAAGGTCAATTTAAGTGTTATGTCAACCTTAAGAAGTGGTGTTATTAAGTCATCTTAAGGAAGCACTTAAGTCAAATTATTAAAAGCCCAGTGTAGCCAAAGGGGTCTGAGGGTTGATTTAAGCTTCCTTAAGTCATCCTAAGGCTGCAGTGTAGATGTACCCATGGAGTCCCTGATTAATTCCCCCCTATACATGCTGAGGGAGTCTTTGAATTGCTTTGGGACCTAGGACTTCTTTCAGGCAATTCTCACTCCACAGAGCCCAGCATCCAGAGTGGCAAAGATCCAGACCTGCACTAAGTGCTGAAAGCAAGCTGAGACCTACATGTCTCCAGATCAGGGACCAAGAGAGGATCTTGCCTCACTCAGAAGGAAAAATGGAGTTAAGAGGAACCTTTTTATTTTATTTTATTTTAAGATGGCGAACATTCACAGTGCCGTCACACTCACCTCCAGATTCATCCCCAGAATACTTTTGGCCTGGGCAGGAACTGGTATATTAGAAAGGGTTGTGAATATTGGGGAATTGGGAAACTGTTTATTTATCCATGTTTAGTATTAATAAATCCTAGCTCTTTCATTCCCAAAATTCTATTTGCCCATTCCAAAAAGGTCCCCCTAAATTATATTATTTTTAGGTGCTGCATCTTCTTCTTCTTTTTTTTTTTTTTTTTGCTGGGGCTTGTATTGATATACTTTATGGTTTCACAGGTACAGGATTTTATACTCCTTACCAGCAGTAGCAGCATTATTCATTTTCCCAAAAAACAGCACTCTGGGGTCTCAACCACAGTGAGAATTGACCTTGGGTGGAAACACCAAGTGTCACAAGAGAACCCAGGACCCCACTATGTGGGAAGAAGGAAGAAGCTACCCCAAGTAATAGGAACTACAGAGGCCATTTGAGCCACACTTTGGGGAGGAGCTATACAACATTGGTCAGCATAATAGTCAATGGCCTCAGCTCATCATCGGCTTTGCCATTATCCAATTCTTTTTGGTAGGTGACATCTGTATCATTTTCTTGGTGTGTCAGTGAGATATAGAGCGTGTGCAGCAGAGCCAGAGGGGACAAAAGGGGAGAGCATGTTCTGAGTTGTACTGACAGTTTAAACTAAATATAATGAAGGAAAGTTTTATGAGTGCCATAAAACAGAGTTGTTTAGACTTTGAAGGCTTTAGTCAAGCATATCAGTCCCCCTCCCTTCTTAAAAAAGCACTTGAAGGGATTAGCCAGGCAAATAAAACTATGCCTTAGAAGATTCATAGATCTGAAGACCACCATGATCATCTAGTCTTACCTCCTGCACAACACAGGCCATAGAACTCCCCAAAAACAAATCCAAGAACAGACTTTTTAGAACACCCCACCCCCATCTTCATTTAAAAATGATCAGTAATGGAGGATCCATCATTACTCTTGGAAATTTGTCCACAGAGAGGAGAATGTATACTGAATTCATGCTGCATTACAGAATAAGAGACATGGCCTAGTAGTCTGAGCATAAGACTGGGAACCAGGAATGAGACTTCTAATCCAAATCTACCACCTCTGACTCCCTCTAGGGTCCTATATAAGCCCTTACCTCCATTTTATATACAAGCGATCCAAGGTACAGGGTGGTTAGTATTTATCAGTCTCAGAAGACATTGGGAAGAATATTTGTTGAGTACTTTGAAAATAACTATTTCTACTTTTCCTTTGTTTCTTTTGGCTTTGGGGGGATGGGAAGGTTGAGGGCTGGAGTAATTTAAGGAAAGGTGCATTGATGGAGTATTAAAGCTCTGTTTAATTTAGTGTAGCTTTTATTAAATAGTCCTCTCTTTCAAAAAGAAGGATGCCTGTATTTCTTAAATACAGCAAAATATTTAATGAGGGAAAAAATCTCTCTAAGTTCAACTTCTCTTCCCCTCTGAGGATGAGATCAGTTTGCAAGACAAAAAAGTCTCTGTGAGCCCTGAACAAAAACAAATCATAACATAGTGGGGGTCTTTCTTATCTCTGTGCAAGGGTATAACTTCTATGGATCTTAACAGGGGAAGAGAAGAGAACTTTAGTGTTAGTTGCTGGTGGGTTGGTTTGTTTTTTGTTTTTAAATTTGTGAGTTTCTTTGGTGAATTTAATTCAATGACCACTGGACTCTCATGCTTTAAGAGCTTGGGTAGAGTGCTGAGAGAGAGAGAGTGGATGTGGTTGCTTATTCAGTGGGCTGTTCCAACTGCCTACAATTCTGGTAAAAACATACGCTAACCAAGTCATTTTGAATAAAAACTGCATTTATAATGAACAAACTCCATTTCATTCCATGTATTTATATAAAATCATTGAACTTCCAAAGTCTAATTATAAAAGAATAGGAACATATTAAAATTCCAATAACCTGATCATTCCACATTAATGTTATATAGTGAGAACACAAGGACAGCATATTTTCCATTCATTTTCTGACAATATAAAATAGGTGACATTTCATTTCATTTTGCTGTAATGTTTCAGGAATAAACTATGACCTTGCTAAGACTTGTGCAAATGCAAGATACAGTTTATCATTAACTGTTTCCTAACCGATACATTCTTTTCTAGAACAGCTATAACTTACACATTACTAGTTTTCCTGTTATAAATATGTGTTTAAATGTGTATAAACACTTCAAAATCAGAGGGCAAAATTCTGGCTGCATTCAAGTCAATGGAGTTTTGTCTTTGAGTTCCATGGGAGCAGGATTTCACCCTATGTCTTTGTGGTAATCTGGGTAACTAGTCTGGAAGCTCTTGTGCATGTTTCTTGAATATGACTGGGCTTAAACTTTGAAACACACAGAAATGAGATAGAACTGTATACTGGGGGGGATCACAGGTGAGGCAGGGGAGGAGGAGTAGACTTGTGTAGGGGGATAAGCATAGGACAATCTGGTATTGGAGGGATCACATCTGTGCAGTTGGCAGAACTGTATTTTCCCTCTATAGTCAAGGGCCATGGAGCACATTGAAGTTCTGGAGGATACATAATGGGCACAGTATTAACTATAGTAGTCATTTAAATGAATAACTATTTGCACTGAAATATGCTTATTTCTTAAAACTAATGAGTCTTATTTGTGTGGAAATTTACTTTTTAGTTATGACTTCAATACTGCATATCTCACCGAGTCTTGCTTTTCGTGGTTTGCAAACTCCACATTGATATTAGACACCCTTTGGCTTTCCACTCCTAAATATGATAGACACCATTTGACTCTGTACTATATTTACATACATGGTATTGGAAAGCTGCAATGAAACTAATAAAAAACAACCCAACCCTGTATTCATCATAAACAAAATGAGCATGTAATTAATATAAATAATTGGATTTAATGCCATCCTTCAGGATGCTGACTAGGGTACTGGGGCTGCAGAAAGGAGGTATTTGAGATTGAGAAGGGAAAACAACATACTGAATGACGAGGATCTTGGCAGATGTATCTGCTTACCTCCTAACTTTGCATTAGTCAACTAGCCAGCGTAGCAACTCTGCCACAAAGTCAAACATGTTTTGTATGGGAATATTGTGTAGAAAGTAGGTAGTATGAAATATTTTCACTAAACTACAGGAGTCTTAACTCTTCAGAGAGAAACCAGTGACCCTTACCACGTCCTCACCACCAGAGAGGCACTATCAGCAAACAACAAAAACATTTTTCCCCCTTCTTGTCAGGTTTGTTCAAACTCCCTTACTCACACAACTGCTGATGACAGTGGTCTTGGTCTAAGTGATCCCAAGCACATTCAAAGTCCATGTGTTGTCTTTGCATTTCCCTTTTCTGTACTACCTACTCATGTGCCCCAATCCTGACACTCTTTGTGAGTGAAAGCATACTTCAGTTCTTATGCTGATTAAATATACAAGCCTATCTATCATATTACATCACACACAGATAACAACAATTGACTTAGGTATTTTGTACTCTACTTTCATACATCCAAATTAAGTTATCCTATCCTCCTCCTCCTGCCTTGTGGCAGGAACTATGGTTTATGTCAAGAGTTCCTTGGATTCTACGGTAGTAATGTAAGGTTTGATGGACAAACCAGAACTTTCTTTCAGGTTTCTTTAGGCACTTTGATTCTTTGCTTTGCCCTTCATAATACAAAGCTGTTGTGACCAGTTACATTCATTCCTTAGATGGAACCTGAGGTGCTCAGCAAGAAACAGAGTAAGTAGTTCCACAGTTAATTAAAGCCCAGCACCTTCAATTTTGCCATCACTCTCCGACTTCGTCAAGATGAGTAGGATTTTCTGTGATATGCTGAAGATAACACCTGGAATCCCCTCTTAAACTAACAAGTCTTTCATATGACAATGTAACTTAACTAGTACAATCTCACTGATCCCATTCAGATCTTCCTCCCTGTAGACAGCTGCTGCACTTAACGCCCCAATGTCCATTCATCTCAGGCTGGCTAAAATTAATGCAAAGCTCCATATTGGATTAGTGATGAAAGACAGCTCTGCAAACAAGCTAATACATTCTATTTGCTAAAGCACTGTTACCAATATCTATTAATGCAACCAGGTATTAATCTAAAACTGTTAATCTGTCAGGTTTTAAAATCCTCTGTTGTAGAATTTTAATAAAATAAAATTATTTTCCCTCTTATCTGAGGAAAGTCTATTTATTACCCTAAAATTTCATTTACTTATGATATCCATTTGTCTCTAAAAAAAGCAAAATTATCACAGGGCTTTTTACTTATATTTTCACTTCAGTCATAGAAAATTTCTCAGTAAAATAAAGAGACTAATGCATCCCACACACTATTCTAGACGAATGTTAATACTCCCAACTATGTTACTGTTCCCTTAAAGACTGATACATAAAATTAATATATTTCACAAGAATCATTATGAAATACTAAATAAATCCCCCCTCCAAAACCTCTTGTTATTTAAAATCTCCCTTTCCTTGCTTCTTTCGCCAAAATATCAACTACAGTCTTTCAGTGACAGAATTACAAACTAATGAAAAAACTGATAGCCCACTTCAGAGCAGATACCAAATTATATCAGGTTTTGATGCTTTGCAAAAGAAAAGGACTAACCTAATCATTATAATTTGTGTTTGTTCACTGATTTTAGGTATAATGAGCCATTCTTTTGCTAACTTTTAAGGCTGTCTTGGGTTATTGGAAAGTTGTAACACTAACTAGATACAGAAAGCTGAAACAAAAAGCTATCTCCATCCTGAGTAATAAAGTCACCTGTTCAAACAAACAAAACAGCTCTCCTTTCCTTCTCCCACCCCAACAAACTCTCTATGACATTAATAGTTTATGGTATGTTCATTTCTGAATTTATATCTATCGAATCTATCAGTTCTCTGGATAGGATTCACTTAAGGGAACTCCTGAGCAGGGATAGACTAGAGCTGGATTAATGCTTAGCCACTATCAGTTTAGGCCTAGGACTCCAAATCCAGAGTATTGTGACTATGGCAGATACTTTGCTTTCATAAACAAATAAAAGAGGGACCTCCTTATTTCTTTGATAAGGGTCCACCTAACAGGCAAGGGACACAGTGCAGGTCTGGGCCAGGGGAGAACCTGTTTTGAAATGTGCCAATTGATTTAATCTGACATGGATGAATTTAAGCAGAAGCTTAAATATTTTCATAATATGAATCCTGAGGCAACCATATATTGATCAGCCTGGAAATCAGGAAACTTGGGTTTTTATTCTGATTCTGTGACCTTGTGTACCTTTCCTTGACTTCATACTTCCTCAAATTACCCATTTGTAAAATGAGTACAATATTCATATGACATCTTCAAATTGGGAATAACAATAAAGAAGCTGTATTAGTACTAGCCCCATAATAAAATACCATCATCAAACTTCTTGTTTTTGAAAAACATTTCACAAGTATGTTGATTTTGTCCTGTCTTGAATATAGTACCTAGAAACCATTCTGTTTGTTGTTGTTTTGAATGTTCTTGATTCCCATACTTCACAGAAAGAGCAGTGTTATGAAAGCTACCAACTGCTTTACACAATAAGCATTATAAGCAGCAACTAAACAACACAGACTGCTTACACAGCCATAATTATCATCCATGCAAAATGGGGAAGAAAATCTGATGCTTTCAAGTTTGACCTCAGTACATTCCCAAGAGACAAATGGTCCAGAGCTCTGAGTTGTGACTATATAGATGATATCAAGACATCACAGACTTCAGCTGCACTGTGCCTATGTTACATGGGGAACAGAGTTCACAAACTTGTTTCAAAACATGGGTCTCTAGCAGAGGAGCTGAATAAGAATCTTAATTTCCTTTAACAGTCAACAGTAGGATGGCATTTATCTTTTACAAGCCAGTCCCTACGAAACTGCATTACACAAATGTCAGCAGTACATTCATCTCTGTGAAATTCTCATTCCAGGATGACCTAATGACCTGCATTCTTCAGGACCTCTTCAGACCTATCATATCTTGCTGTCTTCAGTAGGAAAGTAGGTCACTGGTTCATGATTCCTGATCCAAGCTTTTAGAATCCTTGGATACCTTGTATAAGAAAAGGGGCCAACCTGGGCACACAGCTGTGCTGTGAATGCTCTTCTTTGTTTGATTTCTGCCTCGGGACAAGAGCCAATGATCAAACACACTATATTTCTAATAATTTTATGATTGCAAATAAAGATTAAAAATCATTTCACAATCCCTTTTAATCCCTCTTTACAAGCAATTTACATAACTATATTGTCAAGGCAAGTAACACAAAGCCTGTCCAAGTTAATATATGAACTATTTGGTTATATGGAAGGCATCACAGTAGTAATGGGATAGGTAGGCTTAGTACAGTATCTCTATTTTACATTAAGGTCCCTTTCCTGAGACAGTGGCAGCTATCACACAATATAAAGCTGCTTCAAGTACTTGCTTCTAGTGTTACATACAGTTTTTATTCCTTCTTTTTAGGGAGAAACCTTTTTCTATTTCTCATAGCTTGAAGAACTTACTTTTTTGGTCTACATTAAATCTTGTTGAACCATTTAATTTTTCCCCTTCCCTCTTCAAAAAACCACTTCACTATTAAAATAGTATGAAATTAACAAATTCTAACATGATCACTTATTGGTGGTTATAGACTATAACCATAGGAGAAATAGAAAACTTTCTTCTCTACTTCAAGTTCCAAAAGGGATGGAGGAAGACTGGGGAAAAAACCAGGTTCATGTGTGGCTTGTTATCCAGTGGATGAAGTTAATTATATGTTCATCCTGTCAGACTCATAGCAGTGGATTAAATCATAACTTGTAGTTCAGTTAATTTAACATGCTGCTCTCTCTTACTCATGTTTGTCCATAATGTCAAAATACAGACCCCAACAGGATTTCCTCAAAATAAAGCAACAAAAGGCATTAAAAAGAGCAACTCGTCCTACATTTGAAACTTTCTAACATTTAAAATAATATTCTTCCTGTCAAGACCTGTCAACATTGTTTGATCCTATATTGTAAAAGTGTACTCAGAGCTCTTAACTGATAACCTTGCTTTAATGGCAACATTTCAGGTACCATACAGAATCTATCACAAACCTGTTTCACAGCTGGCTAAACTACAAAAACAAAAGGAGGCCCGTGCACATTTAAATCTGTTACCTCATGGTAAAACACCTTAATCCTCAGCAAAATCCCAAGACCTCCTTAATTAACTTGCTTCCTTTTCTGGTTTTTGGCATGGTTTTTATTCCATCAATGCAGTCTCCTAAATCAATATTAAACATACAAAACAGACTTGTTTTGCTTATGAAAGACTGAAAATATAGATGTAGATCTACTTCTTTCTGAGATGTTAGACTGAAAAATAACATTACTTTTGATCTGCAATATTGATTTCATAATCATAAGTTCAGTCCAGAACAGAAACCCAAACAAACAATAATACAGTGAAAGTGACAACATGTACTTACATCATATTGCTGAATGAAGATGACTGAGAACCAGTGCCTGCTTTCACAGTAGTTCATAATATGATAGCACATATCCAGAGGAACTGATCAAGGCTCTTTTTTCTCATGTGCTCTCTTATGGGTATGATTCTGGTAGTCAGGCATATAGCTTAATGATGATGAAAGTACTCCAGTAATGATGTATGCCCATTACTTATTCATGCTATTTTTTAAAAAAATTATTCTTCAGTACCCAGAGCCTGTGTGATGTGTGCTTCTATATATTAAATAAATACTACAAAACTGTAGTGCAGTAGGAATGATTCAAAAATGGCACTTACCACACTGTTTGCCTTTAAAGCAGGATTTGAGGTCTTGCTTATGCTTTGAATGAGAAATACTGCAAAAAACATGGTGGTATGTGCTACTGCAGGTGGCAAGTTTTCAGTTTTGAATGGCATCCAATATTTACAACACACAAAAGAATTGCTTAGCCATCTGTTGTGAAGTGGTCACCTATGGGAAGAAATGCAGCTACCACTTAACAGTATACAACACCACAGGACAGCAATGAAAATGCATGGCATGTATGTAATTGGAACTGCAGGGGAGATTGGCAGACTTTAAAGTGGTAGGGGTTTGGTTCACAGAGCTCATAAGAAATTTATTCAGTTTAGATTCACTTGGGTTCAACACTCCCTGAGCTTTGCTTTGAGTTTGTGGTTTGAAAACACACAAACAATAAAACCAAATTCCAAATATAATTCAGTTATAACTGCTTGGTTTTGTGATGACAACTCACAAAGAAAGTCAGGCCAGTTTTACTTGACACTGGATTTAGGTTTGTCAGAAAAGGTTTCAAAAGCACTCAAGGGATCTGAACCAAATTTCAGTTTTGGGGGGAAAAAATCCCTGAAACCAGGCTAGCGGGGAGTTTTACACAACAGATTCAGATTAACTTCTGAAATTACCCAAAGGGGACTTTGGCCAGAAAACTAAAGTTAACACAGCAGTTCTTGTGAGAAGTGTCTTGGGTTTTAATGATGTGCTCAGGCCTTTGCTTTAACATCTCATTCAAAAAAGTGTGTTTCCCATAGCACAGTGTCCCTAATCACCATTATGGGGCTGTGATTCAGTACTTGTTAAGAGAGAAGAGGACCACCTGACAATTCCCACTAGTAACTGAATCATCCCTAAAGATCTCATCCAATTTTTTATCTGAAAGACTTGATCTCATAGCTATGATAGAATCACAGAATATTAATACAGAAAAAAATATACATTTAAACTAAATATAAGTGTATTCAAGATGATTTAGCTTTCATTTGAATACTCATATTTGACAATATCCAAGTTTGAGGCAGTTTGGTTGCCTACTTTGCAGCTAACAGCTGAGGTTTAAAGTTCTACTGCTGATTTGAAGTTCTCTTCCTGTCTTCTCTGTGGTACCACCATATGGTTTGACAAGAGACTATAATCAACTGGCTAGCCTAATGTAGATCTAATTAATCTCCTTGATTTAACCCACTGAAAAAAGCATTCCATTAATTGCAGATAAACAATCAATAGTATTTTCCCCAAATGACTTTACACTGATTAACTGCTCTTCTATCACTTGTGATGGCTATTACTCTGAAGAATTAAAGGATAAAGGGCTAAGTAATCTGAATGCAAGATTCCATTTCCTATTAAATAAAAAGGCAACTAAAAGCAGTACGTATGGTCTCTCATAAGAAAGGCCATGCTGGGTCAAGCCAGTGGTCCATCTAGTCCAATATCCTGTCTTCTGACAAGCACAAATGCCAGGTCGTTCAGAGGTAATGAATAGGACAGTAATATTCAAGTTACTTCAGCTACTTGAAGCCTCTGGCAAACAGCAGTCTCTGCCTATCCCGGTTAATAACCACTGATGAACCTATCTTCCAGGAACCTCTCTCGTTCTCTCTCTCTCTCTCTCTCTCTTTTTTTTTTTTTGTTATAATCTTGGCCCTCAACAATTTCTGGTAAGGTGCTCCATGAGTTGGCTGTGTATGTGTAAAGAAATACTTCCTTTGGCTTATTTTAAACACACTAACTAGTCATTTCATTTGGTGATCCATAGTTTTTGTGTTATGAGAAAGAGTAAATAATAATACTTTTACTTTACTTTTTTTTTTTACTTTTTTTTTTTTTTTACACTTTTTTCACACCAGTAATGATTTCATAGACTCTGTTATGTCCTCCCTCTGTAACGTCTTTTCCAGGCTGAACAGTCTAGTCTCATTCATCTCTCCTTGCATGGAAAATTTTCCAAACCCCTTCTATACCATTTCCAATTTCAAAACATCTTTTTTGAGATGGGAATCTTGCATAGATTTTTTTTTAACAAGGTATGTACTACAGGATACTCCTTCAAAACCAACTATTCACAATGCAATTGCAAAAATTAGATTATGAAGGATTGTTAAGTACAGCTCTTGACAGTACTGACCTAAAGACATTCAATCTGGATAAATTAATAATTGAATTTATTTTGGATAGCCATGGTACTGTACAAATAATCAGCTGATTTTGTACTTCACTAGCCAAACACATACACTTTATTATATATTTATAATAAAATTAATAATCAACCCCCCAAAAAAGTTTTTGATTTTCTCAGAAGACAAAACAAAGAACAACATGTTGGGACATACTATATGTTTCATTTCCATTTTGGGTATTTTAAACCACTTTAAAAAAAATAAAAGCAAAAGAAATTTGTAGATATTATTCACATTTGGAGCAGAGGTGAGAACATTTGTGTCCTGCCCCCCCCAGGTAAATGCACTAACCATCAGCCTCTAAAGCTCTACACTTTTGTGCTGGCCCATGAATATTTCATTATTTATATAATTTGGAATGGCTTCAATAGGAGAGATTCTGCAAGAGCCACACAAGAATAGCTTATAGTCCAGTGGTGAAGACACATACCTGCAATCTGGGAGATCTAAGGTCTAGTCCCTAATCTGAACCAGGCAAAGTGCAAACTTGAACTCAGGTCTTTCATGTGCTAGGTGAGTACTCTAACTATCAGGTGCAGTGGAAGAACCTCCTCTGGCTTTGTGAATACTGCCTAAGTCCTCTTGTGAATCTAATAAAAAATTGCTTTGGTTCAATCAGCAAATTCATGAATAGCTTTGGTTGACTTGACACTTCATTTTTTAGCAAAAACTATTTTCTGAAAAATGTCACCTTTTCTAATTATTAGACAAACTTTACAGAATTATGCATTTATTGAAGAGATCACAGGGTTTCAGAAAAGGAGTGTCATCTAACTGTTAACATGAACGACTTAGAGAGATAGGGCTCCTGGGATTTACTCCCAGTTATGCTATTAACCGCGCGTATGACCTTGGATAAATGACAATCACTCTTTGCTTCAATTTATATTGAGAATGGGTATATTAATATTTACAACAACTCAGCGACAAAGAGAATTAAATAAAGTGTTAATGTTTTTAAAGCCTTGTCATATCAGGATGCTATACACGGGGCAAATTTTAATTATGTTAATCACATATATTCATGTATACAGGCCTGTATAATGTTATATATGTGATTTGATTTTCATGATGACATAGTGAAGAGAAATAATGTAATTTTATGTGAATGAAATAGTTACCCATACCAGCCAAACCTGAGTGACTTAATAAAGCTGATCAAATTCTGAAATGAGCCCTACTGCTAGCTTGAATCAGCTTATAAATTTACTGCCACAATGTTTCGTGCTGTATATGGAAAAAATGTGTGATCATTACACGTTTTAACTATTTGCTATTTTTGTGGCGATATTAAGTGGTCACAGCAGTAATTTGCCCTTAAATTTAAAGAAATACTGTCTATTTGCTGTGTGCTTATCTAACAAAACTCCTTCACTTCAAGTACAAACATTGACTCAGAGAGAGGAAGGCAAGACTATCAAAACAAAAAAGTGTGAATACCTGACCCAAAACAAGTCAATGAAAGCTTTGTTTCAGACTTTGGTAAAGGTAGGATTTCATCTCAAAGGAGCATCTTACATAGATAAAGATGCTACCAGATGAACAAGAGCAACTTAAGAAGGCTGTGAACATGTTCAGAAATCCTGAGAAAGCTTGAAAGAGGGCTCTTTCAGTTGAAAAACCAGATTCAAAGAGTCAAAAGCAGGGGCGTCACTGGCCCTGGGCTTACGTGGCTCGAGCCCTGAGCCCCAGCACCCAAGCCTCAGGTCTCTTCTGGGCCAGTGGTGCTCCTGGTCAAAAGTGGAACCACCTGAAGAAACCAGGGTGAAGTCATCATTTTCAAGAAGTTATGATATCTACTTTTGTACAGATATACAAGTTTACAGTGTTTTATGCAAAGTTGGACCTGGTGAATCTCTGCTTACTTTACCCAAGCTTTAGTTCAGTTTAGCTTTTAAGTTTTTAGTTCAGTTTACCCAGGCCCCCTTAGTTTACACAGGCCTCTGAAGGCCTTAAGCCATAACTAGTTCTAATGTCAGGCATGCCATTCACCAGGAAATCTAAATGGGTGTTTTGTTTCTTCTTTGTAATCAAGATTAAATGGATTTCACAAACTGACTTGCACTGGTAGGAATCTGAGTGTCTAAAACTAAAGCTACTTTCTATGTGTATTCTTCACATTGAGTCTATTATTACCATGTCCTTCGGGGCATGCAAAGAAAGGAGATAGAAATAGAGATGTCTCATCACCAGATCTTAACTTTCTTTGACTGAAACTGCAACACAGCAAACTCAGACATTCTGTCTCCATCAAGTAGTGCAAATTTGTGAAACCAACATATGTCTCATGCAATAAGCAACACATAGAGTTACTGACTCTATTTGCTTACAGATACCCTCCAAGCATTTAAAAAGAACAAAATGCACAATAATGCCCTGTAACCGAAAGAAATATACTCCTTCTTGTGGTTTAACTATTTCAACATTCTTCTTGAATTCGCCACACCAGAGTACCTTGGTTTCTTCCCCCCACCAGTAATGCTGATTTCCAGAAGAACTAGCCAATCCCATCCTGTGGTGAAGATGAAAAATTGCCATCATAACAATTACAATTCCTCCCCATAACTCCTCCCCTAAAGTTACTTATTATATAACATCACCAAATGTGTAATTCTGTAATACTGCTTTTATATTATATACCTGCATATAATTTTAGGGATGAAGGTGTGGAAAGACTTGTCTTTATGATAATGATTTACTCACACACACACACACACACACACACACACACACACACTCTCTCTCTCTCTCTCTCTCTCTGAGAACAACTATATTCAAAGAGCACTATTTAGGTTGCAAAGTCTTCAAAGAGCACTATTTAGGTTGCAAAGTCAAGCACTCAAAGTTTGGAAATGCATGAACTAAGGGTACCCTGTTTAACTGAAATCTGATCCCTTTGTGTATGCATTATGATATGATCTTACTCTTAATTAAATGATGACTGTGATGTACCAAGATACAGTCCAAACCACTGTGCATTGCAACTTTGGGTGCCTTGCAATGCCTTGCTGAAGTAGCTCCCAGCTTTGCTGTTTACAGACAACTTCCATCGTGGAAGCCCCATCCTGAAAGGGTGTGTATAACTACAGCCTGGTAAAACAAACAAGGAATCTGGTGGCACTTTTAAAGACTAGCAAATTTATTTAACACATGAGCTTTTGTGGGGAAAAAAATCCCACTTCATCAGATTTCTGAAGAAGGGGAACTTAAAAAAAGGGTGGAAAATAAATACAAGGAAGTGTAAGTCAGACTATAACAGCAAATCAATGCAGTTGTTTAGATTCAGCTATACTTAGGTTACACTTATGCTCTCAGCAGCTTTGGTTATACTGCAGGGTGACTCAAAAATATCCCCAGTCTCAGACTTACCCCAAAAAATGTATGTCTGGTACGGCCCAGGCCTTTCCTAGAAAGTATTTTAGGTCCATTATTTCTTTCAAGTAATAATATGCCACCTTATTTTCTCAGATAATTTTTCATGTATTTCAATTTAAACACACTGTGTTAGATAAAATAGTAAAACGAATTTATTAGCCACAAGAGATTTTAAGTGACTACAAGTAATGAGGCATAAAAATGAGAAATGGTCACAGGAAAAATAAAATATTTGCTAATAAGTAATTATATTAGGTTAAAAAAAGTTTTGGTTTCTACCACATGGTACAGTAAATTATTGGCCAAACTCACACGACCGCTCCCCCAAATTCTAATTACAGATTTCTTTGTCCCTTCAAGTACAGTGAATGTGATGGGTGGGGTGGGGGGGTGCGGAACCTAGCAGTGTTTGTCCTTCCATTTGTATAGTTTCAGCCTCCCTGTTGAAAAACATTTCCAAATGGGAATTAGGAGACCAGAAGTCTATGTAAAATGATGTTCCCTGCTGGCTTTTTGTTATTTTGTTGAGCTTTCTTTGTTTCCTGCTCTGCTTGATAACTCTGTTTACTGCTTAAGTACAAATTAGTAAGACTTTGTTTAGAACAGACCTATCTGTCAACTTCTGTGTTAATACCTTATAAAGAAAACTAAACTTCATATAAAACCTCACCATACATTTTATCAGGACAATATTGACCAGAAAATGATGAGTGTTCAAATGATACCTTACAAGGCATATTCTGCAAAAAATTATTACCACAGTGTGTGGGGTGTGAATACAAGTGATTTTCTGTAGCCCTCTTGGATGGATTACTGTTTTGAGACTTTCAAGTGGACAGTTGGCACCAAGATTGTCACGTAACAAACAGAATAATGGTCAGTTGCCAGAAAAAGACCTGAAGGACAAGAAAAATGTACACCAGTTCATGAACAGATAAAGATGAGCTGATCACCGAAAATTAGTAGCAGCTTAGGTACAAGTGATTAGAACTTGATCACATTTATAATGCACAAGTAGAATAAAGTACAGACCAACAATATACATGCTTACATTTATGCTTATTGCTTTAATTGGGCTAATTTCAGAGAGCTAAAAACACTTTGAGCCAAAGCAGCTGAGAGAAAGAATTTAATCAGAAAAATGCAAGTTATATTGGAAGAATTTAACACTCCACTAGATATTTCAAAAAAACACAGTTGAGGAAGAGGGCCACATTGATTAAAACTGAGGTGGTTTAGAGGAGAACTGAAGAGAGCTATAAACAGATAAATAACAAATGGAAAAAGGGGGAAGTTGATAGTAATGAATATAAATCAGAAGACAGAAATTGGAAAAAAATGGATATGGAAGCAAAGTAACAGAAGGAGAAATATGCTGCCAACAGAATTAAATACAGTAAGAAGGAGAATTTTTAAAAATATATTAGTACGAAAAACATCCTGAAAAGATATTGCTACATTACTAGATGAAAGTGATAAAACTATAAATAAAAAAATGCAGAAAAGACAGAAGATGTGTTCAATCAATATTTGTGTTCTCTATTTAGGGAGAGCACAGATTATATAACATTGTCATCAACATATGTTGACAATACTCCACTCTACTAATATCTCTGGAGAATATCAAAAAGAAGCTACTAATCTTAGACATATGTAGATCATCAGGTCCAGATCAGTTAAGCCTAAGAGTTTAAAAAAAGCTGTCAGAGGAGCAAACTGAAGTACTGTTGCTGATTTTCAGTAAGTTTTGGGGAACTGCAGAAGTTCAGAAGACTAAAAGAACATTAATACTTGCCATCTTTTTAAACAGAGTAAATATCATGGCCAATATAATTATACGCCTGTCTCATGAATCAGTGAACTCAAAAGTCATATACTATGACAGAAGAATTGTTAATACCTATTTTTAAGAGAGGGCAAAATGTGATGTAGGAAACTACAGACCTGTTAGTTTGACCTTCACTGTATTAATGTTCTTTGAACAAATTATGAATGAGAAAGCAGGTAAGGACACAGAAATACACTGTAACGGGGATCAAAAATAACATGGTTTTACTGAAGGTAAATTGTGCACATTCTACAAGAGAATAACTGAGATTTTAGACAAAGCCATGAGATCTTACTTACCTTAATTTCAATAAATCATATGATACAGTTCCACATGGAAGACTGAGGAAGTCAGGGATTAATATGGTAATTGAAAAGCAATAAAGAACTATTTGAAGTCAAGGGTACAAGGGATCATATTGAAAGGTGAACTGTCAAGCAGGAAGGAGGTAACTCAGAGTTCCTTAGGAGTACATCTTGGGAACAATCTTATTTCTCATTTTCATCAATGACCTGCGTAGAAAACTGGGCATGTACTAATTAATTTGGGTGACACACAGTTGTTGTGTACTGCCAAAACGGAGGAGGACCAGAATATCACACAAGAAACATTAGAAGACATTGAAAACTGGAGTAATAAAAATGGGATCAAATTTAACAGTGCAAAGTGCAAGATCATATACTTAGGAACCAGCAAAGATTTTGCTGTAATTTGTGGAGGTACCCATTGTATGTGACAAAGGAAATATGTATAATGAGATTGCTTAAAATGACATCTGACCCATCTGTGACTGCTAGTAGTAAATATCCCCAAAGACTGGAGATGGGACACTAGTTGGGGAAGGCTGGGTTACCTTCAGTCAGTTCTCTCACCTGTATCTGGCTGACTGGTCTCATCAGCATGCTCAGGATCTAACTTGACCATTATATTTGGGATAAAGAAGATTTTTTTCCCCTGGTCAACCTGGCAGAGACCCTGTGTGATTTTTGCCGCCTTCTGCAGCATGGGCAATAGGTTTCCTGCTTATTTAAAGAAAATTAGTAAATAGTGGATTCTTTATAGCTTGAAGTCTTTAAATTCTGATTTAAACTCAGCAAAGGTTGGATCTACTACAGGAGTGAATGGGCAAGGTTCTGTGACCTGCATGTGTAGGAGGTTAGACCTGATGACCACATTGGTCCTTCTGGCCTTTAAGTCTAATGAGCCCTTTCACCATACTCAGTGCTCAGAAAATTTTAGATCAGGGATGGGCAACATGTTTGGCCTGAGGGTCACATGTGCCCTATTGGCCACTCACAGCAGTCTGGAGGAGGAAGGAGCAGTGGAGAGGCAGGGCTTGGATGGGGGAGTGACCAGACCACCGGTCCAGAGAAAGAGGGGGACCTGGTGTCCACTCTCCTGCCCTCCCAGCTTCAGCAGCAGCTTGCACGGTGTCCAGAACGCCACTCTCACTGTCCTTCCCTCTCCCAGTCCAGTAGCCTCTTGCACTGGGAGCGAAGCATGGCCGCTGCTCCCCTGTCCTCCCTGCTCCAGCTGAGCTGGGAGGGAGCAACAGTGGCAGCTCACGCTGAAGCCAGAGTGCTGCCGCCCCACCAAGAGGTGGCAGTTCTCTGACTTCAACGTGAGCTGCCACTGCCCCTCCCTCCCAGCTCAGCTGTAGCAGGGAGGGTGAGGAAGTGGTAGCACAGCTCTCCGGCCTTGGAGGAAGATGCTTCTGGCCTTGGGAAAGGAAGGCAGAGGAGTATCAGCAGCACTCTGGCTGCAGCACGAGCAGCCACTGGAGCTGGTGGGGGAGGAGCAGCACAGCTGGCAAGCCAGAGGAAAGTCACATGCAGGCCAGGTCTGGCCTGCAAGCTGTAGTTTGCCTGCCTCTGTTTGAGATGATTCATTGCTTTAAGATTACAATTCGGGGGAAAAATTTCAACTTCCTTATTGTGGCTTTTTTTAAATTTAATAGGCTGAAATCTAGGTGTTCATAGCACAAGAGCTGATGGATAATTATTGACAGATAATGGATGGAAGTTTCTAAAGATAGCTGTGCAATTATCAGTCTATCACTGAAGCAGCAAAAAACACTGTGAACTAAGTTTCAACAGAAGGACAGTTGTGGAGTTATTTACTTCCTGCTTATTTCTTAATAATTACATTTTCAGGCTGTTCCAAAATTACATCAGGAAACAATGTATAAAAGAACCCTACAACCTAAGTTAGTGCTGAAATTGGTGTTTGCCACAACAGGTTCTCAAGAAATGCTATGCCAGTTTTCATTTGTGTTTTGTATTAGAATATGTGTAGAATGGTGATGGGTAACTACTGATGCATCACAGCAAACTTCAGGTTTAGTTCACAAATACTAGAGTTATATAAACTAAAGTTTCATTAACTTGAGTCAACAAGAGGATAATACTGTTTAATCCAGTAGAATCAACCAAGTTTAGTTCAAAATAGACTGAATATTTTGAAGTTTGAGAAGTGCGTGGGGGGGGAGGGAGAGAAAAAAAGCAACCCTATAGCAGTGAGACTTTGTGGACAATCCTGAACAATCCTGTTACGATACCATCTGGGATAACAGAATTAGCCCACAGCATTTCTCTACAAGTAATTCCTTTCCTGAAGATAAACATGCTAGTGTCTGTGATCACCCTAGTCTGTGTTGAAGAAAGTACTGCACATGATAAAGTCATGCACTCTAGGAAGCTTGCTGATATACATACTTCATTGTGTTTTGATCATGAAGTTGGATAAATTAATGGATTTATTTTAATGCAAAAATGAAAAACTCTCAGGGGCAGATCAGAGACTGCCAGATATATTAAATGTTATTTGAGTTGGAGCTATGGCCATCTTCAGTGATGTGGGTTCAGTGCAGCCAGAGTCTCAAATAGCTCTCTCTCAGAGAAGGCTGACTGTAGAGATGGCCTTAATTATTACAGGGAAAACCTTTTGTACCTTGATCTGACAACTCTCATTTGTTCAGGGAGAGTTTTGCCTAAGAAGGAAGAGAGTGGAAGGGGTTAGGCTGTAGTATTTGGCCCTATAGTGCCAGCAAAATTAAAACAGTTAGCTTTGGAGGTAAATGGAAGGAGAGAGAAATTGTCAACAGTTTTCCCTCTCATTTTCAGATCCTTACAACTGCTGTTCATTAGCTAGCTACATATTCCGGTGCTTAAGATGTGTTTAGATTTGTACTGAGGTGCCCACTCCCATATATGAACATAACAAACCAGAAGTCCTGTGGCCCATGTAAAGACAAACTTATTTACTACGAGCTTGTGTGTGAAATCTCATGTGATAAGTAAGTTTGTTAGTCTTTAAAAGTGACACAAAACTCCTTGTCTGTTTTGCTGAAATAGACTAACATGGCTACTCCCCTGGAATTTGTCGTATGAACATGTTTTTATATGCAGACCAGCAGTGGTTGGTCTGTATACTGAATATTAAGACTCTCACTGATGCAAATTCATTGATTTCAATACAGCTAACATCTAACTTAACGGTAGGAGAGAGTAGGGTCACATTTATTTTGTGCAACACAAATTCTCCAGAAGGGAGGACTGAACTCTGGATGAGGAATGGAATAGCAGCACTGGCTCCAACTCAAATTTTCCAAAACTTGCTTCAGGTTTTTTTGTAGCTGTTATCTAGGGCACCATTTAAAATGAAGGCATGCACTTTCCATGCAGGGTTTCTTTTTAAATATGCAGCTCTGCACCACCATCCCTTCCAGACATCCATTTGACCATCTCCTGGCTATCAAAACTTCAAGGCAGTTATTTCACATTTCATTATTGTGTTTTATATGGTAACTTGTCTTACAAAGATATATGGAATGAAACTGGTAGGGTGACATTTAGTTAATCAAAACTTAATTGCCTGAACACTGAACCCTATCCTGACTTAGGTCAGGTTCCTCTTCCAGATAAAAAGCATCATTCTGGAACCACACTGTATTAAGGAGTTGCACCCAACTTCATAATTGCCATTACAAAGGCAATTAAAATGATTTCTCCCATATAGTACATGCATAAAAAAGCAGTTACAAAACACTAGCAACTTTGTTTCGAGCACTAATATAAAACAGGAGCTGCTATATCTTGTTCTTCTCTAACAGCTATAGTAATTTCACAGCTGTGAAATGAATCAAAAGACAGCAACCAATCAATCACTAGTGGGGGGGTGGGGGGAGTGCTGAAAAGGATAAGGATTTGAGCACCAGCCCTTTTGTTTTACTATCTGGAACTGAGTACAGCACTTCACTTCAAAGTAATAGTGGGGGACAAAATAAGGAAGTACTCCTTTCCTCCCACAGCCATGTCCCCAACATATTTTGAATAAGAAAAATTATTGATTGAACAGTTTTAAAATATGAAAAAGAAGGTTAAGAGAGATGTAATTCAAGGGAGAGATTGAATAATATTCAGTTTAGCTCTGGATAACAAACTTCTGGTTAACCAGTGTTTGGTCTTACTTCCTCCCAGTATCAAGAAGCACCATGCCTTACTTCTCTCCCAGCAGCCTCCTGAAATGTTGTCCATCCCACACATTATACTGGTTTAACATTCATCGCTGAGGGGTGAGAATAAACCGCCTCTCTAAGCGATGCAAGTTACACTGACCTGAGTGCCAGCAAACACAGTGCTACACTGGCAGGACTGCTGCTTCCAATGACAAAAGCTAATGCCTCTTAACAAGGTGGTTTTATTATGCATCAGTACAGCTACATTGTAGTGCCTCTAGTGTAGACTAGCTCTGAATGTCTTCAACTGAACTGAGTTGTTCTGTATTTTAAAACAAAGCAGACAAAGTTTCTTCTCTGTTTTTTTTTTTCCCAAGTCTCAGGTGGTGGCAAATATCCTCGGTTCAAATACAACAATGTTAGTTGCATATTCAATCACTAGATACTTCTCTGAATCTTTTGGATTCCTACAAAACAGTCTGGCAAGAAGTTTAGTTAGGTTAATTTCACTGTTCACATTTAATTTGTGAGTGTGCAAACATGAACTTAATGCATCACAAACAGCACAACATGCCAAATAAATTCACAAACAAGAATCCAAATCCTACCTCCCCAAATGTCCAACTGAACAGCATGCAAGAAAATTAAACAAGTGCGAAGCAGCACAAACTAAAGAGGAAAAAAACCCTAGAATTTATTAAAATAAGCTATCTATGTAGCACTTGTATCCTTTCCCCCACCCCTCCACAATCTAGTAAGTGCATGCTTTTTCTGTCCAACAAATCTGTATTTCAGGTTAACAGGCATTCCCCACCTTCCATTTACTTAGAATAGGCTAGCATGCCAAACCACAACTGAGACCACAAATTTGAAGTCAGTGATCTGGTTTGCTTGGTGCCCTTCATGCTCAGTTGCCTGCCCCTAAATCAGGCCCTGCACTCTTCTAAAATTTAACTTTCAGAGCCCAGATAGAAATGAACTTGGGTTAGCTACCTAGTGTACCTTTTAATATCATGGCTCTGGAAATCTGACTTGCCAATGCAATGTAAACCCAGGTTCCCATTTAGGTTTCACATTTTTTTTTTTTTAGTTTGAATATTTGTCCAATTATATAGCAGATGAGCTTGTTAAATCACTGATTGGAGACAAGAGATTTAGCTAGGGTCTATAACTCTCAATCAGTCATTCATCTAAATGTACAAAGACATGGAACGGGTGAAGAGAGGCAAGTTGGAGACTGAAGTGGGTAAAAGCTGAGGTCACAAGACATTTCCCATAACATGCCTGTGCAGATGCTAATGTTGGGAAGACAGAGATTAAGTTCATATTGCTGTGATGGATCTATCTCAGTAGTTAATAGCAATCAAGGTGCAAACCATTTCACAGCTGAACTGCATTCCCATTGATCACTATTGACAGTTTGCTAGGAAAGTGACATTTTCGCACGTGCGCGCGCGCACACACACACACACACACACACACACACACACACAGAGAACACATTCATAAATCTGACATGCTAACATGTTGGTCTCTTTTCCTCTTCTTGGAAGAGAAATATTTCTACACAAGCAATTCTGTTCAAGATAACAGTGATTCCAATTATACAGATGGATAGTACCAATCAATAATTAAGCAAAAACAAGATGTGTATATTGAAGCTTAACATGTATACCAACAAAGGCAAAGCACTTTTTGTTTTCCTTTTCTTTTTCACTTGCCTCACACACACACAGATTCTTCTTAATATGTTAGAATAAACTGCCAGTAAACATATAGAGAATGAATTTTATTTGTAGCGCAATGTTATAAAGGTGAAATTTAATTATTAGCACATACCCCTATGAAGATGAAGAAAATATAAGTAACTGATCATCAAATTGCAACCTGTCTTTAAAAGACCCCTGTTGGTTTTGAAGCCTTAAATATTATAGGCCAGACTTCCTCCTTATTCAGGCAAATATCTGCTTGTACTCAGGCAACATCTGCCTTTTAAGCATCTTAACAGATCAACAAGCACTTGTACCTATGTCTTTCATGTCTGGGGTTTAAAATTCACATCTTCCTGACACAAATCTTAATCTCTCTCTCTCTCACCATTTTCAAAGTCAGATTCTGACCTGATTTTCACTCACTCCTTACAGTAATGGGATGCTACAAGAAAACAAGAAGGCGGCCAGCATAGATCACATTTATAGCCACTGTTCCCTACCCCCGGAGACCAAATTCCAGATTGTGATGTTTTCTCTCACATCTCCCACTAACAGTCTCCTCCCCCACCTAACCTGTCTCTACCCTCTGGCTTATCTCCTATCCCAACTCCCATCCTCCCAACAGAACCACGAAAGCATTTGAAAGCGTTTGACACGACTTCTCAGTACATCAAGTAGAAGACATGTCAGATTAAAGTTTTTACCTTTTCCCTTCTGAGCTTCACTGAGAACTCCCTACCACCCATTTGGTGAGTCAAGGCAATCCACACTACTGTGGTCAGCTAACCTAGTTAGGGAAGATCTAATAAAAGTGCTGTATGTATCCTTTGAGCTATCATGAAGACTATTGACTAAATTCTACAGGACAGCACTGGGACCCTCCTACCTCACAATATCAAAGGCAATATCAGAACTTGCTGCTTTCAGAGTTCTGAATGTACAACTTGTTAGCTATGCAACATATGTTCTCTGTAAGGTTACTCCTGTCAGAAAACTGGCCTGACAGACCATTTGGACTTGCATTCTCTTTAATGTTCAAATACTACACCTTTTCTTCACAACAAATGTTCCCTTCCCCTACTTCTATCTACACCACAGAGAGTTATGAAATGCTGCATACACAAGATTGAATACCCTCACCATTTGAAGATTGTAGAATTTCTTCCCTTCAAGGAAGAAATAGAATAGAAGGTTAGCTTTTCGGAACCCTGTCAAATGGAGATATCATTTTTAAGTGACATTCTAACAAAAGGTTCTGACAAAAATATACGGCAATGAAGTATGTAAAAAGGAATTCTGAAAATAAGTTTTCATTTTAATAAGAGAACAACTTCCTATAGGAGAGTGATGGAGGGCCACTAAAAGTGCTCTCCTCAACTAGTTCACACATCAGATTCATAATTCTCTCTCAGAAAAAAATTCAGGATGCAGCTGTACTGATAGCATCATGTCTTTATTGCCTCTCTGTCATTGTGAAGCTAAGCATACTGTTTGCTGCTGGTTGCACGAGTCATGCTAACCAAAAAATATTGTTTTATACACAATATACCTGGTGCTGCAGATAAAAATTTAATGTATAAATCATACCCACCAAGCTATTTAATTTAAATAAGAAGGCAAAATCATTCAGAATATCCCATCTTTATGCCTGCCAGCAGAAGGAATATGTCCATTTATTTGTCTAAGCAGAAAATACATGTAATCCCTTGGGATGCTGCACAGTGCAGAAATCAGATCTTTATGGCATAAGCCAGTGACACAAGGAAGAGAGAACATCTTTTAAAGTTGTAAGCATTCATGCTTGGAAACCATTTTAGCACCTGGTGGTGCAGGCATCCAACGGAACAGAGGACTCTCTGGCTTAGTGCACAAGGTTCATTTTCCAAAAAGTGGTAAATGCCTAGTCCACACTATTCTGGGCCAGCGATGCCAGTATTAGTCTCAAGCTAATCAACAAGTATATGCTTGAGGAAACTATCTGGGAAAATTAAAAGTATGGGTTCTGCTCTGATACCACTAAGGATATTCAGTAATGCAGCAACAGATGGTTAATCAGCAGACTTAAAATATGTCAACTTCATTTAATTAAAAGTCAACATAATTAATATATTATCATCATCATCTCAGTGTCTGACGTAGTGCCAATTTCTTTTAAAGCTCTTAGATAAGATGCCATGAGTTCACCGCTTCCTCTCCTGATATTCACATGCATGCACATACATTTACCAGGAAGAACTATTTTAAGACTCAGGGCTAGATTCTGATAGCCTTACCCCCATTGTCCAGAACCTTACTCTGTGAGTGGTCTCACTGGCTTCAATGATTCTACTCAGAGGAAGAAGATATTCAGTGTCAGGTTATCGGCATCTGGTCCCCAGTGATGTGTTATTCGAGGCTGAGGGAAAACTATAAAGTTAATATAAAGCTCCATCTGCTATCAAATGCCCTCAGTCCTTTGGGAAATGGTGTGGAAAAAAAATAAATTGGCACCCTGACTGCACTGGAATTATTTATCAGATTTGATTGTTAGAACAGTGTGAAACATTCACTACAAAACACCAAATCATGAAAAGTTTACCTGGTTTCAGGTCCCATTATAAACTCTAAACTCTGCCCAAGGCTTGTCAAATGTTTCATTAAGGCAACCCACAACAAATGTCACGTTTCAGAAGTTAAAAATCACAGACAGCAGGGATTGTCTCAGTATGGGGCTTTAGCCTGGGCCATGCTTTATAAGCCCTGCTGGAGCTCAGGAGCTCAGCAGGGGAGAGGGAGACAGTCATTCCTGCAGAAACCAGGAACTTTGCGAGGGAAGAAACTAGGGGGTCAGCATGCACTACTACATAGTTAAATAAATCTTCAGGCTAGTGTTCTGATTATTTGTTGAGGATTCATTAGGGTTTACAAACCCCATTACAGAATTAAAGAGTGACAGTGCATGAAGTTCATTTTTGAATATCAACCAGGACAGAGTTTTGGTTTGGCATAACAACCTAAAAAGCAGAAACAAACAGGACATTTCATTATGATGTAAACACAAATAAAGTAGCTGAGACCAAGGCAGCATAGATTGTCTGGTCTAGGGTAATTTGTCACTTCCTCAAAAGGAAGAGAACACACACACGCATGCACGCACGCGCGCGCGCACACACACACACTCTCTCTCTCATCTGGAGGGGAAAGAGCAACACTGAAGCATGACAAAGAAAGCTCTGAATGCCAGTGATTCACAAAGAACATGTAAATAATAGTAGCAGCAGCAAATACTACATATGGCTCAGTGGACAAGATACAAACCATTATTTTTGTGTTTCAAGAAAATACCCATGGGTGGTTTTTAAAAGTTACTATAAAGGCCGGGCCTGTAGAAAGCTAATGAAGAGTGAGTGTGCTATTTGTTTGCTGGTCTCAAATATAGATCAGGAAGCTAAACTACTGACAAGTGTATTTACATAATTACCAAGAGGCAGGATAAACCTTCACTGGCCCCCTCCATCAACAGCTTCACAGATGCCACAGTTGTGACCAACAGAGCTGGACAAGAGGTCAAACATGAGTAGGGTGACCAGATGTCCCAATTTTACAGAGAGCCCCCTGATATTCAGAGTTTTGTCTTATATAAGCACCTACTCTCCCACACACCCTTCCCAATTTTTGTATTTGTTATTTAGTCACCCTAGAAAGGAGGACACAATCAACCACACAGAAATCACTGTTGCAATATGCAGACAAAGCTTAATTTTACAGCTATTAATCTTGCTTCATATTTGAATGCAGTAGCTGGACTAAGCAGATGCACCAGGCAAGTGAATGGGAGCATATGCACTACTGCCAGAGTGGTAAGACACATTGTGACGTCCCTCCTACTTTGTAAAATTTGTTAATTTACCAAGAGAAGAAAAAGAGATTAATAGTAATGGGCAAATGTCTCAAATATCAAAACAAAATCATAACAGCATCCAAAAATGAACAGGAAAGTGGGCTCTGGGTGAAGTCACAGGTATATTTGCATTAAGCAATTCTTATCTTTTATGTATTAATTTTTTGTATTTAGTAAGTTAACCACTCAAATACCCAAATCAAAACACAGGCCCTGCATCCAAACAAATTCATGCCCTACAGACCAATGGTGATGATGCAGCTTCACGAGTCAAGGGTCCTTTAAAGAGAATGTCCTGGCTCTTTGCCCCCTCACTTTTATAACAGTGAAGCTCCAGCTCAAGCTATTTGCAACTCTGGCATCTCTGGAGATTTAAAAAAGTCAGTCTTTCAGGTAAACATGGCCTAATCTGTAACATGTCCTAATCCACTTAAGGCTTAACTAGCACAAGTTTGTTTTCACTAAGTATCGGTAGCCATCTCAGAGATTCACATGCACATGTGAGGGCAGAAAATGGGTTTAATGGACAGGTTCATCTCTTATAGCTAAAGTCAGCTCTCACTTAAGTCAAGGGAAAGAATAAGATGCACTGGGTCTTCAGTGTGTGATGCCTACTCGTGGGAAAAGAATATACCAATAAACCCAAAAGCAGTGTGTTAGGTAGTATAAGATGATTACAACCCAGCAACAAAATGCTACCTCAAGTGCGTTTGGAGAAGTACCCCCCCCCATTTTCCCCCCCTATTTGGAATAACAAACTTGAAAAGAATCCTAGTAATGAGCAAAGGTCGTATTTGAACGTAGCCAGGATTTAAGAAAAGTCTCAATTTTTCTTCATTTTGATGAGGTGTGATAATGTAATGGTTTCCTAGCATGTAAGAGATAATTCATTTTCAAGGCAGTTTTTGAAGGTTTATGACCCTTTATGTTGTACTTAGATGAACCATAACCTGAAATTTAATTTAATAGTTTTCATTTGGGGAGCCAGTGTTTACTTTGAAATTTGACTCAATGGTGATAATGGCTGAATGTCTGTCAGAGATGGATTATTCCTTGATGATTATGAATGGTTCTTCAAGGCTAACAGTTAGAAACCAAGCAAGTCTCCAGTGAAGATGAATTTTTAGTAAGTGATACCTGAAGATCCTAGAACGCTTCAGGATATAACAGAAGTATGTAATTAGATCAAATTGAGAACATAAAAATTATTAAAATAGCTTGTGAAATCATCACATTAAACCCAATCAAGCACAGTTGATAGAGCCTGATCCAAAAGCTATTGAAATAAGCAGACTTCAGGCCTGCACTCCTCCAACAGAGGGCATACCCAAAATTCTGTTGATACTACAAATTAGTTTAAATTAAAGGACCAAGAAGATTACATCAAGGATTCAATAATATATAACTGAGTATGGCTAAATTTTCCATAAGAAAATCAATTAAAAACAGAAAATACAGTTTGCAAAAATGATTTCTAAATTCCAACTAGATTTGAATGTAATAATAATTCCATTACTTTTACAGCAACTTTAATAAAAAAAGACTATTTAAGTGTTTGCAAACCTTTAAGTCCCAAGACTCTGTGGTAAAGAAGCAGACTAACAGAGCTGAAAACAGAAGGTTTAAATAATTCTCATCAAGGTCACTCCAGCCCTGACTCTCTCTGCTGCTCTGATACCTGGTATATTCCTGGTCCCTTCTTTCTAGTGTTCAGGTCCTTTATTTGTTTATAATCTCAAGTATAATTACCCACATCAATTTCTTTCCCCTTTTGAAAAGGCTTTGTTGACTAATATGCACACCTGTGATAATTTTTTTGATGTACTACATATTTCTCAAAATTTAAGCACAAATTCCAGCCAAACTATCCCCTTGATTTGAGGGACAGAGCCACATCATTTTAATGAATACCCAGATGTTATTTAAAACTATTAAGATTGATTTAGTATTAAAAAGCCTGTATTTGAATGTATTATGAGTATTTCAATTTTACTGGCATACTGCATAAAAGTATAATTAAGTAAAATATCCTTCCAAAATTCTATTAATCTATTCACCCATAGTGAGGAGAAATTGTTTGTTTTGACAAATACATTTGTCTTCCTTTTTTTCCATTATATTCATCAGTATCATAGTATGACAAAGGGCAGACAAGTACCAACACTTTTTGTGCCTTGGGTGGTAAAGTTTTGTGACTATTTTGCAAATCTAAGCTAAATCCAATTAAGAATAAATATTTAGTCAACTAAGATGACATTTTTCAGTGCCAGTAACTCTCAAGTGTGATCAAACTTAGAGTGGCAATCAAGTCCTCTATGGACCTGTCATCAGAGAGAGGTTCATTGCCTATCTCCACTTCTATGACTCTTTATCTGTTTTCTAATACCTTCTGAAAACTTATGTTTTCTTCTTTTCTTTTCTACCTTCTTTTCTGTCATTCTTTGTTTTTAGTTTTTACATCTATTGCATTTTGTTTTAATAATAACTACCCTAAAAATCATTTCAGCATATTATTTTGAGGCATGGCACAATTTTTAGGATAGATACCATTAAAAGAAAACAAACCTGCTGTATGGGAGTGAAAACAATGCATCTTGCCCTATTAGAATAACTGAAGAGCACTGGGAACTGTTTTAGAGACAAACTGGCAGGGGACATTATTCCAGGGTGCATGGTGCTTCCAGGAAACAGTGCATTACTTGTCCAATACTTTCTGACCCCTTCACTTTATTCCTGAAAGTGTCCCTGCCTGACAGCAGGTCTAACACTGAGGAAGCAAATAAAGTGTCTCTCACCATCTTTAATAGCAGTCCCATACCTACATGCTAACCCTAAAGATATGGTAGGGCCTCATCATCATGGAAATTGGTAGAGTAGAACCCCTAGTTTTAATTATTTTACTAAACTGGCTTTTGATGATTTTATAAAAATGAAAAAGTCTTAACACTGAACATCTCAAAATCACAGTATATATGAATACTAAATCAAGGCTTCAAAGAGAAGGCAGGGAAATTGAATTCATTTGCAAATTCTGTTGCATTGCTTCAGGTCTTAATTAGGATATTGTTTTTTTTCTCACATTACAACAGGTGATTTGACCTCATCTTCCTCTGTATGCTGTTTCCCAGTGTTTGAATCTTAACAACTATTTTGATTTGCTGTTACTGTGTGACCTGGACCTCCTCGGATAACCTTCTGAATGTGCCAAAATCAGGGCAAGCTGCAAAACCAGGGGCCAAACCCTCAAACTACTGATGGGTGGTACTTAAACCAGTCTCCCAGTCCACAACAAAACATGCCTCTGATTCCCTACTCTGGTCATCACCAAGCATAACAAAATAGAAACAGCCTCCTTTATTGCACATCAGTCACTATGATCCCCAGCTGGCCACTGTGTCTCCACTAAAGAAATAGGTTCTTCTGACCCCAAAGGGCGAGACACATCACCCAGAACAATATAGGCTTGGATCTTACTCAAATTACTGTGCTGCCAGCCAATCCTTTAATAACTACAACTAAAGGTTTAATACAAAAAGAAAAACAAAATATGAGAGATGTTAAAGGGTCAAAGTGAAACACATAAGAATATGCAGTTTGCAGTTTAGTCCAGTTCCTCTGGTATGCACCTAACACATGGTGGGGGGGGGGGTCGCAGTCCTTTGTTCAGCCCCAGAAGAATAGTTCCAGAGGAGGGTTTTGGTTCCATACAGACTGAAGACTAAACACATACTGGAGATGGGGCTATTGTGTTTATCACCTTTTGTTCTCCCATGCTCTCGAAGTCCTTGCCAAATCAAAATGGAGCTGAGTCACATGGTCAGTTTGGGTGACTGGCTGAACAGGTTTTTTTTTCCTAGGCCCACCGCAGCTAGGAGTCCCCTGAATCAATGGACCATTAGGATGACAATAGTTTTGCAGACACCCAGTCTGGGATTGCTTGGAGTCAAATAACTTGGAGAACAAAAATACATTCCTAATATCTTTTCTGGCTATGATACCTTCATATAAACCATATAATCATTCCTAGCAGATTATAATTTTTCTATGGATATCAAACATGGTATATCACATATGGATTATTGCAAATATGAAATATTAATATGAAAGATAACTACAAACAGTCCCCTAGACCCAGACAGTGTCACAACCTGTTCCCATGACATACTCTCCTGCATTTATTTCCCCCCATTCTGTAATTTCCTCATCTTCAAAGCATCTGATGAAGTGGGATTTTCTCCCACAAAAGCTCATGTGATAAATCTGTTAGTCTTTAAAAAGTGCCACAGAACTCCTTGATTGTTTTGTTGATCTAGACTAACACAGCTACCCCTTTGGATCTTGACAGCATATATGGTATATTGTGCTGTACGTAATTGCTTTCTTCTTGACCTTCAAACCACTGAAAAGTAATTTCCAATGCACTGAAGGATCAGAATGTGAAGGGATGTCAACTTGTTCTTCATCAACATCACTTTTGTTATGTGATTTTTTTTTCTGTTGGGAAAAATGATATATGCAATATGTCATTGGTAAGCTTGGTATGCTATGGCACAATATTTGGAAAATTCTAATTTGCTTCCCTTAGGAAAACTGTGCGGTATTTCAAATACAAAAATATAACCAGTCACTCAGTACTTGCAAGTTTTATCCTGTTCCTAACAAAAAAAAGTTATAACTTTTCGTAATGAATTCCTTCCTTTCTTTTTGGCCCCCTGACACGGCAAACAGAAATAAACAGCCTTTACAGTATGTCTGTGATCAATTAGCATATGGACCTTCATTTAAGAACAATAGATCTGTTCTCTGATTACTTAGAAAAGGAAATATAATTGGCATTCTGCTTTGCAGATAATACAGAATACTCTGGGGTTTCTTCTTCCTATCATTCAGACACAAGAGAAAAATGACTATTTCACTTCTGTTTAATGAAGCCAAAGAAAGGAGAACATTATCCTATTGTTTGCTACAGCATTTACTAATGTTTGGCTGACAAGAATTTTGGTCGTGATTGTTCCCATCTATTCCAGGAAGGTAAGCCAAGGAAATGAATCACCTGGCATTTAAATTGAGGGTAGATAGATGACAAGTAGACAGGAACATTAATGATTTCCCATAATTTCTTTTGTATCTTCCAAGATGCTTTGTAGCTAGCCACTAATCAACAGCCATGATCAAAGAAAGTGATAGTTTAGTGACTCAAGATCAATTGAACTAATAAAAAGCATTATTGAGGGAGCTGCTCTGTAATCTGTTAAAAGGCACCATAAAACACTACTTTTGTAAAACATACTTCAGGAATATTTAAAATTAATTTTGTCCTTTTTTTTAGCAAATCTCTCTCAAAAAGGAGAAGGCTCTATTCTCAGGATTTAAAATACTGCAATTTATAAAATGAATAATAAAATTGCTGATAGTTGCATCAGTTTCTAGAGATGAGAAATTACAGTGGGGGGGGGCAGGTTTGCAAAGTGCTTTCAAATGCCTACCCTTCTTCTGCTCTACTAAAATCCTGCAACACTTTAGACTAGATGTCTAACTTCTCAGCCTACTGTGGTCATTGCTTCCACATTTCAGAGGAAAAACACATACACTTTAGGTAGACAAGATGGGTGAAATAATATCTTTTATTGGTGAAAGACACAACTGTAGTTGGACCAATGAAAAACATTGACCTCATCCACCTTGTCGCTAACATACTGACACTGACATGGCTTCAGGATGGCACATGCACATTACAGATGTCACGTGGAATCACCTCTTGACACATTATACTTCATGGGGACCCAACACTAAACAACACGTTATGTGACAATAATAAAAGTACAAAGGAGCAAACTGAAGACAGACTGATATGGGGCTAACTTTTACACTGGTGTAGCTTAACTAAGTTCAATGTCTGCAGATAATTTGAACAAACAAGGACCCCTGTGGCACTTTTAGGCTAACAAATTCATTTTCTGCATGGGCTTTTGTGGGAGAAAATCCCTTATCTTTAAAGCATCTGACAAAGTAGGATTTTTTCCCCCACGAAAGTTCATGCAAAAAATGAATTTTTTAGTCTTTAAGTGCCACAGGACACCTTTTTTCTTTGTTTTACTGACCTAGACCAACATGGCTACTCCTTTGGATCTTTGCAGATAATCTGGTCCATGATTTGTAGTCACAGTGCTGCTAGCCAAGATTTACACACTAACTAGAAGACAGAACTGGCACGCTCTAGCCATGGATGACGATATCTGAACTTCTCTCTGAGAAATGTACACAATCAAGGTAGAATAAATCAGGATAATTTGTTCCAATATCCACAGGGTAGCAAGTAGTAGTTGCATCCTCCTTCTCTTGATACCAAGCCCCACAGAGCCCAAACCAGGTGTCATACCTACCAAGTAGATTCTTACTGGTCTAGAAGCAAGCAAGCAAGGCAGTGCTCTCTTCAGCAAATCCACCCTAAGGAAGTGAAAGAGATGGTCTGGATCCTTTTTGTAATAGCCACCCATAGGGTGGAATCCTGTGCTCAAGCTGCCACAGACACACTGTATCAAAATATCCTGCTCTTCATCGTCATTCCATGTTTTTTATTCTTCTTAAACACAATGCACAGAACATGTTAAAACAAGAAATAGTATCTACCTGAGGTAACAACTGTTTTAGATTGTAACACAGGAATTACTATACTGAAAACCTTATGGTCTTTCTAGACTTGTAACACGCTTCTGGCAGTGGTCAACATCAACTTTTTTTAAACAGAAGTGAAGCCTCTATAACTTCTCTAGCTAACTATGTACAGATACACATGTGGAACCCAATTTAATTACCAATATCACTGTCTTAACTTGCATATTTTATACATGCTACTCATAAACTGATCCGGTTCTTTTCAAAATCCAGCTCTGATATTTGTCTTGATGAACCAAATGTTTAAGATATAGACCATTTCAAAATGTTTATATTCTTAAACTGTGCAGTTTACAGGCGGCTGTTCCCCATCCTATTTGCCTAATATAAGATAAGCAGCTTTGTTTTATGGTAGCCATGTCTTGTTTGTCTTCAGTTTCCCCCCCACACCCAAAGTCCCTAACATAAAGGAATATGAAAAACAGAAAATAAAAATGGACAATGCCTAGATGTTCCCTCAGATGGTAGTTCTCTCTGCTACCACAAATGCTGAATGGGCCTCAAAATGCTAGGCATGTGTGTTTCTTTACCAGAAGAAGCTAGGATGAAAATAAACCTAGGTCTATCAAGAGTTTATCCTTAGGCAAAAAGCATGCGAGCTCCATTTGACCTACGTATCTGGAAGGAGGCAATGTAATTGCCAAAGAAATTAAAACCAAACAGTACTTCTGAAGGTACATGACAGATTATTTGACAGGAAGACTATACAATGTGCTACATTTTCCTAAGTTATTCACCTGAGCTTCCAGTCAAAAATGGGCTATTGTGTGCTAAACTGAGTACACATTTATAGGCACTTAAAGTTTTCCCTGAAGTGGTATCTGAGGATGCAGAAAACACCTCTCTGCCTAAATAAGAGGACATAAGTAAGTGGGGAGGTCTGAAAGTGCATTGCAGTATATACACATAACTATGCAATACTAGTGGGTGTAACATTTAGTTTCCGGAAGACTGACTCCCCAGGCATGGAGACCTGTACTTCCCATAGAAGTTACTGGGTATTTCTGCACAAAGTACCTCTGGTGATCAGACCCTAAATTGTGTGTGTAAGTAAATATGATTTATCATTTAACTCCCTTGCCATCTATCGCTCCCATCCAGTTCCACCAGAGCTGTAGCAGTTCAGCACTTTGCTCTCCATTCTCTTGCAAAACAAATTAGACTGGGAATATATTTATCACCAAATGAAATTGGATTCTGAAATAATTGTCAACTCTTCCAATCTATTTCTTATGCATTTTAAAAGAATAAGACTGTTTCTGGAATGTGAGGCAGGTGATACAACATGTTAAAAGTAACTGCTGTCAAAATGCAGCAGAAACCATAAAACACCAAAAGAAGGAAGGGTATCAAAATAAAAACTGAACAACAGAAATAATTACTAGTCAGAAGAGCATAAGTACTTTCAAACTGTCATTTCTGTTCCTGCATTACTACTCAGGCAAAAACCCCAATGACTTATTCCCATCTCATCTTCTCTCAAATACAGCTGGTAACAAATAACAGTCTTTGGGGACAAGGAGGAGGGGAGTGATTGATTCAAATGCAGGCTACATCCCACCATCCAAGTAAATATGAAATATGCCCAATTTGTATGTGTAAGTTCAGAAGTCTCATAGGACTAATGTGTAGATTTACAATCTGTTCTAAGTAGTGGAGCAATGTGTTTTTGCACCACCCCAGCACCAAATCAGAGACCCAGCTGTGACTCAGAATTTTCCTTCCTTCCTTGCTCATAATTTACATGCAGCAGCTTACTCTTCACATGTACCTGGGCAGCTAGCCTAGCAAAAGAGCAAAAGGGGAGAGGCAGTAGAGCACCAATGCTCCTTCTGCTCCTTGGGAAGGTCTTCAACTGATAACATAAAATTCACCACCATAAGTTCAAACTTCCTGATTGACTGCTTGGGTTTGTGAAGATCTTTCAGTTGATCTGAAAGTTTGTATCTAGAACACCACGCCGGCAACTGGGTATTGCTGAGTTGAAGGGAGGCCCCCTTCTTTCAGCTCAGCACACTAGACAAGCTGGAGTTAGGCATTCAAGCTTAGGCAGGCATGTTATTTTAAGTAACTTGCATATCTCAGTTCAACTACTGCCAAAAAGGGCAGGCAGTGTAGATCTGCTCATTGTCTTTTCTTACCCACTGTTTGCAGGGGTGGGAGAACATCAGGACAGTAGCCACTACCCTCTCCAGCTGGCCAAACACACAGCTAGAGCAGGGATAAGGGAAGGCCTTACTCTCCCCTGTGTCTGAGTAAGTGCTAGGACACTATAGTCTATAGATTTTAAGGTATGCTGTGTGTCTCAAACCAACAGAAGCTGGTCCAGTAAAAGTTATTACCTTACCCATCTTGTCTTTCTACGAAAAATGATGAAAACAGAAAGAGCAAAATCTGCAAATAGAGCATGGTAGACAAGAAAAGGGTGTTTGTTTTTAACTTCCATGTTCCATGAAGTATTTTAGTGGCAGTATGTCTGACAACCCATCATTAATATCCAAGGGACATTCAAAATGTATTTGGAGAAATGTTCATATTTTGGGGGTCATCAACAGTAATCATCTTTTTCCTTTAGATTTCTTTCATTACAGATTATTACAGTGTTTGAATGAACAGGGAAAGGAATTGCTGGAAACAGAAAACAGCTGAGGTCATATAAAAAGCACAAATGCCTTTCTAAGAATTTTCTGAATGTCTTATTTTGCAAACAAAAGTGCTCAGACAAGTAGGAAAATAAATCATCCACTGTGTGTGTGCAATTACTATCATGCTAGCTGCTTCAATTACTCATACAAAGTTATTCCCATTTTATGTACAAAAAGCCATAGATGTCACTCAAATACATTTAAATAATCATTGTCCTTAAAATGCATGATCTGAAGTGTATTTCAGCTTATTTAGTCCTCCTGGAAGAAAGGAGTTGGGACCATATATTGATCTGAGTCACTCTAGTGCAAATCCAGAGTAAACCACTGCCATCAATGAAATCACTTTTGATTTGTACCAGTGTAACAAACTGAAATCTAGCCTTTTGTCTCTATAGGCGCAACACAGAATTTTATAATCAGATGCTTAGTGGAACAAGGAAATAAAGACAACACACCTAAGATTTCCTAGTGGCACTTCCCTAAGAAGTACTAATTGAAATTAGTATTAGTTACTGCATCTGTTTTAGTGGAACATCACTTGCCAAACATTTTAAGTACACCTAAAAACCCCAGAGCCTAGATTTTAAAAAACTGTTACCTAAAGTTAGGCTTCCAAGTCTATACTTAGGCATCTAGGTAAGGGACTTGATTATCAAAGTGTCAGTCCCCAGGATCTTTCATCGCTCTAAAGGGCAAGTAAGTAAATTGGATGCTTTGGAACCTAAAATACAGTCTTTGCAGTCTAACTTCAGACATTCTTTAAAAAAAAAAAAAAAATCTTGGCCCTTGGTTATTTTTAATTTGCTTAGCCACAATGTACCCATTTTGGAGTTTGACACTAATTCATATGAAAACAAACATGGAGTCCTGTGTCACGTTTAAAGACTAAAATTTATTTATTGCATGAGATTTCTTGGGCATAATCCCATTTTGTCAGATGCATTAAATGGAGCTACAGTATGTAGGTGAATATATAAATGCAGACAATTGTAAGTCATAAGATCAGTTCAGACTTTTTCAGCAAACAAAGCAAGTAGTTATGATTCAAACAGTGTGGAACAACAGATGAGGAGTTGAGAGTGTAAATCACCTTTGGTAATGAGTTAGCCATTCCAGGTCCTTATTCAACCTTAGTATGAATGGAGTCAAATTTATATATGAACTCTAGTTTTTCAGTTTCACATTTTACAGAATTTCCAGGAAAGCAGAAGTGCACCCATATTGGTTTTTTATAGTCCTAGTGCTTCAACAGAAAAACTTCAACACAATTTCACGCATCTGACGAAGGGGAAAAAGCTCATGTGACAAATAAATTTTGTCAGTCTTTAAAAGTGCCACAAGATTCCTTGTTTGTTTTGCCGAAGCAGACTCAGACAGCTACCCCTCCAGAACTTATTTTTCACATTAGTATTTGTAGTAGCTCACATCAGACAAATGGCAAAGAAACAAACAAAAACTCACTACTCGGACTCAAGAAAATGACAGCATGAATTGCTCCTTTTTGATCACAGAAATTCAGCATTAATCACAGCTGCAGCAACGAAACAACAGAATTCATGAAGGATTGTTCATGAAAAAATGTGTTGGCTTGTAGTTTACTTTTTAACATACTGAAAAAGTATAACTGTATGATAGTGGAAGAGAATATATTTATATGATACTATAAGGCTACTGCCGTTTTATTTTTCTTTTGACAACCACATAAAAACAGATAAGGTAAATGTCTTTGGCCGCAAGATAATGGCTACTGAAGTTATCATGAGCAGTGACTCCTATCCTGCACCCTGTCACTTAAATGGATACACAATTTAGTTTTCTTAAATGACTTTCACCCTCCCTACAAACTTAAGAACAACTTAAGTTAGTAGGCGCGTAGATGTAATGTTTAATTAAATGGACACAACAGAACTAGAGTGTGTAAAATAGAGGTTAATGTAAAGTGGTTATGTATTAGAGCTGCCTCATAGTGCTAGTCTCACTATAGTAATAAAAGTGTTATATAATAATATACTCCATGGGTTTATATGGAACCAAGGAGCCCACTGGGCCAATGGCAGCTGCCTATCAGAGTCAAGGTGACTGACAATTGGGAATCTCGGCAGAACTTCCTGTGTTGTATTGTCCATTGCGGTGTGCCAGTCTCAGGGAGTCACGTTACAAAAGATGCTTAGTGGTGATGTCAGAGGTGTCCATTGCCTGGCCATATTCGCCATTATTATAAGCAAAGTCTGCCTTGCACAGGAGAACTAACCAATTGTTCTGGTAATTTGTAAATAATTGTAGATAACTGAGCTAATACCTGATTCACTCTCTTGGACTAACAGGTGATTTGTGGGTCATAGGCATTGGTCATTTCTTGAATTTTGCTGAATGACAGTTCTTGACAGGCAGCCAACAAATGTTGAGCCAGATTCTCCACAGCAGAAAAAACAAACCTTGGTGGTGACAGCACTCTGTTTCCTTGGGCACCGCACAGTAGTATTGAACTGCATGAGCTTTGGGATCAGCCCAAGGACCATTATCAAGGAGCACTGGCTGGGGTATGGAACTACCCTTTTCCTTTCTTTGTACAGTCTGTTGTCAGTGTGTATAGCAAAGTCAATCAAGGCATTCCAGTGGGTTAGCATTTCCACACAAGCTACTTTGTCTGATTTCCTTCCATGATCCCCACTGAGACCAGTACAGCCGGGCTCTCTCACTTCAGCTCAGTGTCAGTTGAGTCATCTGCAGTGGCTTGGTTCAGGAAGCAACTGATGCCCTTCTCTGTCGAAGTTCTCGCAAGGCTGCCATGCTTGAGCAAGTGCAGTGGACAGCATCAAAAATTACAGAAAATGCCTGAAGGAAGACGCCTGCTTCATCAGGGTCAGGCGTCTAGCAGCAGTGAGCCCCTGTCTCACGTCTGCCCTGTTAAGATGCTGGTTACATGAGAATCCTACCTTGTGCAAATCCTGTACAAATCCTAACTTATCAGTGGTGAAAGACATGTGTGAAACAAATAACATTAAGAAACCGCCCCACATTTTTGACAGTCTACTCAAGAATTCAGGAAGGGGAACTGTTGACCCTGCATCCAGAGGCACAGTGCAGCACACATCTGGCATGCAGCATTCTCACCTTGAAGCCAGAAAGACTGCTCTTGCATGGCATGGTCACAGCAGCATGCCACATCAATTGTGTCCTGAAAGCAGCATTTTTTTCATGTAGTTGAGTAGTCCACACCCAGGGGTCTGGTTAACAGATGAGAGCTGCAACTTCTGTGCTCTTAGTGTGCGGAGTGTCCTCCTGAGGATGGTCAATGCATTCAAGCATTTCTGTCGTTTGATAGATGTGGCAGGTACCAAAGATCCACTGCCTCCATGTCCTCACAGGGCTGGCCTGCTGCACAGGCGAGGGATTATTCAAGCAAACTCTTAGGGTCCTGGGGCAGGGGCTGGGACTCAAATAGCTCAAGATCATATTTCCAGACCAAGATCAATATCAGAGGTTAAGGATACTGTTGGGATTTTGGCATCCAAAGTGGGGATCAGAATCCAAGTCAGAGCCAAAGTCAAGGTCAGGAGTTCTGAGCAGAGAAGCAGGGTCAGTCATATTTTGTCACCTGGACTCTTTCCTATAGACTTATATGGGGCCAAGAAGTCACGTACAACTGCAAATCAGTTGTCAAATCAGCACTTCCCATAAAGTATGTCTGATGCTGTTTATGAGTTGCAGGGAGCAGCCAAATGGTGACAGGTGGCTGTCTGTTGCCTGATGGTTTTGCCAACCCAAGTTCAAGTTCTCCCAACTCCCACAACAAAGAGGAATTTTCAGCATCTAAATCCTTTGTATTACAGGGCCAGCATAGCTGAAAGGATTCACAATGCCCCCTGGAAAGGGAGCTGGTTGGGTTATCAAGTAGTGCTCTGATTCCCCAGCTCTCTACAGCGTTTACCACATGCAGAGCTGGAATTAAAGCATTAAAATTGCTGCCCTTCTCAAAGAGGAATCCTTGCAGCATTTTAACTACTTGTCCTCTTCAGGATTTATCTCCACTCTGTGGCACAAAGAACTTTGCTGACCTTAGAAGGTGTAATTTACATTTCTTCGGTGAATATGACTTTATTCTTATAAGAAGATGTATGCTTTAGGTTCCTTTGCATACATCTGTATCGTAAAGCTTATCTATTATGAGATAAAGAATTAAGCCCAATAATGCTCTTCTGAAGAGCTTAATAACATACTGAAACCAATATAATCCTAAAATACATCACTGAGATATCACCCTATGTATGAACAAAAGATTCTCCTTACAGCGTTACCTCTCTGGAGCAGACTGTGTCTTTCCCCAGCACTTGGACAAACAGGGCATGGATACACACACAGTAAAACAGGGTATCCATGCATTATAGTAATAAAAGTGTTATATAATAATCCTAAATAGGCTTAATTGCTTCTGTGAGTGCTCTTAAAAGCAGGCATTTACTCTCAGTACTTAAATGGACTGCACTATATGAGGTTTTTGCACACTCTAAGGAAAAGTAGCATAAATATATTGGAAAGATAAATGCCATACTGCTATAAATATCTCTTTTTAAATGGTACCTGCTAAAGAAAGTTTCTCAACTTCTTTTTTTTTTTTTTTAACTACTTGAAGGTCAGATAAACCTTATTCTAAACAAACAATATGCTTGTTTTAAAATCACTGATAAGTCTTCACTAAAATAAAATCTGAAAACCATCTCCAAAACTAATTCTGTCACCACTATTTAATCTGCATGGCTTGATGCCTCTTTCTTTGTAGTGTTCATGCCAAATTGTGCCTTTTCTAATGCCTCTGCTATTGTTCTTCTTTCTTCATCTGCCAATTCATCAAGAAAAAGTTGTCAAAGTTCTTTTTATCGCTCTGTGTTATCAAACATTTTCAAAAGATCTACCATGAAACAGTACCAGGAGTCCAAACAAAAACATTGAGCCATGTTACTGTATTTGTAAATCAAACTAAGGAACCTCATTAAAATGACAAAGAGAATAAGAACAGCTCTTCAAAGGCACATCAGTAAATTCTAAACAAACATATGCTTATTTCAAAAAGCTCCTAGTTGAACAACTAGAGGAGTTGCACAAATACTGCTGGATCTAAGCATTGTCAAAGAAGCTGATGTGAAACCAAAGTGAGCTCTCTGAGTAGTGAAGGATCAAAGCAGGAGCAGAACAGGAGTTTGAAGAAACAGGCCAAACATTTCAGAATAATTCTTAAAGGGGGAACAGTGAGAACCTGCTTTCTTGCAGAAGAGACAAAGGCATTGGTCACTGCTCTAAGAGAGACATAGTCCACAGTTCATTCTGATTGCACGACACATGTAAAGCAGATGTAAAATGTGCTGTTTGAAAGAGATAATTATGTTATTGTTGTTTGGGGTTTGGGCTGGGGGAGGCATTCTGCTGTTAGATAAAATTTTATATCACCTAGGCACATAATATGGTTAGGCCTTGTTATTTTGTGAAAATAAGAAAGTCACCCATTTACAGTTTTCTTGATGCAGTGTGTCTGTAGTATAGGCACATACATTTAAATTAAAAAGAACACCCAAAATCAAAACCCAAGAAGAGACTTTTTAAAATCTTTTTGTTTGAAGCCATTTTCTACATTTGATCATTTTATTTAAATATTTACCTCCTCAACTTATTTAAAAACTAAGCTATCACTGTCTCCTTGAAATTCTCCCCTTCACAACCCATTTACCACAACAGGAGCCATCTATCTTACAAGTCTTAGTTTACCAACTCATTACCTGTATCAATAAAATTTTAAACCAGACAATCTGTATCTTACTCCATCTGCGGGATGGATAAAAAATTCCCCTCTCACCCCTATGGGTGGTATGTGTCATCCTCAACCTCGGGTCCTCTACCAGAGGCCTGGCAGTTTGAGGGTTCTGCGCAGTATCTTAGCTGTTCCTAGCATTGCACGCTTCTGGACAGAGAGCTCTGATGCTGTTCCTGGGATCTGTTGGAGCCACTCTCCCAGCTTAGGAGTCACAGCCCCGAGTGCTCCTACCACCACCGGGACCACTTTGGCCTTTACTTTCCACATCCTCTCTAGTTCCTCTTTCAGGCCCTGGTACTTCTCCAGCTTCTCATACTCCTCCTTCCTGATGTTGCTGTCACTTGGCACTGCTACATCTATCACCACCGCTGTCTTCTGGTCCTTGTCTATTACCACGATGTCTGGTTGATTGGCCAGTACCTGCCTGTCTGTCTGGATCTGGAAGTCCCACAGAATCTTAGCCCTGTTATTCTCCACGACCTTCTGTGGGATCTCCCATCTGGTCTTGGGAGGGTCTAGCCCCTACACTGTGCAGATGTTCCTGTACACAATGCCAGCTACACGGTTGTGCCGTTCAGAGTATGCTGTTCCTGCCTGCATCTTACATCCTGCCACGATGTGTTGGACTGTCTCTGAGGCCTCTCTGCACAGTCTGCACCTTGAGTCCTGTCTAGTGTGGTAGACCCCTGCTTCAGTGGATCTGGTGCTCAGTGCCTGTTCTTGTGCTGCTATGATTAGTGCCTCCGTGCTGTCTTTTAGTCCAGCCTTTTCCAGCCACTGGTAGGATTTCCCAATGTCAGCCACCTCAGCTATCTGTCGATGGTACATCCCATGCAGGGTCTTGTCTTGCCATGGCACTTCTTCTGCTTGATCTTCCTCCCATGTCTGCTGCTGCTGCCTCAGGCATTCTTTCAGCAGGTCACCTTTGGATGCCATCTTACTGATGTACTCCTGGATGCTCTGGGTTTCATCCAGGACAGTGGCTTTGACACTCACCAAACCCTGCCCGCCTTCTTTCCGGCTGGTGTACAGTCTCTGGGTGTTGGACTTGGGGTGGAAACCTCCATACATTGTGAGGAGCTTCTGGGTCTTCACATTGGCAGCCTCCATGTCCTCCTTTGGCCAGCTCACTATACCGGCAGGGTATCTGATGACTGGCAGGGCGTACCTGTTGATGGCATGGATCTTGTTCTTCCCATTGAGCTGGCTCTTCAGGACCTGTCTTATCCTTTGGTGGTACTTGGATGTTGCTGTCTTCCTTGCCTCCTCATCGTGGGTCCCATGCAACTGTGGGATGCCAAGGTACTTGTAGCTGGTCTGTATGTCTGCTATGTGGCCTACTGGTAGTTCCACCCCATCAGTCTTGACTACCTTCCCTCTCTTTACTACCATCCGGCCACACTTCTCCAGTCTGAATGACATCCCAATATCCTCACTGTAGATCCGTGTCAGGTGGATTAGCGAGTCAATTTCTCGTTCATTCTTAGCATACAGCTTGATGTCATCCATGTAGAGGAGGTGGCTAATGGTAGTTCCTCTTGAACTTGTATCCATATCCAGTCCTTTTATATATCTATATCTATATCTATATATTAAAGAAAGCTAACTCTGAAGAAGAAGTGTGAGGCCTGTAAACTTAAAACATTGCAGCATTGGCTGTCTCCTTTAAAAAAAAAAAAAAAGATAAAGAGAAATAGGACTCATAACTTAGCTTCCACACAATTGCACCATAAGCATTGAAACAAATTTTTATGATGCAATTGATCGAACTTCATCTCAAAACTCCCACCACTGGTTCTCTAGTCATTTCCTTGCTTAATTTGTTTGTCACAGACCATCTGTCAATCAAGATGACTTATGTGTGGAGACAGAAAGAAGGCACTAAGAGTCAGTCTACATAACAACAACAACAACAACAACAACAACAACCCCTCACATGTGAATGTAAAGGGGAAAAAAATCAACTTGGCTAACATAATAGTGAGCATGAAACCAGACAAGTTTCTTCTTCCAGAGGCTTGAAAAGAAGGGTTTGCACAACACACTTGAAAGCTCATTTCTTTTGCTTATTAAATGCCCTGGCTAAGTCAAAGCCCTACCTCATATTTTGCTTAATTCCATCCCAGAAAGTTCTGCATTGCTTAGTTTATAATTGAAAACCAGTATGTCAAGGATCCACGTCTTGACAATCTCACCACTGAGCTAAACCAAGTTTCCTTAAGTGAGCAGTTTTTCCTTCATGCTTGGGAATGCAATTAATGTTATCTATTTTCTGCAACTGGGGGTGGGGACAGAGATAGCCTCTCAAGTTCAAAATAAAAACATCTCCTTAGTGGAAGAACAGCAGCTCTTCACTCTTGAAAGGCTCTCTCGTCAGTTATTTAAGTCAGATGACCTCAAATCCTCAAGCCAGCTGGTGAAGCCAATGTAGTTATGCTGATTTACACCTACTGAAGATATGACTATATTTTAGGTAGACACAAACGCATTCATACATACCCTTAAAATATAAATGTTATGTATCCCACAAGCTACACTGATTTAATAATATTCTATTTTATATTTATGTAATGGATGAAAATAAAAATATTTAGTTCATAAACACCCAAATATTTGGATGCTTCTTATGAAACTTACCTAGAGTATCTATTCTTCCTGAGTGGACCTAACCTGCACAGATATCTTCAGAGAAAAAGCTTTTTTTCTTGTGCCATTACTCTTACTTCATTTTTTCAGCTGGATTGGAAAGAGCTCACAAAAAGTTTCTTTCACACAATTTTGACACTTCTGTTTTTAGCCCTGGTTAATAATAGAAAGAGCTAGGCTAGCAGGGGGGCAGGGTTGAAGCACCCACACCAAGAAAAAAAGCAAACTTTAGACCCAGGAAAGGCTTTTTTCAGGTTTGATCTTTATTCAAGTCAGGACCTTTTGTTTTCCTCTCAATCTGTTCCTAATTGTCAAATAATGCAAAGTTTGAAGGCTGTTTTGCAGATCTGTAAAGAATATCTACCAGCCCACATATCATACCTGTTCCCATGACTTACACTTCCCTGCATTTATTTCCTCCCATTCTGTAAGTTCCCCCATGTTCAAAGCATGTGAAAGTAGGATTTTCTCCATGAAAGCTCATGCAATAAATAAATTTGTTAACCTTTAAGTGCCACAGACTCCTTGTTTGTCATACCTGCTAGTTTTAGTGTGAAAACCATTGACTGTTTTACTTACTGGGGCAAGTAAAATTTACCAAGGGTATCCCCTACCCATTGTCTTCAGGCAAAACTTCCATATATACACACACTTCAGTAGAAGATTTACCCAAATCAGCCGAATATGACCTGTGAGATTAGTAATACTTCAATTACATGCAATAACATATGCTATTTCTGCCTTCCTTGAATTCAGCCTTCTGTTTGATTAGTTGTCATGTTGGTGGTGCTGTGTGCTGTATGTGTTCTATGAATATTTAAAAGTGGAGAAGCTAAACGTCCTATTCACTATAAAAACACTTGCCTCTGTTTGCCCACATGAGATTAGGTATAATGCCCTGCTGGGTAAAATGCTATAGGTGGCACACAAAATGATACAGCATACTAGAATTTAATGCTTTTCCAGTGTTTCTTGAAGATTTAAAAAAAAAAAAAAAAAAAAAAAAAGGCATATTCCTGGAAGTACTCAAGCTGAGTTTGGTTTATATAATTCCATCTTCCCATTGTCGTCAGCTCTGATTTTTTTCCTTTCAATTTTATTTTGACTGATCTTTTATCTGATACATGTGACACTCCCTTTAAGGATGACAGCATGTATTTAAACACAGAAGAATATTAAGGTAAGAGAGAATCAGCTCTCTAAAGTAGTCAGTGATAAATCTAGTGCAGTTTACTCTCATTGAAGGCTTGTCTTCAGGGTGCATTAGGCTGCACTGAAGGGATGTAAATGCTAGTGTGCACGATCCAGTCACGCACTAACTGGCTCATGTAGACCCTTCTGTTAAGCACTAAAAGTTCCCTAGTGCATATCAGTGTAGTCCCATTTCAAAACAGATCTACATTAGCATGCACTAGGGAACTTTAAATGTAATCCAGCATGGTCCACATAGGCCAATTAGCTTGCAACATACAACTGTCTATACGTGTGCACTAGAATATATACCCTCTGGCACAGCCTAACAAACCATTTAGACAAGTTGGTTTAAGCTTTCATACTTCTCAGCTGTTGCAGGTATGCACCACAGAGTCTAAACTTCCAGTGATACCTAGTAAGAGAAAGTATCAACAAACCAAAGATGTTCCATAGGGATGCAAATAACATACCAAGACTCATCTAAATGACTGCAACAAGGCACATAACACAAATTTTACCTAACAAAGTGGGATTAATATTGCCTCTGAACATTGGTCACACTGCCGCATGTCCAGGTTTTTGCAGAAAATCACCAGTGGGATATTATCCCAGCTAGCCAAAATATAAAAATGCCACATGTTGTGCACAAACGTCTATATAAAAACACCTGGCCCAGTAATGGCTATCAATACTGTAGCCACTGATTTCAGTGAGTGTATGATCAGACCTCATGGCACAGCTGTCATCTAAATAAATCATAAGGGGCTACCATATTTTATTACAGTTACTACAGACTAATGATCCAAAGCACATTGAAGTCAACTTGAAGTCACTTGAGCAGGGCTTTGTGCATATTACATCTACATACTTTAAATCTGTGTTAACCACTGATGCCAAGTTATACTATTACATCACTGTAAGGCAAATCATTTTAAATATAGGCACAAAGACTTAGCTAAAGATTCTGAACCAAAATTAACTATTGCTCACATGCATGTAAAATTTCTTAATTTTTTTTTTTTTAAAGAGAACTGGAAAAAAGTACTCTTGCACAAAAAAGTTATAATAGTGACCTTTTAGAACAATATTTCAGTCCAGATTTCAAAATTGCTTTTGATAAAAAGCACAGTATTTCCAGTATTCAAAATAGCTTCAGATCTATTCAGTGGTCCATTGACATAAATGACAGTCTCCAGGCTGAACAAAAGGTCAGAATCCAATAAAAGTTGATGTCCAAACAAACATCAGAATCATTCAGGAAATAATTATCCTGAATCCTTTGCTCTTAGGCCTTTGGAGACTACAACAGCACTGAGGTTATATAGCTTCAATTTGCACTCCTAATTATTAATTCTCTCCTGGATTGTCTTAAACCTTACATTGTTGGAGTCACTAATGCTTCCTGAGCAGAAAAGGAGTTGCATATTCCAAATAAATAGTTTCAAATTCAGTGATGGAATTCTCATGAACAGTGTTTCAATCTTGTCAATGCCAACTAAGGTTTCTTGCATCACAGCCCTGGTATCTATGAATGGTTTTATTTCCTATTGTGAGTATACTGCACCTCAGATTTCTGAAATTTCCAAGACGGAGGCTGCATGAAAGGAGATTAAAGGCGGCAAACATTAGCTGTCTGCCTGAGTCTGACTTACCAATAAACGGTTATGGTGTGGTGAAGGTAGAAGCAGGATACACAGAGGCACATTGTTCCAACTCAAGTTCACTATCAAAAACATCCTAGAAGTAGCACAGAGTTAACAATGCTTCCGAATCTAATAAGACCTCCAACGTTATTACAGTAGATGTCTTACAGCAAATCTCTCATTTTAAAACACTAATATTGAAATGCCCAGTGAAGCTAGCCCACTGCACTGCTTCTTTATTCTCTTGTTTTGAATACATTCCTTTTTTTCCTTTTTCCTTTTTGTTTTTGCAAGTAAAAACTCTTCCCTTTCCCCTCCTTTTGGCTTTACACGTGGTCTTCTGCTTCAATTTGTTCTTATTCATTTTCTTTCACTGGTTCTACAAATTCATCTGCAAGCTTTCAATGAATCAGAGGTTTTTTAAAAACCTGAGGAGAACCAGTAGCTTTGATTGGCACCTAGCAACTGAATTAATTTTGCTTTCATGTGGAACACATTCCCTGCTTTCTGAGCTCTTAAATATGGATCTGAATCCACTAGATTCAGACTGTGATTATAATTCCTCAAAAACCAGGATTTGCAGGTGGAGGAGATAGAATATCATTCTCATCACTACCAGAGTCATTCATAACAGTGGTGCAGTTATGTCTTTACTGGACATCTTTTTCTTTTCTTCCTCAATATGTCCAGAATCATAGACTTGCAGCTCTGTAACCATGTCTCTACTGAAGTTCACCTTTTGTGTGTCTCCTCCAACCATTTTCTTCAGTTCAATTTCTGTTCTCACCACTACCATAGACATAGTCTTCCTCTTGTTATGTGCTGACAAACATCAGTGCTACCTAGTGTGAAGATATAGAGCATGGTCCTATTTGTAATAATTCTGAGTCTTCAATCTGGGCACATTTTCCAGAAATGGCTCAAATATATTACCAGTTACCACACACATTTTCCATCCTTTATTTCCTGTCCTCCAGAGATGTCTGTTGGAGCACCACAGATCCTATTTGTATTTCTTTTTTTTTTTCTTTTAATTTTTGGTGAGCCTCATTGCACTGATATTTGCATCTTTGTATCTCCCTTGAATACCATGCATAGACAGCACAGTTTTTCCTAGTGAAATATACATCATCAATTTCATTGCTGTCTCATTTGTTCTTCTGATTCGGAAGGAGGCCTGAGAATAAGAGCTGGCGACTTCACTTTTTGTGAACCAGATAATATTCACCTAACAGGTGATGACTTGGGGAATCTGCCTATGTACAATTCAAGTTGTGACTGCTTATCAACTCTGCATGTATCTTTAGCCAAGAAGTAATGGTATACGGCTAACAATGGAAGGTCACTAAACTTGAATGATTGCCCATTTAAGTAGAGCAGCCTTGGAAAAAGTGATAGTTAACACTCAGAGCAAACTGGCTTTTAAAGCGTGAAACCTTTGGGGATTAGTACTTAATGTGGTAGTGGACTTTGACCAGCTTATGAAGTTCAGCAAGGAATCACATGGCAAAGACAGATGGAGGTTATAAAAGTCTCTCTCTCTCTCTCTCTCTCTCACACACACACACACACACACACAGTCGATTTTAGAGAAGGAGAAAAGCCCAGTTAGACTCTGTGTTCTGGAGAAGTCTTTTCAAGAAGGCACAAAAGGAGGAAGGATCCTGGAACCCTCGGAGGACTCTGACCTATGCACAAAACACACTCCGGAGTGGCAAACAAGTTGAGTCAGGAAAACGTATGCATGGGTATTTCTTTGTTTTGCCTAGATCTGGATAGTTCTGTGCAATCTAAGTAGTAGTAGTAGTAGTAGTAGTAGTAGTAGTAGTAGTAGTAGTAGTAGTAAAGTGTTTAAAAACCTTCCCAAAGCATATTTGTTTGCTTCACCTATCATGTGCCACTGATGAGTCAAAGGTAAACCTGGTGATGCTCTCATATTGCTAGAATCCTAGAGAAGAGGGTGTGCTTCAACTACAGAGGACACTGAGGTGTTAACACTGGTGCCGGAGCCACTGGGTTTCAATTCCATAAATTGGTAACAGAAAGACAACCTGTATCAATGATTTATGACAGGAAAGCCAAAGAGAAAGACAGAACAGCAGCCTGCTGAGAGCCAATGAAGCCTAAGAGAACCCAGATCTGAAGCAATGAGAGTCCTGTGGCACTTGATAGACTAACAGATTTCTTTGAGCATAAGCTTTCATGGGATACAACCCACTTCAAGAACTAGATGAAATGTTATTCTATAAGGTGCCACAGAACTCTTGCTGCTTTTGCTATACACAGACTAACATGGCTAGCCCTCTGAAAAATTCAGACCTGAAGTGTTTCTTTTGGCGAAACTAATTTGTCAGCACAGTTAAACTACTACTCTTTATTTTTTTTTCATGTGTATCATAGGTTCATTTTCTGCTATTGTTCCTGTGGAGATTGTCTTCTCCATTTCCTGTCTCATGATCCAGGCCTCTCTGCCTTTCAGCTATCCTGTTTCTGGACTCACACCAAGGTTTTCCAAAATAACTCCTATTACTAAGTGGCTTGCTTTATTTCTTCCCTCTGCCTGATTTTTAATTTGCATTTGTTATGTTGGGTCTTGGTAGCTGAAAAGCTATCAGAGGATAGAAAAATCTCATGTACTGCTATAGGCTGGGGACCTATCAGCTAAGTAGCAGTACTGTAGGAAAGGACCTGGGGGTTCTGGTCCTTTGGATGTGAGTCAACAATGTGCTCTTATTGCCAAAAAGGCCAGTGGCATATTGGGTGGCATCAGTAGGAATGTTGCTAGCAGATCAAGTGATGTGATTATTCCCTTCTATTTGGCAGTGGTGAGGCCACATCTGGAATACTATGTCTAGCTTTGGGCTCCACAGTACAGAAAGGATGTTGCTAAACTAGAAAGAGTCAGCAGAGGGCAACAGAAATGATTAGGGGGTTGGGGCACATGACTTACAAGGAGATACTGAAGGAACTAAGCTTGTTTAGTCTGCAGAGGAAAAGACCGAGGGAGGATTTGATAGCAATCTTTAACTACTTGAAAGGGTGCTCCAGACAGGAAGGAGCCAAGGTGATCTCAGCAGTAGCAAAGGAGAGAACAAGAAGCAATAATCTCAAGCTGTAGCTGGGGAGGTCGAGGTTAGATATTATGAAAAACTCTCTCACTAGGAAGGTGGTGAAGCATTGGAATAGGTTATCTAGGGAGATGGTGGAATCTCCCTCTTTGGAAACATTTAAGGCTCAGTTAGACAAAACCCTGGCTGGGACAAATTTAGTGGGAGTGGTCCTGCTTTCAGCAGGACGCCGTACTAGATGACCTCATGAGGTCCCTTACATCCCTATGATTCTATGACCAGGCAGGGAATACATATCCAAGGTGGCTTTATTCAGAAGAAGACTAAAACCAGCACAAACAGGTTTGGCCTAAATTCTAATGGTCTAATTCTATACTACTATGGCAACCAGTTAGCTGGCAATTCAATACACAACATATTTCTCCCTCCCCTTTTAATAGGAAAAGCACTAAGCTAGGAATTAAGGGTATAGTGCCTCATCTCTGGGTTTTCCCCAAGGATTATTCCACCCCATAATGTGGGTTTGCTGAAGATCCAGCCGATGAGGCTTTCATTCTCTAGGTGGATTACGGTGGACTTCCGATGTTCTTACACCAGGCAGTGCTATTGTTGCTGGTCTGACAATTGGTTCAGGAGCAGTAGCCTGAACAGATGAGGATGCTGTGTCTGGTTAAACAGGTGAGGAGGCTGTAAGTGCTGCAGAGGTGGATGGAAAGTAGAGCTAGACACAAGTTTTCATCTGTAATGGTGAGGTCATACAGTTCAGTCAGAGATGTATCCTTGGGACAGGTATGACCAGGCAGCAACTGATCCACATGTCACCACCAAGTGAGACCATCCACCATCTGGACAGAGCATGAAACAGGTCCTGTCTGGGCAATGATTGTAGCCGGGACTCATTTAGCTCTTGAAGCCACATACAGAAATTTTAGTTACGAGGCTGTCAGCTGCAGTTAATCTATGCCCCCTCTAAAAAGGTTTTATTTCAGCTCCTGTGTGTGAGGACAATATTTCAATTTTATGAAATTTGATTAAGAGAACCAAAAGGAGTGGGACAGAGTTGGCAGTGTTTTTTGTTGACTTGGCAAAAGCTATCAACTCTGCTGGTCATGGGTGTATATTATGTGGTTTGCAAAGGTTTGGTGCAGGGGAGAATTTTATTGGGGTGGTCAGGGATTTATATACTGATTGTATTCCTGAAGTATGGATAGGGAAGGAAAGCACAGGACCTATTTTTATTAGGAACACAGTTAAACAAGGTGACTTATCATCACCTATTTTATTTAACATTGCATTAGATCCTTTGTTGACTAAATTAGAGAATGAAGGAGTTGGTTTCTTAGTTCAGGGTAGGAGGATAGCTGCATTGGCCTTTGCTGATGATATTGCTATTTTAAGTGACTCTTATCAGAGCATGAATTTTAATTCAGAGATTTAAAATCAATTCTGTGACACTATGGGTTTAAAGACGAATGTTAAAAAGACTACAGAGATTTCATATTGTTCCCCTTTGTAAGTCTTATGTGGTTAACCCAAAAGCTAGATGGAGGTTAACAGAGGAATGTATTGATTTTGTATAGCAGAGACACTTTGAAAAGTATTTGGGAGCTAAAACTGATTCATGGATTAGGGTTGAAAAGATATTCCTCACAGAGAAACTGAGGGAATGGTATAAAAAGTTGTACAAGTCTCCTTTGAAACCAGCTCCAAAACTGATTTTAAAAGTATATATTTTACCCTGATTATTTTATAGTTTACTTTTAACTGATCCCTCATTTTATACTTTGAATGAATTGGGTGTTTTAGTTAGAAAAACTCAAAAATATTTTACATTTACCTCAGTGTGTTGCAGATGGAGTGTTCTATGTCAGGTTAAAGATGGTGGCTTAGTTATTAGGAAACTTAGAATACAGATTCCTAATATGTTGATTTGGAAATGAAGGAGACATATCATCTCTAGGGATGACTGGTTGCATTTAGTGTTTTTATGTACAGGGGAAAATTTAGTTGATAAAATTGTCATGTATAGTGCTGCTACTGCTAATCCAAAAACATGGAGGGATGAAGAACATAGGAGATGGAATGAACTGAGATGTGAGGAAGTAGAAATTAAGTATTTTAAAGGTGATATGATTAGTAATTCATTTTTAAACTCTCTCTGCTTAGCCAAGTTCTCCTCTTTTATAGCAGTGCCACAATGAAAGCAAATGTATTTCCCACCAAAGAAACACTGACTAGAGGGAAGGTGGGAAGTATGGCTCTTTGTAGGTGATGTGGAAAAATTAAGGAAATTATATCGTACATCTCGGGGCAGTATGTTAAAACTGAAGATGCCCAAATAAATAGACATAGAATTGTAAAAACATTAATAGATAAGGTTGGGAAGCCTGGCTGGAAACTTTGTTGAGACACATCTCTGAAATAAGGATGGTTATTTGAGAAAGTCAGTTGTTGTGATGGCAAAAGATGGACTCATGGCTACAGTGGATGTGATGATGTAGTGGGAAGACAATGCCAACAGTTTGGAGGCAGGCCATAGAGAAACAACAGGTTATTATTCTGAATTGGAAGAGGAAATAAAGACCATTATAGGAAGTAAGACTATTCACTTCTTTGGTTTTGTTTTTGAGGTAAGACTCAAGGACAGTGAGTGTAATGATGATTTATTACAATTTTTAGGAATGAATAAATGCAAAACTTAAAAAAGGTCATGCAGACTTGAAGTATATTCAACTATAAGTGTGCCAGTTCTTTTTGGTGACAAGCAGTGATTTGGAATTCTTATTTCATGTATCCTGCTGCTCCATCTTTATTATTTATTTTCCATATCTTAAATTTTATGACAATGGGAATTGCTTCTATATACTTTGTTCATTGGCTACCATTATCTGTCCCAATATTAACGTAATTTTTAGTGTTAGATTTAATAAATATATATACTTAAATTTAATTTTTTCTTTTAACTTCTATGTATTGAATAGGACTGCAGAGTGACTGCACAGTCATCAGGAAAGGGTAGGTATAGTTATGCCTCCACAAATGTGATCCTCCTCATTCCTGCCAGCAACCAGGATGTCATCGAGATAGCACTGCAGTAGTGCCCAGACAGTCAAGATCTGGTCCATAGCCCTCTAGAATAAAGCTGCAGCCAACGTTATTTCAAAGGGCAAGTGGCAGTATCAGTACAGCCCCTTGTGCATTACAATAGCCACCAGAAAAAAAACCCACTTTGTCAGATGCTTTGATGGGCTAAGTCCCCTATCCTCAAAGCATCTGATGAAGTGTGATTTTTCCCCCATGAAAGCTCATGTGAGAAATAAATTTGTTAGTCTTTAAAAGTGCCAAAGGATTCCTTGTTTGTTTTGTTTAACTAGACTAAAACATCTACCTCTTTGCAAATAATCAATATCTACTGGGATTTCTCATTGCCATGCAGCTGCAAAGACTCAAATCAATCTTGCTCAATGTCTGTCCATCAGCCAACCCAGCGAAAATGTTACCAATATGGGGAAGAGGGCATCACTCAGCATGTAATACTAGGTTAACAGTGAACTTAAAACTTCCACAAATCTGAATGGAGCCAGCTTTCTTCAATACTGGAATGATCAGGGTTGCCCATTGGCTGTGAGTAACTGGCACTAAGACTCCATCTTTGACTAGGTACTCCAAGCCTACTTCAACTTTCAGTCTGATAGTATATGGGACCATTCTGGCTTTTAGACATTTTGGTTGGCTGTCAGGCTTAATGTTTAACTTCACAGTGATTCCCTTCAGGCTGCCCAGGTCCTCTCTGAAAATAGCCGCATGTTTCTCTAATACAGCTGCCAGACCTATTTCTTCTTTAGCCATTCCATGCACTTCTGTCTAATTGAGCTGGATCTTCCTAAGCCATGACCTTTCCATTAAGGCTAGGTAATTGCCTTCCATTACAAACAGTGGCAATTTTGCAGTCTGTCCATTGAGCTCCACCTTAACATCAACAGTGCCTAACATGTGTACAGTCTCTCCAGTGTACGTCTTCAGAATAAATTTTGTTGGCTTAAGTGGAAGATGCTTTAACTTCTTCTTAAAAACAGTGTCTGAGACTAATGAAACTACAATGCCTGTTGTCTAGTTCCATGTGTACAGATTTACCTTCCAACAATGGGGTTACTCAGTATTCAAGTGATCCAGCTGCCATGACCAATACATGAAGTGACATCATCTTCTGACTGGATGTCACTTTGATCATCCTGAGTCTGCTCTACTACATGCAGATTTTCCTTTTTGGTCCATCAGACCACAGCTTCTTTTTCATCAGTCTGTCTTTTCTGTTTGACTCATCTGTTCTGTGCAGGCTTGCTCAATGTGTCCTTTTTTGCCACACCATCAACACATTAGCTTGTTACACCAGCGGTCTGGTACATGGTGGCCCAGCCTTCTACACCAGAAGCATTCCTGCCTCCCCACTACCTTGTAGGTAGGTTCTAGTGATACCTTATACACTCTGGCACTGACCTGTTGAATGTCTCATCTGGTCAGTTCCACAGAGACCTCAATATCAGTGACCTTCTGTAAGGTGAGCTGAGCCTCTGTCAATAGGCACTTCTGTATTACTCTACTATGCAGGCCACACACCAGCCTATTATTCAGAGCCTCATTTAACATCTCATTAAATTCACAATGCTCAGCACACTTCTTCAGAGGTGCTACAACCTGTACAAATGTTTCATTTTCTCCTTGATTCCTCTAGTGGAACCTGTATCTCTCAGCAATTACCATTGATTTTGAGGGAAAATGTGCTCCCAGAATTTCCACTATATCACTAAGATTTTGTTTTTGGCTTCTCGGGGTATACTAAGCTGTGCAGCATCTGTTGTCATCTACTACAATAAAAATCTGAAAATGCTCAGTATATAAATGCTATTGCGCCAGAGCATAATCACAAGGTTCTGAGGGCCCTGTAAGAGTAGTTATTGGTGGGGCAGGTTACTGCCCTATACGGCCCATTTCTAGAGGTGCCCATAATGTGGGAGCCCTCCACCCTGCTGGCATTGGGGGTAGTGAGGCCACTCTGCTCTGCCACTCCACCCTTCAGCTGGCTGGGCCACTTCCAGGGCATGGTGGGTTAGCTCAGAGGTGACTAGTCACTCTGCTCTGGGGGCTGGGCCAGCTGGGGACCAGTGGCACCACCACATCACGTTATGGCAGAGGAAGAAACAAGATTCTAAGGCATGGTTTCAATCAATGTTAAACGCTTTATGAGAGACAGGACAGAAGTGGTGCAGAAGTAGGGAAATATTCAAAGTGAACCCTCAAATGCTTTTCAGAATAAAAACAAATATTCTAGAAATGCACATTTTCCCTTTTTACAGCAGATCAATGGATGCACACAAAACAGACTTTTTTTTAAAGGAAACTTTGTATAATATTTTTGGTCTCTACATTCACCGAGTTGTAAAAAAATAAAAACCTACATAAATAATTTGTCTATTTATTCCTTTGCATAACACAAAAAACAAGGTGCCACCAAAAATTTAATATGTGGGAGGATTACAATGAACAAAAGGAGGTATTTCTTCGCACAACACACTCTTAACCTGTAGATCTTAAGAGGATAATGATGTTAAAAAATAACTAGATAAATGGATGGAGAATAGGTTCTTCAATGGCCATAAGCCAGGATAGGAAAGGATTGCTGTCTGCAATAAGCTGGAAGTGGCCAATGGGATGGATCACTTGACAATTACTTATTCTGTTACCATTTCCTCTGAAGCATCTGGCATTGACAATGTCAGAAGACAGGATACTGGGCTAGAAGGGTCATAGGTCTGACCCATTATGGCCATTCTTATGTTCCCAACAGTATCATTCTTCCAGTCACTTCTGTTAATAGTTTACTGTACATCTGACTTTTTCTAACAACAATCAGGACCGTAGAATTTTGCATATATTTCTCATCCAAAACATTAACACTTATTTTATTGTAAATGAAGTCGGGGGATTTCATATAATTAGACTGTGGTCTTTTAAAAAAGGTTTATTATTGTTCTGTTTTGACCCAATGTATTTTTTTAAAGTAACCTGATTTTTAAGAGACGTCAAGTGCATTTAGATTGTGAGTGGGTTGTTGCCCACGAAAGCTTATGCTCGAAGAAATCTGTTAGTCTATAAAGTGCCACAGGATTCTCACTGCTAGTCTATCCAAAGTGATTATTGTACAGGATTTAATTTCAAGAAAGCCAGTAAATCAGAGGGAGAAAAATAAGAGAAAGGGTTGGGTGCAAGAGAGGGAGAGAAAACATGTTAATAGACATAATGAGGGTGGATTAAAGACGCTTATTAAGCATATAAATTTCTAGGCAATAAAAATTGATTTCTAAAAATACATATTTTATGAGTCTCTCTCCTTAGCCATGCTTAATTTTCCAATAGAGGAAAAGCAAAAAGTGAATAAAAATTGAATACATGACAGAAAAATAATCCCAACAGAATAGCAGCTATTTTTGAGCAGTTGTTGAAACAGAGCAGCCAAACTCCCATTTTAAAGGCAAGGAAAAGATCCAAGTTTAGTTACCCAAATTATTATGAGCTATTTTTGAACAAAAAATTACATAAACACATCATGCCTGCACCAAGAAATATCAAAATATTGTGCCTCCCTCGTATCTTTTGCATCCTACTGAATTCTTGGAGAACTACTGATTTAAATAATTCTCAGTACTACAGTTATTGAAATAGCAACTCCAAATGAGCACAAACCAAACCTCTAGCTCTGGTAATCACCACACACAGAGGGTAGGTTTAGGTAACTGGTTTGGTCTTTATCAGTCAAGTGGCACTCTAGGGAATGTCTAGACAGTGAAGAAAAACTCAGACCTGGCCAACTTTAGTATGCAAGGCTTGGCTGCAGTAACTTTTCATTGTCTAGACTTCTGAGCTCAACCTGCAGCCAAGGGTCTGGGACACTCCCACCCCACAGGATTCTACAGCCCAAGCCTGCATGTCCACACAGCAATGCAAAAAGCCCCATGGCTCGAGCTTTGTGGGAAAAAGACAGCTAGCACAGGCCAGCTGTGAGTTTCTCTTGGCTGTGTAAACAAAACTTAGAAAATAGAAAGGCTATGGTAGAAGGTAGTTTTACACACCTTTGATCCAGTATCAATCAGGTGTCAGGTTTGGAGGTACTCTAAATTATGCCAGCTGTTAAATGGCAGCCAGGGAACAGTGAAATTAGTAGCTCTATTCCAGTCCCTATCCACATCTTTACATTACCATCCAAAACTTTACAGCACAGGGGTTGAGAGAAGTGGAAAAGAAGCTTCTATGGCCATCCTGAGCCACTGGGGTTCCACCTTCCTGAAGGAATCCTTAGGTAACTGTTTAAGCTGGATTTCTTGCTCTCTGCATAAGCAGATGATTGAGACGAGGTGGTTACAACAGAGGTCTGGGGACCTGATCAGGATCCAAATTTCTAGAAACAGACCAAACCTAAACATGGACAAGAACACCTCTAAAATGTTTAAAATCTGTATTGATATTCTAATTTTAGAGCTCAACATCTATCTTTAATAATAAAACTCATTCTTTCAACTCTAAATTTTATTACTTAATCTATGGAAAGATCAAACTTTATCTAAAAAAAGTTGGTAGAAATAACTGTTCCTTTGGATCTCTGGATCTGGAAACCCATTACTCCACAATATCTTAGGTGAAATGCCAGAGCTATCCTGTTACTTGTTATCACTTCCTGATTGCCTCTCATTTTAAGAAGCATTACTGAAACATGTTCAGTAGATTATTTTACTGAATTATAGAATTGTTGGTGAAGAAGTTAAATGCAAGGACCCCAGAATGGTATTTTTGCCCTCCTATATGACCCCATCTTCTGCTGAAAATTGGCTAAATCCCTTCAGCATCTGGTTTGATTTTCTGAAATCATATTTCACTTCTTTGTTGATTTAATCTTTACCTTACTCTTTAGCATTCCATTGCCCTTCTATCCAATAAACCCACTTATCATTATTGACCAAAGCTCTGGAGGTACCCTCAGATATCATGCCATCGATGTTCTCTTCCCAGAATATATTCAGGGTCCCTGATTCCTCTGATTTACTAACAGAGATTTCTCATTTTCACAGTAACATAGTTAAGAAAAGCAAATACTAATAACTGCTTCATTTAAAAAGGCATCTTATCACTTTAGTTCTTGAAATAAAAAACAGTTAAGTAACTTCAAATTGTAATTGCACCTCTGAACCTTTTGGAGCTTCCTTGAGGGCACCTAACTTAGGTCTCAGGTCTCTGCCTGCCATATGTTAGAGTTCTGTGACACACTTTCTCTAGACCAGGGATCTAGGCTCAAATTCCTCCCACAATTCACCCTGATTGCCCTAGTAAGTCTCTCTTAGGGGAAATTTCAGTAATGAGCCAGCCTTCATAAGGCAAAAGGTATTATTTCTTCACTAGAATCTAGTTTAGCACGAAGTCATCCATCTTCCACAGGGAGACCCTGACAGTTAGAAAGAACCTAAAGCCCCTTCTTGGAATGAGTCAGAGTGAGTCTCCACATATGAGGCTGGTTATTGTTTTATCAGTGTGAATGCAGATTAAGTTGGGGCAGATGGAACTTTATCATAGCCTGTAACTACTATGTCTCTGTAGCTATGTTGCTTCTACTCCAATTCTTCATATTCCGTGTTGTTCCAAGGTCCACAAAACAGTCACTACACATTTTTTCAGTTTTATTTGCCACGTTTCTGTAACAAGGTAAAACTAATCAATGCTATTTTCCCTGGGAATTAAGACATTCCAAGCTTTGCTTACTGGAGTGGAAATTTGAATTAATCACCCCCCGCCCCCCACTGACTCTATTTCCTTTAGGAAATTCTGGTAACTCCCCCCACTGCACATAAAAAACAGAACACTTACAAAGTTGATAGAATGAATCTATAGTCCCATTAAAAGACTGACAATTCATTTGCACTTATCTAACTTCCTCCAGTTCCTAGGTTGTTTGTTCTATTTCAAGAAAGACACTCTTCCCCCCCCCACCCACACACACTTGGTGGTAACAATACTAGGCAAGAAGGGAAACTGAGTCACATTTTAAAAACGAGAAGCCAGAAGTTTCTCAACTCTCCACAGCATGTATGAATGAGTAAAAACTTTAAACATGATAGCTTCAATCTAAAAACAGACTATAGAGCAGATGTAATATTCTGCTCATATATATCAGATAATGTATTAGGATTTTATCTGAAGATATTAGGAAATCATATAAATATCATGTTCCAAAGGGGCAGCCATGTTAGTCTAGTTCAGCAAAACAAAAAAGGAGTCCCATGGCACTTTTAAAGACTAACAAATACATTTGTTAAACATTTTTATTTTGTTAAAATTGTTAATAAAATAAATTTGTTAGTCTTTAAAAATGCCATATAAATATCATGTTAATATCTATGTTATTGATAATAACATATCCAAACTCACTTATCCAGTCCTTAAGATCTAAACGAAATATTAGCTTGATTAAAAAAGTTCTAAAAATTACTGACTGCATGTGGAGAGTGTTAGAAGTGAAACCAGTTAACATAATGCAGAATACTTCATTAACTATTTTAGGCCTCTTCTATGTGTGGCCTGTGTGATACTATACTCCTGGAGAAGAGGTAGATGAGGCAATAGCATGACATGTATTTTTGACTCATTCCAGGGATGCTTTGACAAATTAGGCCAGATCTAAGAATCAAAAGCTATCACTTTACCTTTAGCCATGATTCCTTGCTCAGGGGTTCAAAGCTTTACGTGAGTTCAATGAAGCAGATTATTTTTTGAAAATTCCTCTCATTCACAACAACAAGATTCTCTTCTATAGACAAGTAAATGATTTCTCTACTGGGCCCTGTCTCTCCATTATGAATTTAGCTTTCAAAAGGAGCCGGAGCTGACAAAGTGGTCAAATTGCTTTTGAAATGAACTTTATAATAATTAATGTTCTCTTCAGCCAACTGATTTTTCAGACTAAACACATAATGAAATTCAAGCAGGACCACTCGATTCCTAGACTATAACTCATCAGTTTCAAGAAATAAAGGACAAATCTTAATAGTCAGAAAAGTCTGTTTTCCCTAGACTTTTTATGTCCAAGTTGATGCTCAATTCAGAAAAGCAGAGACATTGGTGGGCCAGCGCACACAGGATGCGAGGCCCAAGTATCCCAGCTAGTACCCCAGCAGATACAGAGAGCCTGTCTGCCTGGGAAGACAAACTGGGATTAAGCAACTGGCCTGCTGCAGCATGTATCTCTGTCACATAGCTCAGGGCACGAGAGGAGGGAATTTTAAATCCCTCCTTTGCTGTGCAGTCCCTGTTAGGAAGTAGCTCTGTGGGCTTGGGCTTTGGGCAACCTGCCTTCTTCAGACTGGACCAGCAGCACAGCACGGTTCTGGTAAGTACCAGGGGTGCAGGGCTCAGCTGAGCGAAGAGGAACTGCCTGGAAGGCAGTGTAGAGTCCCCAGCTAGGGCCAAAGCATAGCAGGCAGGCGATCGCTGGGGACCCACATGAGGCCGGAGGCCAGGCTGGGGAGGTGGGTGGGCAGGGGATCTCCCTCCCTCCAGCTTGGTGGCAAGGCACACTGGGGCCTGGGCTCATGCTCAGGCCTGCCCAGAGCTGGCTGGGGCACAGATCAAGCCTGAGGGATCAGAGAAAGTGGCAGCAGGGACAGATCGGTGAATTGAGCATGTTTAGTAGCTTGTTTGTTTATTTAAAACACAGAAGTATCAATATTAAATGTCCTTTAAGTTGCTCAAAGAAGAGGCAATATTTAAATATTTTGACATCAAGTTCCTTTTTACACCAGACATTCGAAAGAATAAATAAATGTCACCACAAAGGCCAGATTTTGTTGTTGTTCTCAATCATTTTCTGTCCACTGTGGAAGGGAGCAAATTGAAACTATATAGTATAGCTCAACTGCCAAACTTACAATTTAGTATTTCTTATACCACTCAAACTACAAGAATTTCATAGATCATATTTCTTGGTACAGTTGTTGCAGAGAAACAGGAGTTTTCAGCTGCTTCCTGAAGAATGCATACAACTTCCTCGTTGAGAACTCAAAGACTTGTGGTCCAGTCCAAATTCAAATCCACATTTGGAGCCACAGTTTCTCAGATATTTACGCTTATATTTGTGTCCATTACAGAAGTAATGAATTATGAATGGAAGAGAGAGTTTGCAGGGATATCTAAGGCAAAAGACACCAGTTTGTGAATCTGAACAAGCTTTCTTGCAATTAAACAAAGTCATTCACAGAATCGTCTCTTCATGCATCCTTAACATACATTGGCAGAGCACTCCTCCTTGTACAGAGGTATTCCCATTTCTGTATGTGTAATGTGCCTAGAAAACCTTCAGTTCCCTCTGATCATTACTTGATCAGCTCTGACACAATCTCCCTTTTACTGTGTCCAGGTATTATCAGGGTAAGGTTACATCAACATTTCCAAAAATGAGTACTTGAACAGGAGTACCAAGAGAAGAAATGGGAAAAGTATTTGTGTGAAATCCTGGTTCCAATGTAGTCAATGGTCAGGCTTCTATTAATGTCAATGGTGATATAATTTCACCCACTGTTTCTATAGATTATTGTCCCCTTAATACCCCTGGAAGAGCCCCCACCTTCTTCTGTCCAAGTTTCTTCATCTTATTTTTTAACTTTGCAATGCTCATTTGACATTTCTCTTAAAATTAGTATACAATGTCTCTACCCAAGATACTATAGGTTGTTCTACGCTACGGAGGGCAATGTTCGCATCAAGCAAATTTTGTCCTTGCTTACTCTAGAGCCTTCCTCCCACCACTGTATGTGACATACAACACTGACATCATAACTCCATCTCCAGGAGAGGCCTAAAGCTTAGGTCTGTGTGGTTAGGGTGACACAGTGTCAATGTAGATACTGCATTACTTACGTCAGCTGTCTTGTCAATTTCACAGCTCCAGCAGCCAAAGCCTAACTCTCCACCAATGTTCCTGGAGAATTAGGTATGTAGGAGCCAGGATGAGCAGCACAGGCTGCTGGACCCTGCTTCTAGCTGGGAGCCAGGGTGAGAAGTTCAGATGGCCTTCACCTCCACCTGCTCCCTGCTGGAAGTTGGACAGCATTATCATTTTTTTACTTCCTGGGAATGAGGACCCTAGCTGGTGGGGATGAGGAGGGGGAAGCAGCTGGGCTGCCAGTGGAGCAGAGAGACCAGGCTCTCAGCTATTTGAACTGCCTCTCTTAGAATGGCAGAAGCACTCTTAGTGAGGACATTCACTATCAATCCAAGGAGGATAGGGTGGACATGAACCAACAAAATAATTACTGTGGCAGCTGTAGGTTGATATACTTTTCTATTCCTGGCATTTAGGAAGTGTTCTAAACATATTTGCATGTGATTAGTACATAATTCATAGTATAGTTATAGGAAAATAAAATTACAAAAAGTAGTCAATAATGTTGAACTTGGAAATTTTAGAACCTTCCATTGTCAAGGTCCACTATGTAACAGGCCACTTTGATATCTACTTCTGTAGCCCTGGTCTATCTTGCACGTGCTTTTTGGCAGCAATTGAAGGGAGATGCACAAGTTATTTTAAGTAACTTGAGTATCTCCCTTTGACTGCCTAATGCCTACCCACTGCTGTGTTTCAGTTCACTGAGCCAACAGGAAATGCCCTCCCATTGATTCAGCATTATGCTGCTTGAGAGGGTGGTCTTCAGGTATCAACTGCCTGATCGACTAAGAGGGTTTTCAAGAAGATTGATTTCTACGTACACTGATCTTGACTATAGGTGTGGCTCATACTGCCATTCTAGATGTATCCCATTTCCATTTTATCTGACCACAGAAATATTATGCATTAACCTCTTTAAACCCATTTTCAATTTCCCTAGCTATGAAATATAAATTAATGACACTAACCAAGGGCTTCTGTTAAAGAGATAAATTAAGTAAGTAAAAAAAAAAAAGAAATAACATGGGTCCACATATTATCAGGAAATTCTAATTTCCATTCTTGTACATTCAAACGGAAACTACACACTCTAAACCTACTGTTTTTGTAAAGGGAGGAGAATTATAAAGATTCCGTAGCATTGCTATGGTTAATGTTGCTAGAAACAAAATGTATTTCCCATTAAATGTCAGAGTCATACAATTCTTTCTCTGCTACCAATTTAAGAAACAAGGGTTTGATTCTTGCCCAACTTCCACTTTACCCTTGTAACATATTCTTAAAGGGCTGTTAATTTCACTTCATTTAATGTGCCACTAGTACTCACATCTTTATATTTTTGGTGCTTTCAGCACATTTTGTTGGTACAATATTTTACTGACATTTCCCTGATTTACATCTGTTTTATGACTGTCCTAACTGGCAGTAAATCAGGAAACTGTAATTTAGAATTGAAAAATAGTTCTTTGTCTTCATTTTAACTCAGTCTTAACCATTCCATCAACAAAGACACAAAGAAATAAAACAAAGAAAATAAGAAATAACAAGCTTTCTCCCAAAATTCTTGGTCTTCAGTAGCAGACCACTTCAATGTCTCCATATGCCAGAAGAAATTTCCAAAGTACTGTGGGGACCCATTAATGCGCAGGTGTCGGGGGAGAAGCCCCCGCGACTGCGCGTTATACGGACTGTGCGCAAACGGGACCACGGCAACTAAGTAAGCAAATAAATAAATAAATAAATAAATAAATCAGAGTGCAGCACTAGAAGGCTCACTCCACCTGTTTCTGCACCCTTGCCAACTTCCCCTTGTAGTTAGCGCGCCGGACTCCTTAAGTTGCTACTCACTTCCTGCGTTTCTGTGCCCAGGCCAACTTCCGCCTTTAGGCACTGCACGTTAGTGAGTCCCGCATGTTAAGTTAATGGCTTCGGGGGACATGACCGGAGCATGCGTTAAGCAGATCCACACGCAAACGGGGCACGTGTTAATGGGTCTCCACTGTATAGTCCAAGGAACAACCTTTCAGTGGGAAAAGCTTACTGTAGCACTCTTTTTAAATAGCTTTACGGTACAGATACCTTCTAAACACAGAATCTCAAATAAAGAATAGGCTTTGAGGTTTGACCACACTACAGTCAACTGGCCTTTGTATTTAAAATCAATGATGCCTCTCCTATGAGTGCCAAAGTGAATAACTGCACTGTCTATTGTGGTCAGAAACATCAATCTCAGATTCATTTTAGGCATGTCTGGAATCATACAGCAAGTAAATTTCCATGAAGTCACCTAGCAATGTATTTCAAATTTTTCTTCACCATTGCTGCTCTATGTGAAAGAATTAATGTAACAAAACATTTTATCTGACTAGAAAATCATTGCTGCATTGATTTTTTTATCATTTCATAATACCACATCATTTCTTAAATAAATTTTAGAAAGCCTTGGAATGGTATAGTGCACTGCGTCCACCTGGCTGCACAACGTCATTTAAAAAAGAAACAGGGCAATCCCTTTAGGAATGACTTCTGATAATATTTGCTATTTTTTCCTCTTCTACATCATGTTTTGCTTTTTGTTTTCTATTGTCCTGATATTTTAGTCCCTTTGCATTGAAACTTCCATTGAAGGCTGCAGTTGTTCAGTGGCTCTCAAGCCTGAAGGTGCAGCTGAAGAGAGTATGAAAAAGAAATGTCATTTTTACCTTGAAAACCAAGATACTATCTCCTCTTACTGCTTTACTTCTTTCCCCACCCTTTAGGCAATTCAGTTCAGGAACTGTAATATGCTTCCTTGTGACTCTAGTTTTTATAAGACATTAGACATTTTTCTTACGGTATTGTGCCCCATGTCTTCAATACATAACTGGAAACAAAGTGCACCCTTGATAAGAAGCACCTAAATGTTCAGCACATGAAAGCAGGGTAAATTAAGAGAGAGAATACATTTTTTTCTAAACAAAAAACAGCCCCGCCACGCACACGCAATACAATTCACCCCTTCTTTTCTGGCTCTTGGACTCTCAGAAGGAAATGACACTGCATTGATCCCATTTTACTTCAGATTATGCTCAGTAATTAGAATCTGTTCAACAGAACTGAACTCTGAGTCAGAATCTGCTGGGGGGAAAAAACCCTACCAAATTCTACTTTCTGCTTTGTACCCATGATTGCCATATACTTCAGCTTCTCTAATAGGAAGCTCATCAGTTTCATTTAAAACATTGACAATTTGCACTGTTTTTAGATATAAAGAAATGCTGTGATATTAATAGATGGGCCTGAGATGCAAAGTCAAGACCAATCTCTAAACCTCGCAAATCTAGGAGGGTGTCAGATCTGTGGTTCTGGTATTAAACCTCATCTTGTTGTGTTTCTGTGAACAAAGAATTCCTGTAAGTGCCTAATGCATTGCATCTGTAAGGCAACTCAATATTGTAAAAAACAACAGCAAAACATGTATACACAGGCTTGAATAAACATCTGCAAAATGGAGCCCAATATCGAATCATCTGGACCAAGCAGCATTTTGGAGGTCAACATATTTAGAACACTCAAACTCTGCTGGAAAGTTTAAATCCAGATCAAAAGTGCAGTATGGTAAATTCATGTATACATCAGTACTACCTAAAATTACATTTCCCCATGAAGCAAAAAATTATAGCCTTGACCCTGCCAATTTACCTGCAGGGCATTTAGTTGCAAGTGCATCATGAACTTGATTCTAACTTTAAAGGCCAAACTCATCTCCAATGCCATAGGGAGAGTCTAACTGCCCATCAAACCATGCACCCCAACATCAGAATTGACCCCAACAGGTGTGTTCAGTATTTGGCACAGACTGTGAATAAGCAGAAATCTTTAAGAATATTGATTTGCAACGTCCTATTTACCAAAATGCAGGGATGACAACTAGTCTCTAAGGTCAAAAGGGACTAGTAAGATCATCTAGTTTGGCCTTCTGCACGACACAGGTCCAAGAACCTCACCGACTCCTTCCTGTAATAAACCCTGACCCTGCAACTGAATTTTTAAAGTCCCCAAATCACAATTTAAAGGTGAAAACTCCCCCAGAGCTTTGCCAGTCCGCCTTGGGGAAAACTCCTGCCCAACCTATAATATGGCAATCAGTAAAATCAGAAGCATGTAGGCAACACTCATTAGCCAGACGCCAAAGAAAGAATTCTCTGTAATAAGTCAGAAGCCACCTCATCAAATGTCTCACCACAGGCCATTGGCATATCCACCACCAGTAGTCAAAGATCAGTCAATTAACACAGTAGGCGTTCCCATCATACTACCCCCTTCATAAATTTATCAAGTTTGGTTTTGAAGCCAGCTAGGTATTCACCCCCACAATCCCACTGAGAAAGTGATTCCAGAACTTCCCAATAGTTAGAAACCTGCTGCTAATTTTAAATCTAAATTTTCCAATGACCAGTTCATATCCATTTGTTCTTGTATCCACACTAGCGCTGAATTTAAATAATTCCCCTCCCTTCCTCTGATGTATTTATAGAGAGAAATCATATTTCCTCTCACTCCATCTGATGTTTTTATAGAGAGAAATCATATTTCCTCTCAAACTTCTTTTGGTTAGGCTAAACAAGCCAAGCTCTTTGCGCCTCCTCTCATAATGTAGGTTTTCCATGATACAGATCATGCTTGTAGCCCTTCTCTGCACCGTTCCAGTTTGAATTCTTCTTTCTCAAACACAGGGGTACAAAACTGCACACAGTATTTCAGACAAGGTCTCACAAATTCCTTGCATAATGGTACTCACAGCTCTCTATCTCTGCTAGAAATACCTCATCTGATGCAACCTAGAACCACATTAGTTTTGTTCATGGCCACATCATTTTTGTAGCTCATAGTCATCTTGTGATCAGCTAGTATGCCCAGGTCCCTCTGTTCCTTACCTCACACAGGTATTACGAGAGTATTTCATAACAACATCCCTAAAACAGTCTTGACTTTCATATTACATTAACACTGTTTTTGGTTTTTCATTTTCTTGTTTGTTTCACTATAAAACCTTATCATCAAGAAAAAATATATATTCACTAAAAACTAAAACTGTCTCTATTAAACTCCTCCTCTCTTCCCTTCTTCTACTCAACCCTTCCACTTCCCCAATCTCCATTTTTCTGTCACTCATCCTTGATCCTTGCCCTCTCTCCATCTTTTACTGTACTTTTTTGTCCTACCATGGACAACACAATTTTTGGAACCCTGTTCACCCCCTACTAATGCTGGCTCTGACTGGATGCCTCTTCAAATGCCAATTTTGTTGCTCTCTAACCACCTTTCCAGGTCTTTTAACACAGGAAGCTGTGGGTACTTTAGGATTGCCTCATGTTATTGTCCTGTCTTTGCACAGGTGTGCCTCTGCTTCTGTTCTGCAGGAGCACAGACTGACTAGCCAGATCTTCTGACAAAGAGCTTCACAATCCCTGGGCACTGAGTTGCCTGTGAGAAAGTATACATTTAACAGGTCCTAGAAAGAGCCATGGTTATGTTATACAAAGGCTTATATTATACTATCATAAGCAATTAGGACTGTAAAGTCTTCAGAGGTCTTCTTGGTGCCTTATTCATTGTCTCAGGAACCATTGAACAGCCTGTGGTACTAAGGCCAATACAAACTAACTACCCTGAGTAGAAAAACCAGCGTAGTTAAAAGCTTCACCATTGCTGAAACTTCCTGTAAACATGCAAAACAGCTAGAGAAGTTTTAATCAATGCTTCACTCTGCATCTACAAGCAACACATGCCACCAAAAAGGCAGACAGTCAAAACGCAGTCTTATCTGTGACAATTGCTGGTTCTTAAGCATTTGATGTGGTTTTTTTTAGTTAACTCAGACAGAGGAGGTTTACAAAACTGTTATAGAAATTTGAGTACTGCACTCCACATAAAAGTGAAATACATTAGAGAGATATTTTTAAACAGAATACAAAAAGAAGGAAATGCCACAGAGGTATGTCTTCAGTCACAGCAGCACATTCAGCACCATAGGATCATTCCTTCAGGCCTGACAGGGCAAAAATCTGTCTATCTGGAACTTGACTCAAATCCATTGTAAGGCAGTTGACAGCACTTGACCCGCCTAGAGGGTGTCTCCTGCCAGTATTATTGGGGAATCACTGAAATGGTCCCCTCCAGGTGGCCTGTGCTCCACCTTCTTACACATGCTGACTCCTGTCCGAGTCTCTCCTTAAGATCTAGAGAGATACATAAGCTACTCCACATAGCTTGCCTGTCTCTTGTCAACTGCTGCTGAATTACACCATGAATGCAGACCAGGCCATAGAAAAGCTTGTGACTGATCTAAGGCTGAAGAGCCAGTTTTGCAAGCTTTTTTTTTTGGGGGGGGGGCAACTAACTCAGTTTCTGATAAGAAACAAGGTTGCAACTGGGATCTGCAACATAAAACTCAGTCTTTGTCTACATTTAAGTTGGAGACAAAATTTCCAGCTTGGTTAGACATACTTGAGGTAGCTCTTATCATGGCACAAATGGCAGGTCAGGCCAGTCAACCTGCATATGATCCTGTCTGAAACTCATGTTGCCTGCTCAGGCAGCTAGTCCTTTCTTCTACTTGTTCCATCATGGGTATATGTCTATTTTTAAGCATGCTGTCTCAACCAGCACTATTATGGGTATTTCTACTTGAGCTGGACATCAGCTCCAACTCCCATGAAGACATAGCCCCAACTAAAGGCTACACGAAGATCTGAAATAACCTTTGACAAAGCAATTATATTTTGCATGCAAAGAAAGTCACCCAAGCCACATTGGATGTTATGAAATTAGACAGGACACTGACACTGCGGGAATGATAGAAAATCCAAAGTACCACAAGAAAAGAGATCTGAGGTAGAAGGGCATGCAGAGTTCAAAGTCAGGGATCAAGAAAATCAGCACATGGAGCTGCACATGCTGTAGCAAATGATAACCAAAGAAAATGGCAGCCATATGAAAAAATGCACAAAGAGCAATGGATTACATCACTTTGTGAGAGCTGGCACACATCAGCAGAATGTGCAATGCACGCACAAGGAGGATGACAATAGCACCGCTAGCTAAAATGAATTCTTTATAGGAGTAATAGGCAATGTTGCAGCATAAAATGAATGAACTTGCCACCTCCCAGTCCCAAGAGCAATGTCAGTCATTCTGATGTTCCAAGAGAGCCCCAGATCCAAGTCACCGTACAGGCACCTCAAAGACTAATTGAACACTGTTAGTTTAGTTAGTAGGTTGCTTCTAGGTACTTAAGTTTCTGTGTAATGTTGCCTCTTGTTGTTGTATGTAGCTGGAGAAGGAAAATGTGGTTAACTATGCTTGTAAAAAGCTCTGGCAACAGCCCACTGGAACCAACTGTAATGTTATATATTGCTGATAAGTTAGAACACAGACAATGAGGACAACCTCTCCCGGATTTGTTCAGCGATCACTGAACACTACAGACTCTACATCCAACTCTGGGCTACTGCCACAATCATCACTCAGTAGTCCAATACTTTACTGGCCACAGGATAAGTATGTTTCTTCACAATTATAACAGTTTGGTTCACTCACACTCTGTGTGTGTGCATGTGTGGATTGTTGCTGCAGGAAAAACATGGAATTCTACACCGCTGAATACAATGGCCATTTTTTACATATTATAGCCTCTCTTTGTGATTGCAAGAGAAGCCTTAAAAACCTGGGTCCTAACCAATCCTCTTGTGGGTCTGAAAAGAGGAAATATCTACTATTGTAAACACTTCTAAAAAAAAATCCAACATTGGAGTGGAATTAAATGATGAAAGCAAGTGTTCAGCATTAATTTGTGTCCTTATTACACCGCATTCTAATTTCACTTCAAACAATATTTCTACAGACCAAGTAAAACATCCACTCCTCATTCAGCATAACTCAAGTTTTACATCTGGTATTTGTTTAATCTGGACACAATTTTGTGCTCAGGTATTTTAAAGTTGATAGGTTTCACTATTTAAAAGATGTGAACTAGACACTTACCTAGGAATATGGCCCAACTGTTAGTTGCATAACTTAATTCTATCTCAAATATAAATTATACAAATGTTTTCTAGAAACTACCCTTTACTGGTTGGGGCATATACATTTTTTCCATATGCCTAGTCTCAACCCAGAAGTAAAATTTATTCTTATAGTAGTAATAATCTCTTCTATAATATTTTTCATTAAAACTTTTTCATACACAAATAATTCAAATGGCCAAGTTATAAAGCATCCTAAACCAACTAAATTACTTCAGCACTGAGGATAAGCATGACAAAGTTAAGAACTTACTATAAAACTTTGCAGGAAACTATAAGCAACTGAAGATGGGAATCTGATTTTAAGTAGGAGGCAGTTCAACCCAGTGGACAGGGATCTGGATTGGATGTCATGAGGTTTTGTTGTTTTTGTTTGTTTGTTTTTAATTGTATGCCACTGTGCTTCATTTTCACTAACAGCACGGGGAAATTTGAGGTCTGTGTTTAAAAGAGTCACATGAATACTATATATTATATTATGCAAATCTTAAATATAGTGTCAGTATCAAAAGACTCAGTAGAGGTTAACTATGCAGAGTCACCAGCTCAATGCCTCTTACACTTGAGACTTACCAATTATGTAGGAACTAGGCAACTTATAGATCTTTGCCCATGTGATAATCTGCTACAGATAAAAACCACCAGCCCTGTAAGGAGAACCACTAACAATTTGTACTATGCATTTGTTCTACCCTTCACAGATTTTCTTCTAATCTGTTGCAAAAAATGTCTACAGTGCTAGTCTCTTTGACAATACAATTCATTCGAGAAACTTTCTGGTATCTATATACTTTGCTAGTTCTTGAAAATGCTGCCTGAGCATGGCTTGTTTCTGACAGACATTTGATATTACACAACCACTGGCATCTTAAAGAAAAGAAATAAGGTGTGAGCTACTCCTTTGTGCAAAATGAACTTAATCTGCTCTGAGTTTTGTTAATGCCAGCAATAGGCTCAAAATATGATGGAAATTACCACCAAAGCAATACACAGCCCCCGCCCCCCCTTTTTTTGGCTTAGGAGATCAAGATGAATCTCAAGGATTTCAGATCTTGCATGCAGATGTGAAACCAGAAGTTTAGATTCTTATCCAAAACTCATCTAGATCCGTTGGATGAGCAAAATCTCTCTGGAAATCCCACTGAGAATAAGATTCCAGTCTCCTTCAGAACCAGGAAGTACAGGAGCATGCAAAAATAATTGGAAAAAATGTTATGGAATTTTCCCTCTCAAAGCAATGCTCAAATTTTCTCAAGTCTTAAAGAGGTCATTCATGTTTTGAATCAGGTTTGTCTCCCAGAACCTGTTTTACTTCACTGCATGCCATGCCATGCCATGCCAGAAGTTTAATAATAATGATGATGATGATGATGATGATGATGATGATGATGATGATAATAATAATAATTATTATTATTATTATTATAACACAATATACATACTGCACTTTGCATCTTCACAACTCTGTAAAGACATTAATTGTTCAATCTTCAAAACCCCAATGCAACAATTAAGCATTAATAACCTCTTTACTATAAAAGAGGTATTATACTCACATGTAGAGACTTTCCCAAGTCATAACAGTGCATCTGTTGTGGAGCTGAGACTATATGTAAATTATGGAAGAAAATATTAAGTGAGTAGGCAAGTTTTAGAGTCTTCAACTCGGAAGACCCCCTAAACAAAATTATGTTTGTAGTCTGGGGACAGCCATTACCACAAAGAGCCTGCTCCTACTAAGAGACATTCGGAAACACTGACAGAAAATAAGGGGAGAAAGCTCAGGGAACTTCACATCTCTGTTCTGTGTTCTGGGCCTGATTCTACACTCTGCTTGGTGAGTTTTTTGCAGCTTTATTTAATTCAATGAAAGAAGTCAATGAAGACAGATCAGCATTACCTTGATGTAATCGAGTTATAGACCATGCCCAGGATTTATACAATGTCCCAAAAGTCACATGATCCATTACAAAAATGTATAAGAAAAATGATAAAAAAACAGTACTCAAAGGTAAATTACATAACTAACATGGAACAACACGATAGGAGGCTAAAGAGATGTGATTTCAAAGAAGATGCTGTCTAACACACTTTCCCACTTGATGCATTTTGATGCAGCAGATAATGATAGTCCATATACCATATCATATCCTAAGAATATGAATACAAAAACCCCAGAACAAAAACAAACAAACAAAACCAGATGTCAGGATGCAAGCTTCACACAGTGTTTCAAGTGAGAAATGTGGCAATTATAAGGATGAAATACAAGGAATTACAAATGTGACAAGCTGCTGATTAAGCCTAAAAATGGGGTCACTCAACGGAAGATGCAAAAACAACAAGGAGGAGGAGTGACAATGAGAGGAAAACAATTCTTGACAAGTAAAAAGTCTTTTAATAATGTACTTTCCATATTTCTCTAATTTAACTTTCATTAAAATTTTAATGAAGAACTAAAATGCAAAATAAGTCATTGAATGCAACCTGTTGAATACATAGGGTTTGATCCAATTGCCCAGAGATGGACATTTCTATCAACTGTAGTGGGCTTTAAAACAGATTTATAAAGAGCAAAATCACTATAAATGAAAAGTTTAACTACAGTACAAATATACACAATTATATTCATTTCTGAAATGTCCATCATTTTAGTGCATTACATAGATATTACATCTCTCTCTCTCTCTCTCTCTCTCTCTCTCTCACACACACACACACACACACACACACACACACACACACACACACACACACACACA
>ML681966.1:70218297-70288128 GCA_007922195.1 Podocnemis expansa
ACACACACACACACACACACACACACACACACACACACACACACACAGAGTGTACAAATTTAGATCTCTGGGTAACATCTTAGCTGAAGAAATATGTGCACACCTGCCCATCATGCCATACATCTCTTATACTCAAATTATTTATCCATCATCATAGTAAATGCCCTGCCAGTGTTCAGATACATAAAAAACTGACCACTCCAAGGAGACTATAGTATTGTTTCTGAAAATATAGATCTTTCTCCTTCATTCTTTTTTCTGTCCTAATCTTTGACATATAATCTGTTTCCCTCTACTGATCTGTTTCTCTATTTTTAATCCTGTTCACTTTTCTCTTTCCTTGCCAGTTTTTTTCTCTTTATCCACCTGTAATGATCCTCTTCCCTTTGCCTTTGTCTACTTTTTGCTCCTCCTCCTCCTTTTCTACTTGCTGTTAGTCTCCTTTTCTTCCATTTCAACATGTAGAAACATTTAGAAATATCAGTACTTGATATTTCTCTAGTGACTGTCACTGGAGGATTACAAAGCGACTCATGAAATTTGAGTAATCTCAACAAAACCCTGGTAAATGCTGCAAGCTCTACAGTAATCAGTTTAAAGATGGGTAAACTAAGAGTCAGGAACAGAACCCATGATTAGTGACTCCTAATCCATTGCTTAACTGCTACACCTCACTTTTCTATTTAATGCAAATTGCTTTCTCACTTTGCTTTGCCACTCCCCCCTACCACAATCCTCTGAGTCTCCTCACATTGATTGCTTCATCTTTGCTGCAAAGATCTCTTGTAAGCACTATCAGCTGTGCGGGGCTGAAGAACAAATCAAATGAAGTACTTTTGGAACTAACCCTAAATTCTGGCTTTCACACTAGAAATAGAATTAATAATGATACAGATGCATTGTCCAAAATAACTGACATTGTGTGATGACAGAAGTCCTAGAAGAGAAATAGCAGGAACATTGCCAGCCAGGATTGAGGTGCTTAGGGCTGAAGTGAACAGGCAAACTTGCCCTACTTTTATCAAAGTCTTTACTCAGTTACACCTGTGAAACCCCACTAACAACAGTAGGGTTGTAAGCTTCTGACATAACAGAATAAGCCAGTTAGCTCTCACTCCACCCAGTCAATAGAGTTAGTACTACGCAGTAGAAATAAGATACTTTCCAAAGTTCACTTACATCCAAATCTGAGGTTCTAAGCTGAGAACATCTCAGCTAGCAAAATCAGTTGTAACACCCAGATTCACCCATAAACAGAAAGAGGCAGAAGCACAATTTTCAGATTAATAATTTTCCAAAGTGGAAGTGCAAACATCTAAGGCTATGTTCACACGTAAACTGTTATTTTGAAATAAGTTATTTCAAAATGGGTTATTTTGAAATAAAGTCCTTATTTCGAAATAAGTTAATTCAAATTAAGGGAAAGCCTGCTATCAAAACGGCTGTTATTTCAAAATGGTTATTTCGAAATAAGGCCATTTGGACATGTTGTTTCAAAACAGTTGTTTTGAAACAATGGTGTTGTTTCGAAACAACGTGTCCAAACGCCGTTGTTTTGAAACAGCCATTTCGAAACAACAGCTATTTCGATTTCAAGTGAGGTTTTACTGTTTTGAAATAACAGCCATTATTTCGAAACAACGTGTCCTGTTGTTTTGAAATAATGGAATGTCGTGTGGACATAAGAAATTTTATTTCAAAATAACGTCTGTTGTTTCAAAATAAAACTCTCATCTGAACATAGCCTAAGGAATTATTGTAATAATCATATCCATTATTATTTCTTAACAAAAAGAAAAACAAACAAAACCCAGAAAAATATGTGCAAAGTCAGCCTCAAGCTCTGTAATCAAGTTCATATTAGAAGGGAAACAATCTTGACTGCCATCACACTGTGTGTTGGCAATCAGCTAGCAGAAGCAAGCAGAGTTTTCTGCCAAGACAAGTCAGTCGAATAGGTATTTGTTTGACAACAACTAGCAGAGAAATGTATCAGGCATGAAAACAAAACACAACATTTTTATTGATCTTAAAAACATGCTTTTTAGAGTGTGGTATAAAGGATTATTCTACATCTTGGAAGATTATTGCATCTTCCTGAAAATTAATGATTAGCCATGATTCTTACAAAAATATTCTAAAGGGTAGGATAAAAAATGATGTGACCCAGGTATGGCTCCAGGATCAGAAAATGTTTCCTTCTTCCAGACGTACATGTACTTTTGTATGTTCTTTCAGCATGTTTCATGAGAAGCTTTGATTGAATGGTACCCATAGCTACAGAAGTAACCAATCTCAATGTACAATTAGTAGTGACTAAATGACTACATCAGATACAATAAAGACCCTGACTAATCAAGCTGACACATAAATTGACTCTGATTCCACAAAAGTAATAGTCTGACCCAAACAAAGCCAATGGAAATATTCCCATTTGCTACAGAAAGAACTGATCCAACTTCTAAAAGCATCTATCCATCTAACATTTTATGCTATGGTTCCATCAAATACTATGAACTGTAGCTGTGTGCATGCAGGGAACCACTGGAATGTGTTCCTCAACTGAAAATCTAGGGCTACAATGTTCAAGCCTGGGTGCCTATATTGAACCCTAAACCCATGTTTAGCTAAATCAATAGAAATTACTCATTTTCAAAATATGCTGGGCTCTTGCAGCCCAGCTTGTTTTAATGCTGTGTTACTAACTCTTATGGTTTTACTTAAAGTCTAGCAATATATAGTTTTCTTCTTAAAAACTCAGCTTCCAGAGTCATGCAGTGACAGGACAATCTCAGCTGTCATTTTCAACAGTACTCTAGCTTCACAGCTGCAGAGAAAAAGCTCGAGAATACGAAGGAGATGAGCTGCATACTAATACCTAAATAAATACCAAGATCTTATATTGCACTTTTAATCAGATCGCAAAGCACTCTACAAACTACTTTACAAAATCATTATCCCCATTTTATAGATGGACCAGAAGGCAAATAAAGAATCCTGTATTTGTCAAATATCATGATTTTTCAGCAAATATGATTTTAGGGTTTTTGATATAATTTTTGAATGCTTGGAATTGACAGTATCCTTAATTGGAGCAAGGCTAGTCCAGTACCCCTCATAGTCAGGCCAATTCTCTTTAGGTGCTAAAATGTGGATTTAGGAACCTAACATCAGGAACTCAAGATTTAAAATTCTGGCCTGGGATGTTCAACGTACAGTTCTGGGTACTCTCATGATCCAAGAAGAGCAGGGAACGTAAGAAAAGCATAAAAAAAGTTTCTTTCTTTTTGCTGAGTAATGATCTCTGACTCTCTATGCAGCACCATTCATAAAGCTTTTTCCAGGCCAACCCTTTTCAGCCAGAATTATAGCTTTAAAAGAGGATTCTCCTCTAAGATAGATACAATGGGAATAATGAGAGGGCCAGGGCACAATAAAAAGTAAAGAAGGCAGCTTCTAGTTCAGTGGAGTAAAGAGCAAAAATCTGCACAATACTCATACTATACTGGGCCACATTAATTCTTGGTTTAAATTCAGTGAAGCCAATAGTGAATTTGGTTCAAAAGTAGGTTTCTAGAAGACAAAGGTCTGTTCTAAAGTATTAAACATAGCTGAACCACTCCACCTATGCCATAAATATTGCAACATATGCAGTTCAGATTACAGTGAGGTTGGAACAATCAATGCACTGAATTCCTTTTTTTTTTTTTAATCTCAGAAAAGGAAAACAGTTCTCTCTAAAAACCCTTAAACAAATTTTGATTCCATAAAATCACCAATGAGACACTAACGAACACGTTAAAGATTAACAATGCACAATCAAAAATGCAATGTTGGAATGAGTATTAAGATGTGGAAATGTCTCCACAGAATTGTACATAGACAGTAACATAAAATCACTGCATTAACAACATAAGAATTCAAGAAGGCAACATAACCTAGATATAGAAAAAGAGGAAGATTGACTAAGTTAAAATTGAAGCTTGTTTAATGTTCAATCAATTTTAATGTTACAGGCTCCCTAAAGTGAATGATACAGAACAATATTGATAATTTATGTAGCTCTTCTTCAGAATTGATTCTATCTTTATTTTTATGATCCAAGTCTTTTGAAGCTGATATTTTGCTGAAATGCCTTAGGTTTCCTAATCTAAATCTTAATGCTTTATGCTTCCTACAAAGTTTGTTTTGAAGAAAACAAACCTTGAATATTTGTATTTAAATAAAATTATTTAAACAACATGACATCTGCTGAAATTAAAATAGAAACATTTAGTAAAGTGGTGCTGGTTCAAATCTACAACCCTTACTCAGATAAGAAGTCCCTCTAAATGGTCTTAATCTCTTTATACTACCTTCATATGGAATCCTTTCCTTGACTCCAATTGTTTTGCTTGCTCTTTTCTGGACCTTTAATATATCTGCTATATCTTTTTTGAGATGGTAGTGAACACCACATTACAGGTTAGAGTATACAAGTGATTTATATAAAAGCATTATCTTCAGAAGTAATCTCTATTCTTTTCTTAATATATCCTCTTTTTTTAGATGGCAACTGTACATACAGATGTTTGCTCTGAACTATCAACAACTATGGCTAGATTTCCAGGTTGTTTTTTCTTTTGCCTGAGCAGTTACACTTAATTTAGAACCCATCAATTGCATCCGAGCAGTTGATTATTATTTTGGATATATGTTATCTTGGCACAACCAAAATAATTCAGTCCAAACAGTTCTCTACCATATTGCTGCTTTTTCTTCAGTTTGCCAACAAACTTTGCAAGTGACCAATCCTATGCACAGGATTCTAGATACAGTCCCAATAGTGCCAAATAGACAAAGATTTGTACATAAGTTGTGTTTTCATGTATCCATTGCAAACAGAGGGTCTTTTTTTGTGGTTTATTGAAACCTTTTGCCCACAATCTCTACATGAACTAGGATAGAGACAAATTGCCTAAAAAATGCACTGTCTTTATTCTGTACACAGTTAAAATGTAACAATTTGATTCCATTTTAACAGCTTTGTGTAACATGCCTCACTGGGAATATGCTGTAAGCATGCTGTGTAATATGGCTCACTAATGTCTCTCTCTACAATTCAGTTTTAGTTATTTAGGATGTACAATAATTAGCAGCTGGAGTTCATGTGGCAGTCTGCTTTTTGATGTTGTGCCTTCTCTTTCACGTGATCACTTCTCTCCACTAGTGTAAGCCACCTGCATGCTTTCCAACTTCTAACTATACACAGCCTCAAAATGCTTAATCTTGTCTCCCTTCTTGTTTATGCCAATTCTCCAGAAAATGTTTGAGCAATTTCCACACAGTGCATGTGCCAAATATGAACTGCACACCGTTTAACATTTCACAGATTATCTATGCAAATTTTTCTGGTGGTTTCCTTCAAAGAATAATTTCTCAAATTGTGCACCCCATTTAATTTAATTAAGAGATACATAAAAATTGTGTGTTCTGTTTATAGTCCCTGAGAATTTCATGGGTCTGCTTCTCCCATCCAAAAGTGTGCTCACTTTTGCATGTCCAGAAGGAACAAACCATTATAATCAGATATTGGAAACATTTGTCACTGAGTTCAGGGGTGTTTACCTTGAACTTATAGTCAGTACAAACATCATCATCATCATTTAGTAAAGGATGCAAAGAGTATATGAATTATGGCCTTCTGGGACAAGCTGGACAGCCACAAGGGAGGTCAACACAGACCACAGCCAAGAATACAGAACTCTGTATATGCATCCATAAAAGGTAACACAGAATGCCAGCACCAGTAACAAAAAAATTAGCTGTTCATTTTCATGGATGTGTCTAAGCAAACCTAGCACCACAGTCCCATAAGAGAAATGTTTATTTTATTTGAATCTTGCTTGAGTCAAATCGCATTCCTGCTGTAATGAATTCTGCCAAAATGGTGTCAATGATCTAAGAGACTCACATAATATCCTCAGACAGATATTATTGTATTGGTGAGGAAAAAAATGGATCTGGATGGGAAAAGAAAAACAGTAACCTGATATTAGACATGGAAAGATTGGTGGGAATTTAGGCTTAGTGTTCTTACATTAGATGGTAAGTATTTATCTGTAGTGTGCAGTATTTTATACCTGGTGTTTTAATTTATAGGCTGGACACCTCCAGCACAGAAGTGGTGCTTAGTGACTTTTATAAGCATAAAGAAATAAAATAGACTTTTCTGAAAATGAACTACAAGTAGTTTCAGGGTCAGGGACTATGTCTACTCCTGAGTTTCCTTACCAATAACAGTGCAAGCTGACTGAGTGACTTACAAAGGTTAAACAGTCAAACTGAGTGCACTGTGAAATACACAAATCTGGCATGCCACTGAATGAAATTCAGAATTTACACTGGTATTACTGAGATTAGAGTCTGGTCCCTCCTATGTAATTTCAGCACAATTTCCTGGTTTAAAATAAAGGGTTTTAAGGTGGCTAAATCAGTGATGGCAGGAGCTTGTGGTTCATTTCCAAAGGCAGTAGTCAAAGACTAAGTTAGATTTGGGGGTTTTGAAATAATAATGCTCTGAGGTTTACAGCTCAGTGTCTTCAGATTAATATAAAGGAAAAATCTTGGCAAATTATATGATTAGTGCCTGCTTCTAGTAGGCTCAAATATATTAAACTAGACTATAGGTCAGTTTAAAATTGTGCTAGAATTCAATCCTACAGTCATCAGCAGTTAAAGCAGGGTTCCGGTGCTTGACAGTGGGGGGCGGGGGGGGGGGGAACTGCAAAGGAACCAGACTAAGGTTGCAAAAGTGTTAGTTTCCCTTGATCCCAAGCTTTCCTTGCAAAAATCCTCTGAACTTGATAGAAAAGAAGTCAGGTAGGGAAACATTTGATGGGTGAAATCTTGGCTTGGTTGTCTTCAATAAGCTAAGACTTTTACTCTAAAAGTTTGGTGAAACCTAAAAATTACCTTGTTGCCAGAGTTGGTCATGTGTACATTTATACTTTGCATTTCAGTGGTTTTCCATTACCACAGCTGTGACCTGTGAGCTCTGAAACATTACCTTCCATAAAGTCAGACACCAAACACATAGCTTGCAGTTAATTAGCTTTTTATAATGGGATTTGCTAATATGTTGTTAGCCTCAGAGTTTTCTTATTGTTCCTGAAGAAGGAAATATCAATATTTTGCCTAACAATAAATTTGCTTTTCCAGTTTCTATCAGAAAGACCTGGGTACCAAATACATTGATCTAAGATTCAGAAACAAGTTAACTTTTAACACAAATAAAGTTTGTCTTGTTTTTGTTTTAAGATTACACTTGAACACATTTGCATATTCTATTTTTTTTAAAAAAAGGTACATCTTAAACATCATGTGTTTATAATCTGGCTGAGCAGGTTATGTCTACACTTGTGTGCAATCTAAAGTTGAAGTTGATATGTCAAATGAATAAAACTGGAAGAGTGTCCACACCACACTCCATGTTCTGGATTCTTTTTTGTCCCCATGGCTATCTGTTACTTTGACTTTAGAAGCATTGCATTGTGGGTGGGTGTCCTGCTTGCCAGTTCTCCCACCCCAGAACCTGTCTCCACATTGCTACCTGGTCCCCCACCACCACCCTGGCTCCATGCCACTGGTCAGTTCTCTCATCCCGGCTCTATGCCACTGTCCAGTTCCCTCAACCCCAGCCCTGGGTCCACACTGCTGGAATGTTCTCCCCCCCACCCCCAGGTGGCCTCGGTGCACAAAATACAGCCCGTCAGGACCTCCTCTCCACATCCCCATCCTGTGGCTGGATGGCTGTTCGTAACCCCTGTGGCTATCCGTGCACAAATCAAACACTTCCCTGGAGCTGCAGGCAGGGGAGGAGATATTTGTACACACTGGTGTTAAAGTGCATTATTAAAACCACACTAAGCACTAAACCTCCTTCAGGGCTGGAGTTACAATGTTGACTGGCAGCAGCACTTATATTTGATTTTATAGCCTCATGAGTGTGTATGCAGGCTGCAGAAGGTCAGCATAAGTGGCATCACATCAACCTAAACCCTCAACGTAGACCCACCCAAAAGGAAGTTAAATCATCTCATCTGATCTTTTTATTGATCACTTAACAGTGATGCAAGAACAGTGACAGCTTCTTCATAAGGGCTTGTTGAACGAAGATAAATGACATTCTGATTATAAATTTTAACTTGAGTGTGTTGGAGATTAAACAGAAGTCATTCTGTTTAATAACATTTTGATAATGTAGTTTTTTTTCCTTGTGAAGAAGTTGTCTCTTAATATACTTCTACTACAAATGTGCTATAATTACAATATAATGCTAAAGCATTTTTTTAAATTGTGGAACTATCACGATACTCACAGTCATCATCATATTTACTGTTTCCTCTACTTTAATATTATGCACTATTCTCCTATCCTTGTCCATCTAGTCTATTTAAATCATAAGCTTTTCTGATTAGGATCTGTGCAGTAACCTGTTCCTGCAACTCTCACTACAATGAAAGCCAGTCTTGGTTGCCTCAAGCACTGCCAAAACAAATAATAATTAATAAAGCTATCTTATGTTAGCCAAGTTCAATGGATTGTTCTGGATCAAAGGAAACCTGGAGAAGACTTAAGTGACTCTTGGTTGCCTTTTTCAGAAGGGACATTTGTGAATTACAGTAGTTCGTTTCAGATGTTTGATCCTGATGCAGGCTGTTTGTGTTTGTGTTGTGCAACAGAGTTCTCATTCCTAGTGAGAAGAAAGCTCCGCCTGGCACGTGCTTAAATTTTTGCTACCCAAAGAAGGAATCAGACAGACTGGTGTCCCATGGAAATCATTTTTCCAAATGAAAGCCATTTCATTTATGTGTATAAAATTCTTCTGCTCCAGGGCACTCTACCCAGCATAGCATAGCCCATTGCTCTTGAAGATGAGCAGTGATGACTATGCAGTAATACAAGAAGTATCTGTTCCAGGAAGTGATACCTATTACAGCTTTCTGGAAAACAAAAATTCTCTTTCCCAGTGAAAAATTTCCAATTTTTAAAAGTTGTTTTCCTTCAATGTGGAACACAAACAGCATGAGTCACCATTTTTAGCAGGTCACCTTTAGAGATCCTCACCCCAGAATAATCAACAGCACAGTGGTTACATCCCTATTTTACAAGTCCAGGGAGGTTCGGCTAGCATTTAGATTCACAAAAACATTTACAACTTGACTTGGCACAAACACCAAGTGGTACAGTAAATACCAGAATGCCTCAAAATTTTTGGAGGACAAACAAGGTAATGCTACCACACTCTACAATCAGTTGGTTTAGGGATAGAACTTTTAAAAACAGTCCACTTCCCCCAATATGTACAGATCCCATGCTTTCAATTAATCCATTATAAACCAAAAAGCAACAAAAACTAAATGCATTTAAACCTAATAACTAGGAGTCAAATTCTGCTTCCACTGAAGTCAACAGCAGGGTTCCTTGGAAAACAACTATGGCTCTTTTGCAGTTTTAAGGCAATGGTCACATTTTGGCTGGAGGCGCTTAGAGAGGAAGATCACTTGTGTAGCATTTTATTTATGCAATGCTCACATAGGTAGCGCCTGCACCACTCCACCCCTAGATTTCAAGCACTGGGAGAGTGCTGGAGAGGAAACAATGTCAAGGGCAGGGCGGAAAGACAGCACAGTGAAGACCCCCCCCCCAAACACACATTCATCCTTCACTGCATGTCATCACTAGGACACTGTCATTTGGGTAGGTTTGAGCAGTTCCTCACCACCTTAACATAAATAGGAGCAGTCAGCCAGTGTAAGATTGTGATTTCAGGATGATCCCAATAAGAATAGTGAACAGCCAGGCTACAGAACATGCACCATGGGTGGAATTCTTCAAGATACAGAGAGCTAGCTAACATCCCACTTTAGATGTTAATACCGTATAGTCCTTCTGTACTGGGCCTTTAAGGAGGAGTGAATTTCAACCCATTTGAAACAGAGCATGGAAAATAACCCAGGAATGATGGATACTGTTAATACCAATGTGCATTGCCATAAACCAAAGCTGGACAGATAAAAAGAATTGTTGAGAAGTTGGAAGTGTCTAAATGCTTATCAATTCAAACTTTAATTTGTGCTCACTAAAGCATGCTTCTGAAGAGGAACGTATAATTTGTCATTTAAAAAAAGGATGGGGAATGAGGAAAATGAGAAGAGTAGACTTTAATATATTTTTCTTTACTTTGCTTTTAAGATGTTCAAGCCTTCAAGGACATTTGGATATACTATGCTTAAAATTAAGGCGGTAAATAATACTGGTAGTTCTTCCACCTTAACAGTACCAACAAGTAAATGAAAAAAATAACTCAACTATATAGCAGAATCACAAAAGTGAAGCTATAATTGCAGACCTGACTAAGTCAAAACCTAACCTTTGAAGATTGTACTGCATTAAGCGAATATGAACCATTGTCTTTATCCTCTCCAGATATTTGCCTTTTATTGAGATGCTTTGTTCCTTGCAGCATATTCTTTAATCTCTTCCAGCAGTCTCTGTTCATTGGCTTTACTGATAACTACTATATATGATGCATGAAATATATGGGAAAATTCCACAGCAAAAATGCTTGAGGCTATATATCAAGCGATTCTTGTGTACTTAGCCATTTTTTGTTTGTTTTATTTTTCAGTCTAAATTGCCACATGTTATGCAAAAGATCATACTCTGCCCTCTGGCAAATAAAAAGTAAACAAGGTCTCTATTTTCATTGGCTAAAACCTGTTAAGAACATTAAACAAAGATTTTCCTTAAAAATGGAAGTTTGATAAATGCTGACACTGGAATCTATTAAATTAGAAAATGAGGCTAATTTAGCACTGGCCTTGCTATTTTGCTTTAGATGCAATGGATACTTAGTAAGGGAATATGCTGGCTGTTTTTCCTTATTTGATTTTGATCTTGTTTCTTTTAAACTTGAATAAACCATGCTCTCCAGTAAACATTGGTCCACTGTCTTATTCGTATTTTTCCTGACATCATCATTTTCAGTAGGACCAGCTCCTCTCATTCTCTTTGAAACATCACTGTTGTCTACTGATTAGAGGAAGGAACCAGCACTCCCAGGTCCTCCTCCTAGCTCTGCTACTGGTTATTGGGGGTTCTGGACAAAGCACAAACTCTCTGTGCCTCAGATTCCTCTCCTCCGTGACAGAAATAATTATACTCACCTACCTACCTGGAGTGGTAAGGTTTTTTATAGGTGATAATTATAAAGCACTTTGGTCTCCTAAGTAGGCCCTACTTCAGACTGGAATCCAAGAAAACTCTGCTTCCTGTACACACATTTTTTTTTCTTATAGGGTGTCTTCTCATTTAGAGAGCACCAGTGACAGGAATATGATCAAAATTATTAGATATCAAATATAAAAGATGGGTGAGAGAGAACCCTAAATATTAAAAGCACAAAACAAAGGACTTTTTAAAAATGCTTTCTTTAGTGGACAAAGAGAAAAAAATATGTATAGTAAAATTATGCACTTCTCTTCAAAAGGATTTTCTGTATTTTTTTTAAAAATCTACATAGACAGAAGGTAGGTGAATACCATTTACTGTTTATATTAGCTTCATACAGGAGATAAATGGCTTGCTTAAAACAAGCTTCTTGGCAAAACGGTTAATTAGAATACAATCAAAAAATGTAATATGTTCACTCTTAAAATCACATGCCAGAGTAAAGTGGTTAAGAACTAGTATTATAATGACACTGTAGTCTTGGATCTTCATGATGCTACAGAATAGCAAGCAGGCTTAATGTTAAAGCTTTCACTTCAGTCTTGGCTAATCTCCATGTAATTCTTTTTTTTCCTGAGGGTGGCAGCTTTGTTTGTGATTACATGTAGTCAAAAATGATATATTCTTTACCTGAATATTTATTAAATATGTCTAGTAAACCATCCTCTAGTGAGTGGAAGGCTAAATCCCTCCCTCTCCCAAGCTTTTACTTTTTGCTGAATTGTAGGAGTCTTCTGAAAATGCAACACAACAAAACAGTTTCAGGCAGGAAATAAAACGGGAAGGGGAAAAATTACTGTTTGGATACAAAATTACCTATCCAGGTCCTAATATAATAAGGCATAACGCTAGAGGGGTGGTTAATGCAACATATTTCACTCTTACAATGATATAAATGGCTTTTTAAAACTACTATATCTTGTAGAAAAATGGCATTAGCTCAGATTATCAGATCGAAATGTGCTTGAGGCTATCCTAGAAAATAAAAAATTCCCAAGAGATAGTTGAAAATGAATCATTTTTGTCACTGTGTGTGTGCAGCTGGGTCTGCAGAATTTAACTTGGTGGTGGGAAGAGTCTTTGACTTGCAGTTCGGTTTTTTAGAAGCAACTCATACTACTTAATCACTGGATTCTTTTCCAGTTCCTCCTGTCCGTGACTCATTGTATTGATTTTATGGCTGCCCCTCCGAGGCCATCACTTAGATATGTAAGGAATGTTAAGGGGAGCAGATATCCCCCTTGAATTTAACTAGATGGCCCCCTTGAACTTAACTGGATGGCCATTACCACCCTGAGTGCCCACTGTTCTGACAAGGCCTGGTGTAGGTGGGCTCTGCCTGACTGCAAGGTATGACTCATACCACCATTGTTCTCTGCATTCCCTGTAATCAGGGAAAGGCAGGAAAACCAGCTTAAAAGCTCTGGTCCTGGGGGGGCTCAGGGAAGAAGGTCCCCAAGACACCCTGCCTGGCCTGATCAACCAGAAGCTGACCTCCTCCACACACGAGTTCTCCCCAAGCGTACCCCACGTTTAAACTGCCGGCCCGAGTATGAGTATGAGTCTCTCCTGCCTGTAATGCTGCTGCTGCCAGGGATGTAAGAGCCTGCCCTGCAGTTTTTTTTTAAAGAATTACTTTCTTTTCTGGCTGCTGCTTTGAAACTGTTTTTCCCAGCTTTACGGGCTCGTGTGTATCTTTTGCCTTCTCCTTTCCTTTTCTTTACTTGCTGCTTCATTTTGTGTTAAAGGAGCTCCCATGTCTGTAATTACCTGCCGCTACTCTGTATTACTTAGTGTATCTCTTCTTTCTGAACTGTTTGGACTGGTGTTAAAGGTATTATTGTGAGTTGCAACATTGTATAAAGTTACTTAGTAGCCTTTGTACTATTAAGTTAGATGGTAAGATTGTTTCCTTTAGTTTGTAGCCTTTAGAGTTGTTTAAGTTGCTTTTGCCCTCCCCTCTGCAACTTCCCCAACTTGAATAAAACTTATTCTTCTTAAACCTTTCCTTGTCCCCTCTTTATTTTCCAACTGCCCCTGCATGCCCCTCTTTTCTCTCCAGCCCCTTCTTCCACTGCCCACAGCTCCTTTCCCCGTGGCTTTCCCCAGCCATCTCTACTCCCTTCTCTGACCCCTGCCCGTTGCAGCTTTTCCCCCAGTTTTTCCCCTTTTTCTGCCGCTATTCTGCAGCTGCCCAGCCAGCTCCATGTTACTGCCGCCGCTTTCCTGCTGCTCCTGCTGGCTCCCCACGGCTGCTGCTGCTTTCCTGCAGCTGCCCAGCCAGCTCCCTGTTACTGCCACCGCTTTCCTGCAGCTCCCATCGGCCCCTCGCAGCTCCTGTGCCCCCCCTTTTGCTGCCAGCCCGTCACCACCCTCACTCCCCAGCTGCCGCTTCCCCGTGACCACCCCCTCTTGCCTCCACTCCTGCCCCCCCTTCCTTCCCTTTCCTTCATCTTGTCCTTTTCCCCTTTCCTCCCGCCGCTGCTCCCTTCCCTGCCATTCAGTCCCCCGCTGCCTCCCTCCCAAACCCTTGAACCCCTGTTCAGCCCCTCCTGCTTCCCCGAACCTCCACCTGTGTCCCAACCCCTCACCTGCCTCTGTCTCCCTGCCCTAACTCCCATGTGTGTCTCCGTCCTGCCACTCCTACTCACCCCCCCAGTTGCTTTCCCTCTCCCCTAAACCCCTCTCCACCACTGCCGCCAACTCCCCACTCCCACTCTCTGCTGCCCCAAGCCGCCCACCTGTGTCCTCAGCCCACTTGCTCTCCCCTTCTTTGAGCCCCTCTGACCTTGTTGATCCTGCTTCCCGCCAGTTGTGTTCTCTCCCCTCTGCTACTGCGGCATACTAATTTACATTGCATCCCCCTTCTATTCATAGCTTATAGAAGCACCTTTTAAGTTAGAGTGAGTGGGTTTATGACTGTAGGGAGTCTTCATTGCCCCCCTACCTGTCCCACTCCACAGAGTTAAACACACCACAACACCCCCTTAGAAACACCATGACAAGCACCACGTATACACCCCACCACTCACCCCACTCCCATACCTGTTTTAATAAAGATTACCCAGTACCCCCCCCCCAGCGCAGTGATTGCCTCCCAAGGTCCTCAAATTTCTGAACCTGCTGGCAGGGTCACCTCCAAACTATGAAACAGTAGTACTGTTGAGATGTTATATTTCAAACTCTGCAGGGGGAGAGACTGTCTTAATATATGTTTGTACAACATCAAGCACAATAGTGTGCCAATCTTGATAGGGACTTCTGGGCATTACAGTAAAGCAAATATAAGGCTTATTATAGAGATAATTAGTGTCTTTCTGCATGACCCATATACATGTGGTAGTCATTCTTTTACTAAGTCATTAGTAGTAACAAAATTGTCCGTAACACTTTCCCTCCAAAAATCTCAAAGGTTCTTATTTATAAGTGGTAACTAAGCTTCACATCATGGGGGGAGGAAGGGAGGAGAAAGATACTATTGATGGTGGGTAAAGTGAGATAGAGAACAAATTTCCCAAGACTACACCATAAATCTGTAGCAGAACCAGGAAAGACATCTACAGGCCCCTTGACCATGAGTCATCTAGACAATCAACTACACTCATTCCAAGTTTAAGGATCCTCTTATCCTTAATACTTACAAGAACTACCTGATCCTGATGTGGCAGACAAGGTAGGAAGGAGCTGAACAGTGAAAATGATCAATTTCTGAACACTTTTAAGCATAACAGCATGCAATCCCAAATGCTATTAGTTACCAAAAGTGCTATAGACTTGTTTAATTTTATTAATGTAGTCTTTTATACTACAATACTGCATTAAATACAAGAAAAATTCTGGGATTTGTCATAAGAAGGAGGCAAGTTGACAACTTTCGTAAGAAAAATACTCAAGTATTAATTACTCGTAGCTGTATGACACCTTTCATTTGTGAATTTCAAAATTTAACATACAGCCATAAGATCTTTAAAGCAATCTCCAGTAAAAAAAAATAAAATAAAATAAAAAGTTTGCCTTTACCAACAAGTACCACCACACAGTAAAAGAGATGTCACAGTTATTTCTAACTTTAAATATCAGGAGTGTTTACTATTAAATAAATATTCACTAAAACATATTTGAAAGCAGTTTGCATTCCTATGGGAGACTGATAATCTGGAAAGCAAACTTCACACATGATTTCCTCTAAAAATACTCGTAGTACAATGCATTCTTCGCACAATGGCATTAACTTAAGTGGAAGTCTTGTTTAAATGAAAACAGACACTGAGCAGTATGAAATAAATGACTAATAGCCCTACAGGATTAGGGAGAGAAGGAGGGTGCAAGACATTTGTCTTTTTTTTTCTAATCTCACAAAAAAAGCAAAGACTTTCATCCATATCACAGTTATTTCATCAAAAGTTTAACATGTATTTTACTCTTGTGTACAAAATTAATTAAATGTAAATAGCTTGGGAAACAACATTAAGATGGCACATCATTACTGAGTCTACAGTAGGTAATGCATGACTTACATTAATATATTGTACCTGTTTAATCAATAATTCACTTAAATTACTGGATTTGTTTAATCTTAGGGAATGAAATATTTATGTATTTCTTAAAAATAATCACTGTAAAGCAACATCTGAACTAGCCTTGTATCAACTGAGAGACACCATTCGGAGGTCCAGAACCATAAGCCATAGTGTCACCCTTCTGCCCCAGCAAGAGGAAACTTTACTAGAACTTAATTTGTATTGTCAGTTCCCTGTCACATCAGTTTGTTTGCCTCGCCTGTAAACCTCCCAACAATCTGTCCTGCCTAGCAGATCACTATCAGTGAACTCTACTTCCTAAGTTCCCCAGAGAAGTCTCTCTGCAGTATCCAGCCTTTTTACTAGTCACACTCAGAAACAACCAAAATATCAGCTGTTCCCAAAAAGAGAATACACACCAGCCTACAGGCGCTAGAAATAGAGCTGCTGTTGCATTCCCTAATTTGAAGTCTGGGTGAGTCTTGCCCAGGGTTTAAACTGATCACCATATTCGAGGTCAGGAAGGAATTTCTCCACAGGGTAGATTAGCATGGGCTCCGGGGGGGGGAGGGGGGAAGGAATTGCCTTCCTCTGCAACATGAGATGATGGATTTTTTGTACTGTGAAGTCTTTAAATAATTATTTGAAAACTTCAATAACTAAGGTTAGGGGTTTCTTACAGGAGTGGGTGAAATTCTGTGGCCTCTGTTGTGCAGAGGTTCAGACTAGATGATCACAATGGTACCTTCCGATCCATAGTCTACAAGTCTATGAAGTAGTTTGTATTAAATACAGGCTCTACAGTTTGATTCTATGACGCTAAGTATCATGAATACACAAACTGTTCCATTATACTCCTGCACCTTCTGCTGAATCAATGGAAGATGAATACCTTATTTTAGCATAACAGCACTGAGGTGAATTTATAGTAACACTAACCACAAGTTTATTAATAAGAACAGATTTAAATGATACTAAGCAGAAATAACAGAAACAGAAAACTGTTACAAATAAAACAAGAACAAAACACTTCTAGTGTCTAAAACAAACTAAAATCCTAATCTCAAGCAATTTCTCATCTACTGTCAATTCTCAGTATACTCAATTTACATTGGCAGGGGATCCACTTGTCACAGTTTCCAGAGCACTGGCACCTTTTATTCTCTGCACAATGATTAATGAAGGACTCTCTTTTCTTCCATTTTGTAAGCTAGAAAACATTTAAAAATTATGGTTTGAAAAGCAATCACAGAAAAAGTTCCTCCTTCCTGATGCTTGTTCTTCAGGGTACAGGTGACAAAAAAACCTTTCATCCTCCAGTGAAGTTGCTTGTCAGATCTGCTTGACCACTTTGTTAACCTTAGATATAAATATACTTGAAATTAAGCTATGCTGTTTCCTCATTTATCTGTTAGTTTGGTCCATAAATAGTCATTCCTTTGTCTAAGGGAGATGTGCCTGTGAGCAGCCTCCAGAAAACATTTTAGAAACACGTTTTCAGAGCACAACCGTCATTCTTCAGACAATTCCTACATACGTCACACAATGATATTCCTGGGCAGCATGTCACTAGTTTTCCTATGATACCATACAAAAACACTGTTTGGATAAATATTCTGACATTAGTTTGTTGGGTGCAGTGATTTACTGCACAGATTTACTGTTACATGATTTGCCAGCTGGCATAAGGGGATTTCTGGGGTCCGGATCCATGGCAAATAATTTTTAAAGAAATATGCACATGGGTGAGACAGATGAATACTATGAATGTGTGCAGATATGAACATGACATATGCAAGGTAACTTCTATAATTAGCCTTTCACATAGGCAAGGACATCATCAGTTCAATAAGGTCATTAGGATGGATCAAACACCTTACAACAGGAAACTCAATATCAAGATGTGATACTCTTCTGGCCTTCATTCTAATCTCCAGAAATTCAACTGTGAATAGTTTCTTATCAAGGGGACTCTACCCATTTCCCGAGCAGTAGCATTTACTCATCACTGTTTACTTTGATGTCACTCAAGCTGAGTGATCCAACTGTACTCAGAAACTGGGCTTTGCCCCCAAATTTCCATAGCTCCTGACGTACAGAGCCTATTGACTCCATGGATGAAATGCTGGGCCTATTCAAGTCAATGGGACTTTTGCCACTGACTTTAAAATAGGGTCTGGATTTTATTCTGTGGCTTATGCTTCCACCGCCTAAGTTAGTGTTCAAAATTCAGCCTAGTTCTAAAATACCTTGTCACATGAAGCAAACTATTATTCCCTGAGGTTGCAAAGAATCTCTGAAAATCTAAAATGGATTAATAATAGTCACGAAGGGACATAATACAACTACCTAAAGGAGAATTGGATCCGTACTGACTTGCAAGGTACCAAGCACTGTGAAACTCTGAAGTAAAATATTATAGTTTGAACGATGGGTGCTGGTAGTCAATGGACTTAAGTGGCAGCTAATTAAACAGATTAACATGGTGCTCCAATATCCAAAGCAAGAGACTTCTTTCAAATAGGACTCAACTAGCTGTGCCCTGCCTTTAAAAAGAAAAGATGCTTCAGTGGCTTAAATAGTTTGATTTTCAGATTAGATTTTCACTCCAGCATGATTTTCACTCCAGTTTTGCTGTCGAGCAGAATTAGAGGGGACTCAGCAACTCTGAAATCAGGCCTTTAATTTTCAAATTAATGGCATTTGTTTTGAATGATTTAATTCAGGCTTTACAATCTCAAGGGTCTAATTCAAGCAGTCAGCTTGTTTAATTTTATCCTTTTTGTAGTGGTCTAATTTTTACCTCTCTCATCAAATTATTCCTCCTCCCTCCACCCCCCTTCCCCCACTTTCAGAAAGGACTACTTGAAAACTAGTTATACATTTGGACAGCAGACAGCTCAGAGCACCTCTGCAGTGTGGAGAGCCTAACAAAGGGCATCAGTCTATGGACATGTAAAACATCCATATGCTATTTAAAGTTAAAATTGAGGCCTTGATCCAGCAAATATTTATGCATGTGTTGAACTTCATACACATAAAGAATCCCACAAATTTGCCAAAATACCTAAAGTAACTTAATAAATTACAACTAATGTAATGTGGTAGAGTCAAACTCAAATCCCTTCTACACATCAGACAGATCTGAACCATATCTTACACTGTAGGTGAGTACTCTGACCTTTGGTATAAAGGTTTTGAGGGAGTGTAAGCTCCACTTCCTCCTCCCTACTTTGCAAGAAAGGGCTTAATAACCTAAACTCCAAGAGAATTTATGGCTATAAATCTTGAGCAGAGGGAGTCGACTCCCTCCAACCCAGACCTAGTGGTGTCAAGGCCATTTGAGAGGCATAGCATCAGCTACACTGCCTTTTTTTTTTTTTTTTTTTTTTTTTGTATTTCCTGTTGGCTAACTTAGGTGACTACCTGCTATCCTGGATCTTTCTCTTAGGGACCTAACTAAACCCATGCATTGCACAAGATGGGTGGGTATACTGTAGAACAGTGGTTTTAACTAGCGTGCAGAGACAACACCCAAAGTGTGCTGCAAAATTCTCCTGGGAGCTGGGGACATTTTAAATTTCCAGCCCTGTGCAGGAGGCTCCCCACCACTGCCCTCCCACTCCCAAGGCTCCCCCCTGCCACCCCATAGACACCCCTGCCTTTCCCTCCCCTTTCCTGTCTCGCTACCCCTGTCCTACTCAACACACTCACCCCTGATCTGCCCCCACATGGCTATCCTTGCCCTCTGTTGCCACCTCTGCCCTGTTCTGCTTTCAAGAATCTCTCCTGCCACCCCACGTAGGTACTCTGACCTCCTCTCCCCTTTCTTGCCCCCATACCTTGCTACCCACACTCTCCCCTGTCACCCCACGTGACCACCCTCTGCCCTGCCCTCCCCTCCCTCCCATCACCACTGCTTTTACAGACTTTTGCAAAACCTAACTGAGGTTATAAACAGCTGTTTATTTGCATTATTAAACTTTTGATCCTTCTCTAGCTTGTTGTATGCACTAGGTTGCAAAACTCTCTAGTAAGATCCTAACTATAGTAAATGTGATGTTAGTGAGCAATCAGTTCAGCTGAAAAAAGTGGGTGTGTCTTGGAACTGTTTGTCTCATTGAAGTGGGCCATGGTAGTGAAAAGGTTGGGAACCACTGCTATAGAACATGACTTACATTAGGCAGTAGGGCATTGGACCATTAGGTTTTGCAACACTGAACCTATGTCCCCCTTTATAGATGTTCCATAGTCCCATAAATATCTTTAGGAATCCGGCTCTAAGTAAGTGTTGAAAATGGGATCCAGACTCATTTAAGTGTTTTTTTTTTGATTACCCTAATTAAATACATAGTATGTCTTTCTCTAAAGTGCCACTGTGGGAAGAAGCACTAAATGTTTAATACACTACCCGCTTGAAAGAAGATAGCTTACTATAATCATCATCTAAAATTAATGATGATAATAATAACCAATGATGTCATCTAAATCTAAAACCAATGACTTTGCTTAAAAATTGGTTCCATTTCTGTTGTAGCCATCAATCATATTCTAACATTGGATATTAGATATGAAAAACACTGAAGGTCATGAGCTCTAACAGAGGAGCTGTATGTTCGGATTCATGATTAATCTGTTTGTTAAATCAAACAAACCATATTGCTCTGGACTTCAAAAGGGAGTAAGTTAAATTTGGCAGGGGAAAATATAGAGGAGAATACATAACACTTTGCAGGATCACAATTCTGAAAATAAATTGGCAATAGAGAAAAATCACCTTGGAAGTCTTAGGTATTTCTTCAGTGGATTGTCCAGGAAGTAACTTAAGTATGGAGTTTTAAGTCAATGTGGCACAACAACTTGTAGCTATCTAGGGCAATTAAAGATTTTACTTTGGAGTAGACATTCACAATGATGAAACATGAACAGTAAACAAAACTAGCAGGTTTGACATGCACATATCCAAAAAACAAGAGATTTCCATGTGACTGAGAAAGGACTAAGGACCAAATTCAGCAACTGTTCTGTTAATGCAAAAACAATGACACTAACAGACTTCTTCAAGTATAAGCTTTCTTAGGCTTCAACCCGCTTTGTCAGATGCCACATGGAGCCCATGGAAGCTTATGTCCAAGGAAATTTGTTGGTCTTTAAGGTGCCACAGGACTCTTGTTGTTTTTCCTGTACATAGAATAACACAGCTACCCCTCTGGATATTTCTACTGTTAATGAACTTTTTGTTCTTGAAACAGATCAACTGAAGTAAGTGGCTCTATTTGCACAGTATGGTACTACTCAACCTAAACTTGGCAAAATAAGGCCCTAAATAAAAAAAAACTCTGCATTTGGCTAATAACTTCCAAGACATTTGTATTTTTCTGCTCATTTTGAAGATCATAGTGGTAACACAGAAATTCCTCTCTCAAGAGTTCCATACTATTATGGAACACCACGGTATATTAGATGCCAACACTCTAGTTCAAAAAATATTTACTGTGGTATTGGCTGACAACTTATTTAATTAGATTGTGTCATGTAGAACTGAACTGTTTGGCAAGTGCAATGCAATATAAATATGGATAATACTGTAAGGAAACTACTTGCAGATCATATTAATCTACTACATGATCAGCCAAAAAACAGAGGGTTTTTTTTTTTCCTTCAGTTGGTGAAATACAGAGCTCAGACCATGACTCTAACCTACCACAATTACAAAGTAGGAAGAAATGTTATGATTTAGGGGGAAGAATGTACTCCCATTATTTATTATATGCACCTATATATTTAGAGCTGTACAAATACACAGAGAATATGGAAATGGAAATGCATGGAAGTTGCTCCATAGCCACTACTGTAAAATGTGCTGAGTCTACAAGACCCAAGGTTTCTTGATGATAGATGTTCCCTAACTGTTGTCTGTGGAATGCCATGGCCCACACAGAGCTACTGTGTGCACTACAGCTGGAAACTGGGTGCCTCAGATGGAGAGGCAGCACAGCAGGAATCGCTAGGACAGTTAAAAAGAGGTAATAGGACTCAGAATACCAAAGTAACCATGAGAGATTCTTTTAACTACCCTCAGGAGCAGGAGCTCTGAATCCTGGAGTTGCTGTTTTACCCATCAGCAGCAGTAGCAAAGCTTTCCTAAAATAAGTAATGTGAGTGGAGTTAGGGGTCAGTGCTTTCTACTCAACACTACTCCACTAACCTGGGTTAGGTATTCTCCTTCCCCTGTGGGCTGTGGCCTTAAGCCTTGAAGCATAAGGTTGAATATTCCTTCCACAAGAGTCTTCCTATAATTAGGATAACCCTTGATATTTACAGTATTGGTATTTAATGGATTTGCATTTCCCATTTTTTAATTTGGTTATCCTTTTGTTCTCCTGCTGTGACTTCGGAAAAACAGAAAGCTCTACCTTCTGTACATTGGCCAGCATTTTATATACTTTTTCATGTTCTCTGTTATTCATCTTCTTTCTAAGATGAACAATCCCAATTTTTAAATTTTGCCTTGTATGAGAGTTTTAACATAACCTTTATCTTTCTCCTTGCCCTTCTCTAACTCCTCTTTCATTTTGCAATATCCTTTGAGATGAGGTGATCAGTATTGCACATAGCATTTTAACTCAGGCTATGCCATTGATTTATATGAAGGCATTACATAATGAATAGGTCATCTTTAAAATGTTTGCTTACATAATTTTCTATTCTGTTCCTAATCCAAAATGTAGCTGTATGGCTCAGGGGATAGGCAATGGTATAGGAAGCTTTTCACAGCTATGTTCTAGTCTGGTCTAGATGAGTTGTGATGAACATTTTATGTATTAGTGATGAGAAATCATTAACAAGTTTATGTGCAATGTGTTATGCCACCTCCACCAATGGCACTAAATGGTACAACACTGCTCCCTTTGCTGACAACCACAGGAAATTAGTCCAAGGACTCGGTGGGCCTGGAGAATAAAACCCTCTTTTGTCATTAATTTGAGACCTATGGGCAGTGGGCCACTGCAAGGAAACATACAACTACTATAAATACACAGAGAACTTTAGACACCAGGACTGTCAAGCTGTTCTTTTACAGGAGATAAACACACTTCAGAAAAATGTGAAAGTCATTTGTGCTCTCACAGGGAGTCAAACTTTCTTTTCATCCTATGTTAGTAGTCAGTTTGTAAATCACAGAGATCCGAGCTTCCCTGTATGATGTAACCTCAATGTCAAAGTGGTGGCTTGAATGCAAGAAAGCACTACACAGTTGCTTGCCATGGTCAACAGGCTCTGCCACCAACCTTTTCACCTCGCAAAAACTGAACAAGCTTTGTACTTCAGACTGAGTAGTTACAGATAAATGGTAATTTCCAAATTTTATCTTTAGTTATAACATACATTTCTTACAACATATTCAACAGCAATCTTGGAAATTGATTTCTAATAAAAAATAATGTTCAAACTTACTAATATAATTCAATTTTATGTTCTTGCTCCTGTAATTTGCTTTTATGCTGTAGTTCTGAAACAAGTCCCAAGCTCCAGATATCTCTTGCTAAGGAAGTATATATCTACACTTCAAAATGGAAGTGTGATTCGCAGCTCTGAGAGAGACATATTCACACTAGCTTTGTGTGTGTTGAAAGTAACATGCAAGCTGTGGCAGTATAAACTGTGGGACAGGCTATCAACCTTCACAAATGTCACACTGGAGACTTGCAATCCCCCTATTTCAATCCCGGTTATTTATAATAAAGTTAAAATCCAGAGTATAACCCACAGCAGCAGCAACACATTTATCTCTCAGAAAGATACAACATGAAACCCCCCAGCACAAGCAAAACAATCATGTCAGGCACTCAACATCAGCCTATTTTTCCAACATGTTATGGCTCTGAGAGCTCAGAAATGGATCATAGTAAACAATGATCAAAGGTAACCATAGTGAATTATTTCATTTTAGATGTTTAAAAAAATCCCAGGATGTTTGCTGTGGATGCATGTCGAAGAAAATACAAAATAGGTTAATTCTTCCAAACATATTAGACTAAGCACAGACCCATTCAATTTTAATTCTGTTTTTCTCTTTTGTTTTTGCTGTATTTGCACATTACAGACTACTATATATCCACACACAAAAGAGTCTCTGCTTTCCCCAGCTCATTTTTTATTCCTGCATCAACTTGCAATGGAGTCATGGTACTGACTTCACACATCACAGCCGCACATATAAAGATTAACATTTATTATTTTAATGTATGTCTACACTCAGATTGACACTAAATAAGGTATGTACATACTGTTAGAGTTCAAGGGTGAGCTGTACCTGCAACCTTTCATTCTCTCCCTGGGCACTCCTTCCAGATACCAGGCTTGTAAACTCCGCTTCTCTCAGAGTGGAATCCCCCAATTTCACTTTCAGACAGTGTGTCGTGATGATCCAATCTCCTGCTCCTATTTGTCCCCTTGGGAGAACAACTTTTACATAGCTTCTAATGCCCAGTTTAGCAGGTCCCACAGAAAAGCCTCTTGCATTTTTAAAACAAACTCTCCCTTCATTCACACCCCCAAGCCAGACACATGACTTCACATCAGCAACAGTGAAGTTCAAAAGAAATTATCAGTCCTCTCATCTGTTATGAGTACAGGCCATGGGACCTGTTTCCAACTAAAAACTCTAGTTCCTGAAGATCTAAGTTAACCAGTATTGATTTATTGCATTAGCCGGCCAGCCACACAACAAACAATTAAATTCACCAATTTTCTCTCTGTCACATCCTTACTTTTCCTTGGCACTTGCTTCCTCCACATGCATCCTGACAAAAACCAATACAGACCATTTCAATTCTTCCCACTTCAAGTTCCCTCTACTTTCAATGAGAAAAAATTATTCTTTACATCTTGTATTAAGCTGCTACATTTCTATATGCCACTCAAGAGATAACATTAGGTTAATATGCATTTTTTACAAAAAAAAAATATAATCATATTTAATCTGTGTTACTGATTGAAGTCTGACTCAGGTTACTGATAAGGTCAGAAGGTAATTCTAATTCAACAGGAGAATGATTATTTTTAGGTTATTTTGGACCTATATGCTATTGATAGTCTCCAACATTATTTTCAAATGTACATTCATACACTACTGGCAACACAAAATAGATGAGCCGTCACCTTTTGGTTTTCTAGTGCTACAATATTGGAGTGGAAAACACTGTAAAGCAGGAGTCTCAAACTCAAATCACTACAACGGCCAAATAAGGACTAGTACGTTACCCAAGGATTGCACCACACGAGGACAAGAACAGTAGCTCAAGGGCCACACCAGTGAAGCCATTTCTTACAATGATATTGCAAACATTGATAGCGATAGTGTTTTTGCAGGCTGCAAGAAATAACTTTAGGAGCCACGTGCAGTCCTTGGGCCATGAGCTTGAGACCCCTGCTGTAAAGGAAGTTTGCTTCCAAATAAAAACTGTTCTCACTGGAATTGGAAAAAAAAGGAATATTTAGATTAATATTAGGAGTTTTTCTTATAAATATATAAAAAGGAATTAACCTCTTCAGTCTGAGTGTCCCTCTGGAAGTCAGCTTCTTTCCACCCTAATGCTGCCTGCATTTTATTGGTGGAAAAATAAATATCTACAGTTTGTAAAGTGTTTTGGAATCTCTGGGGATGGAAGCCACTATGTAAATGTAAGATATTATCACTAAATTTTATGGAATTTATTCTTGGTAAGTGTTCTTGATTCATATATAATACATTATTTTCCCACTTCTCCCTCTCCCCCCCTCCCGGTTTTCATTCAGTTTCTTCATATTTTAGCTGTTTAGAGGGCTGAGTGGTAGCTACTACTGTGTACTTATAACTCTCCAACTTCTTCCCCAAAAGGAATGCCATAGTCACCTTGGCTTTGTTGCTTTCTTAGTTTTGTTCATTTTATTTTAAAATATGCTTGTTTTAGACCACAGAGTGTTCCACCTGCTGAGATAACAGTTACTATTAAGTGAAAGGGGAAAATGTATTTTGAGGGAAACGAAAAATATGCATTAGTGGAAAAGCTTTTATTCCAGCAATTAAATAAACTATGAATTATAGTGACAGATCTTCAACTAATCTTAAAAGGTATGATTCACTGAAAAATTTCACTTATAGAAGCTGCAATGTGGCTCTTAAAATCACGTGGCTATGTCTATCCAAGCATCATTCTCAGAACATACAAAACTGTACCTCAGAAGCATTTACTCTACAGTGCATGCTAAGTAATGTCCTAAGTAGTCCTGGAATTTGATTTTTTAAGCAGAGCTTTAAAAACATATTGTTTTCCCTCATCCTCCATGTTATTCTGTAATTGGAAAACCAAATATGAATGGAGATAAACACCAAGTTGTATTTAACAACCATTTGCTAAATCTTTGTCTGACTAAAGCCAATGGCAAAATTCTCAGCAGGATCAGGTTTTGTTAAGAAACACCATAACATACTAAAAAACTGTAGAATAAAAGGGCACAGACCATGAGGTATTCCCCTCTTCATTTCCCTCATCTCTTGCTTTTCACACTTACGGTGGTTAATGATGAATGGGGCTGTGCACAAGCACAATGAAGAAGCAGCGTGAATAAGTGTATCTTGTGTAAAACTTTAGGGGAGCAAGAGAAAGGAGTTCTGAAAATTAACTTTTGTTTTCTATTCTGTCTGTACTCACATGTGTTTTGCTGGTAGCTGCTGCTGTTTCTCCCTCTTCTCCACACCCAGGGAACACCTGAAGTGGATAAGGGAAACAATCACAAGTAGGATGATGTGTTCATCCTACAAGCCAGTGTTGCATCAGACAATGGGCCTGGAAGATGAATATTTTAGAATGAATAGAGAAGAAACAGCAGATGGGCCAATGGTCCAGAAGGAAAAGGAGAGGGAGACGCACCAGGACATAACGAGGCTTCTCTGTTAGTTAGCTACAGACTCTTGTGGACCTACTGGTTCAAGCAGCACTGACTTTCCTCCCTTGTTGCAGTCCCTGAAGAATTCCATTTTAGCACGACCCTACATCAACCCTCGACACTCCACGAGGCAACAGGAGTTGCATTCTTACCCCTACCACTCCATACTGTGACAGCCAGAGTTACCATATGTGTAGCCAAACTGGATATAAGTGTTCTTTGCCCTTGTAAAGTTCTGGGCCCTTAGTTACTAAGTTTTCAATGTATTTGCTTTTAATTGCCCAGATGTTTTCCCTCTTCTGTGGTTCTGTTACTCAGGAAAGTTCTGGTTTTTTGGAAAATAATTTGTCTTCATTTGCAACATATGCTACAGAATGCCTAGTGGTAATGAAAACATACTTACTCGATATTGTACAGTGGGACAGAACTTACAAGATCAGTGACAGACAATATAACAATGATAAATCTACAACAAACACCATACAATTCCTAACAGGTCTCAAAACTCATGGCCAGGTAGACCTCAGTCCATGGCAATGAATTACTGTGGCTCATTGTTAAAGAACTCTTTCACAGCCTTCCTCGGCCATCTAGCTCTGCTCAAACTTCTCTCTTCTAATAGCGCTTGTATCTGGCTGCTCAAACTCATCTGACAGCTGCTCCCACCTCTGCTCTCTGTCCCCAACAATAACTTTTCTCCCTTTGCCTCACAGATATTATGCAGATTATAGCAGGCAGTAATAACTATTGGAATATTTTACAGAGATCCCATCTTGGGCAAAAACCATTCTTGTCCCTTCAACTGACCAAAAGCACATTTATCTATCATTCTCCACTTGCTGAGCTAGTAGTTGAATCTTTCCTTGGCACTGCTGAAGTGGCTGATATATTTTCATGACCAAGGGAAACAAAGAGTAGGCTGGGTCCCCCAGCATAAACCTCGTCATTTAAACATCATCAATGGCAATCTACTGGTCAGGAGAGAACATCCCTGCTTGCGGCTGTCTGAACAGTCTTCTGCTCTTAAAGATACAAGCATCATATATCTTCCTTGATTAGCCAACATTAATGTCAGAGAAGTGCTCCCACTGACTCAGCAATACTTGCATAACCATAGAAAAGTAGCCCTTTGTGCTGAGATATTCTCAGGCAATGTGGCCTGAGGCCAAAATAGCAATATGGGTGCATTTATCACCACATCACAACCGATCTGTCCACTATGCCCTGCACATTGTTGAGAGTCATATCCTATATAGCATGCATCCATGACAACAGCCTTGCACTGGAATTTCCAACACTCCAAATCACTCTCTGCTGACAAGTTGCTATCTAGTGTTGCAAGTTACCCCAGTGCAAACCCAACTCACTTTCCACTATCAGTGTAGCTGTCATTCTGGCACCCCTACACAAGGACGACTGTGCAGAACTCAGCTCACAGATCCTGAAATGTGGCTTTTTGTATCCAAAACTTCTGCAGTCACTTTTTATTGTCCTACGCCTGCATTATTATGCAATTTCAACCAGTCGGTGCTCATTTCTCAGGCCCCAAAATGGTATCCCACCATCTTCAGCTGCTCCATGAACTCTACCAACAACCTTGAACTGGTTTTAGCAGTGCTGGACAGCAGTTTGTCCTCCATGAACTTATTGTTCCCTGCTCTTTTCTTGTAGCTATGCAGATACTAGAGGATCATGAGTCCTGTGCTTACAATACTCATGACAACAGTGCAGAGCTGGCTTGGTGCCATGCCTCTGTCAGGGTCTACCAACAGCAAGGAAAGTCAAATGAGTTCCCAAAATTAAAGGCCTGACAATTGAGAGACATGGATGGTATTATTAGATGAAGAAAGTTGCATGCTGAGAAGTTGATCCCCTTGGTCCCAGACACCTCTGCACAACTTGTTTCTGCCCCAGCATGCATTGCTAAAACTTTCCAAAAGCGATCATGCTGGACAGTGGTGAGTTGGATTCTGGGATACCAACCCATGGGACACTGCAGTGGGGATCATCAAAGGTACTTCTGATGAGTACATGCAGCCCTGAAGCAAGAAGCCAAGTATCGATGAGTGATATACCAACTGTAGCTGATTCACGTTGATGTAACTTTTGGCAGTCCAAGTTTGTGGTATAGACATGGCCTGAGACGAAACCTGGGAAACTGGAGGCCCTGTTCTCCAAAGATGCTGAGTGAATTTTTGCTGTATACCAGGTGAGTGTGGGAAAGTCTAAAGATCAGAAGTATGAGGCATATTTACAGGGAGAGACAGTCTCCGCAACATATGAAAAATCATTCAACTTTTACCACTGTCACTAATAACTTAATATGTTATGTTTGTGTATAATCTTTCATCCCAGACCAGTTTGTCAACTAATTGCTGGAACACACAGCATCACTTAAATGGAGCTACTACTTGGGTAGGGGGTATTAGATGACCAGTGCACAGATTATACATAACCAACAATTGTTGCAGTTCAGCACTGCTTAAAAAGATACTTGTACACACCAAATCCAACAAAGCACTTGAAGAATAGTCACATTGACTTCATTGGGACTATTTAAGTGATCAAAATTAAGAACATGCTTAAACGCTTTGGCTGCATCATGGCCATAATTTGTCAACTGCTCCGTGACCTTTTTGAAAGCCACCGGTGAACTGTAAAATATATTTTACTAATAACAGCAGAAAAAATATTTTTGCATATTTCACAAATTGCACAAATAGCTTAAGTATAATTTTATTGCAATCAATGGAAACCACAGATTTCCATATCACATGTTAAGTGCTGAGGTTGATTAGCATTAAATTTAATTTCTGCTAATCAGCATGAGGCACATGGGGTATTAAATGCATATGGTATTTTACAGTAATTAGACTTAAAAAAACATACCAAATGCACACAGGACCAGAAATGGGCATATGATTAGCACTATATCAATGTGAGTAGAAGTAGGTAATGGGTATTTAAAAGTCTTCACCTCTCTATTTAAAATATGTCAAAGGAAAACTTTGTCTTTTCCTCTCGGCTACCTCTGCTAAATAAATGCCTATGACAGGAAAAGTCTTAGAATTCAGGAATCTGTTTTTCTTCATCTCTAATTATCACCACAGATAGTTTCCGTTAACTACCTTCTTTCTCTGAAATCAGATAATGGAGCTACATATTGCATCCCCCCACCCTGCCACCCCCTCCACAGCAGAAAGTCACATACACCCACATCTCAGATTGGAACCTGTTAGTAAAATATAATCACTTTCACTATAGGTTACTTCATTTTACAGTTTAAGAGTCCCAATTTCCAAAGGGATAGCTGTGTTAGTCTAGTCCAGCAAAAAAGAAACAAGGAGTCGTGTGGCACTTTAAGACTAACAGATTTATTTTTCACATGGGCTTTCGTGGGAGAAAATCCCAATGCGTGACATGGTGTGCCATAACTGCACAGATAAGAGAAAGAAAACAGAACACAATAAAGCCAGAATCATTTTCTATCAGATACACACACTGATTTTTCATGAAGCACTTAAACTTCTGAGTTTTCAAGTAGTGCAGCTGAATGAAAGGAAATTTCTATTTTCATAACAACTTCTGAGCTTTGAATTTTTAAAATATAGTCAAGTTATAGATCTTTTTCATGTAACCTGAGATGACCATTGGAAATAGTTGCTTAGAGCACAGAACAAACCAGCTCTGACATTTTCATTTTACACTAACCCAGATTTTGTTGTATTCATCATTTACGAGCTACAGAAAAATAACTGTTTCTGTGCCACCCTGTATGATAGAAAATAGAATTTGCTGCATTTCTACATTAACTAATGAAGCAGAGATATCTGCACTGTTCTACTGGGTGCACGCATGGCAAAGAAAGAAAGAAAGAAAGAAAGACTCAATCCCCCTACCCTGAGAAGCTTGAAATCTTAAATTGTAGCTAACAAAACAGCAACAGATGTCATAGAAAAAATGAAGGCTGCAACCATTAAAAAAGTGATATGCTTTTGTCACACATACTTTTTTAGTTCCTGTTTTACTGGTCTGATTCTCATTTACTGAAGTGTAAAGGGGCTTTAGTGTCAACAAGAATCAGTTCCTATTTGTTTACTGTATATAGAGTCGGTCTTTTCAGCTAGTGTAAAGTTAAGTCAATGAGGATGTACTGATTTACTCCAGCTGAGAAAATGGCTCACAGTTTTTAAACACACTCATTTCAAAGTTGTTAAACATTAACAATGAGAGGAAGCAGAGCCTAGAAAGAAGGCTAAAGTATTGATCAGTGCTGCAGTGCTGGACAATACCAGTGAGGACCTGAGGAGAGGGATTTGACAGTGGAATGAGGGTTGTATAGCTTAGTTTTATCCAGATTAATAAGCAAACTAATGAGCATGGTCTCTTGTCAAACAAGTCTAGCCATCATTCATAACTCATCAAATTTACCCAACAGCACTACATAATTGATATACTTGAACATCTCAGATGGGGTAATCTCTGAGAACAGTGCTCATCTCAAATGCAACTGACACTAGCCTCTTCAAGCTCATTCAACCATTTAAAAACATTTGAATAAACAATCATGGCAACAACACAACCTTGCCAAAATCCTGTGCAGATAGGAAGCTAAGCTCGGTATTTCTATTACAGTGGCATTGATAGAAGACTTTGATTTTCCCAAGGCTACCAAAATGTCTCAGACACCAAAAACTTTCTTGAGACACTGAATTGAGGCCCTGACATTAAGTCATTAAGAAATGCTGCACATAGTTTATTAAATTCAGCCTTCTTTGCAAAAAGCTGTCTCAATTGGGTTGACCGTGGAACCAGCAAGTCCAAACCTCCATTGCATATCTTGGCCTGCTGATTTAAAACATTAACAGAGAAACATAAATTTTCCCTGGGACCATCATAGTGAAATCTCTCCGCAGTTACTAGATTCAGTCTTCCCATTTTTTCTGAACACAGGAAGAATAACCCCTCGTTACAGTCCTATGGGATGGCAGTAGTATAATAGATGGTCCTGAAGCCTATGCCACCCTGATACATCAACACTCTCACCTGCCTTCAGCAACTCTGGGGTAAACATTACAGAGCTATGATGCCTTCCCAGAATTCAGCTTTGGATTGTGACCCGAATCTCTTCTTTGTTGGAAGAAGGTGGCTCTACCAGAAAGTTCCTGCTCCTTTTCATATGAAAGAGGAACTGCATGTAAACTGCTGTACAATTTCAATGATCTGTGATAGGTTGATTGAAGTAAGGCCTTTTGAATCAGACCAACTTAAGGACACTGACTGACTGTTGTTGGTAAAAATTAAATACATGGCCATTATGATCAAACAGTCTCCAGCTCTAGGTTAGAGCTTGCTCAATATTAGCCTATTCAAACTGGATACACAATTGTGAGAATGTTCAACAAGCATCTCAAAATGTTATGCTAGAATTTCAGAGTACCTCATTTCCGCAATATAAGCCATCAAGAGGGAAAATGCTGGACCCCTTTTTTTAAATCTTCATATTCAAGTTACCCGAAAGATGAAGTGACTTTGAATGTCAGAAAGCATTATGTCACAGCACATGACTACATCAGCAAGACTGGGTAAAGTTGATGTCTGTTCAACATAATTAGCTACTTCTGTAAAGTAAGATCACAACAAATTTGGAGAGCATGTTGTCACAGATGCAGATTACAGTACAGGACACAGAAATTTGAGAGTTTTATTCTGAAATTTCCAACAGAGAACATGGATGAGAATGAGCAGCAGGGAATCAATCACTCTGCCTCTTTGTGATTTGTATTATCAAAAACAACCTCTTAGCCACTGGGTTGAAACATTGTAGAGCATAAAGACAGGGATACACTCAAACTATGGCTCATTACCTGTAGGAAGTATATATTCTACAATGTATATATTCTGTAGGGAATATATATTCTACAATGAAAAAAATCAGTGGGATTTCTGTTTTCTTATACACATGTAATATAGAAGTTCATCTGTTTATGGCAAAAATAAATTTAAAGTAATTTATTCCGGCTAGTAGAGACATGCATTTTTTTCTAAATTCTTACAATGTATTGACTTTTCAGACAGCAGTATGTCATCAAATGCATAGTAAATTCCACAGAGAAAGTATCTAAACACACCGTTTATTTTTTAATTCAGCAGTATTCAAGCATTGTTCCAAACAGCAAATATTGCAATAGCAAGAACAAAGTCCAATGAGGTAATTCATTAGAGATTGCTTTTCAGGCTCCGCTGCAGTACAGCATATGTTCCTCTAGAGAAATGATTTAGTTTCTTAATTGCTGCTAGAAACTTTAGACAAAATTATATTTTTGGATCTTCTCAGTGGGTCTAAATGCCAGTACTATACACTTCTCCCAGTGATGTCCATGAAAACGCTAGCAGTGCAGGCAGAGCAGAATAGCAGAGTTCAGTTGCACCCCATGTCCTTATTTTAAATAGACCAAAATATTGCAGAAAAACTTATAACTAAGTTTTCTCTGACCCCCCCAAACACAACGTGGTGAAGCACGCTTATAACAGGACAACTACATGAGAAATGCGGTGTTATTCTTTATTGAGTTTCCAATATAAAATAACCCAAAAAAGTAATATGCAAGACACATACATTGATAGAACATTCATCCCAAGAATCGGAGGGCAAAAGAAAGTAAGCTTACAAGACTATTGTTTTATACCTTTAGCTTCTGTTTTTATTCTCTACCCTTTCACACAGCAAACGGACAATATAACAGTATAGGGCTAGGTATATTGAACCTAAAATACATTAGGATACGATTCTATTCTCATCTTTACATATCCAGAGTAACTTCGGAGATTCATGCCACAGAAAGTGAGATCAGAATTTGGCCAGCTATTTTAGTAATGATTTCATGCAAGAGCTACACTTTGTCACTAGTAAAGGGATTATCTTCATCAAAAAAGAATTTGACAATTCTTGCACCTAACTAGCAGTTAGTTCAAGCTGAAGTACTCTCCAAATATTTTTGACACTGCTCTATCATTATATCATTGTGTAATAATGGTGTGAATGTCGTCACTTTACATGGCACTTACAAATTTCAAAGAGATAGAAGACCAAAGATACTGAAGAGCTTACAATCAAAATTAGAGCAAGACCACGAAAACGACAAAGATTTATAGGTCAAATCATTCAAAGATAATGTGATCCATATTGTTCAGTAAATGAATCTCAAACATTCTTTTTTTGAAAATCTACTTTAGTTAACTCTGTATAATTAAAATCACATATTTAGACACCACATCAATATAGACTGGGTTATGACACGAATGAATGCACATGGTGGACAGAAATAATAGACAATGGCAGAAAACAATAGGTAGAAAGTAAAGATGCTTCCACAGCAAGAAGGACATCTCTTTATAGGAAGCAAATGAAAAAAATTTTGAATTGGAAAATAGGAGGCAGCAAAGGGGCAATACTGAAAAAGAATGGTGCAGTGCAGAGAGAAGGTAGAGCCAAAGAAGGGGTGTAAGGCAGGGAAGGAACTATTCAGAGCTTTTAATACAAGCACAAGGAGTATGAACAACATGCAGGAAACTTCATGAAGGCAGGAAAAGCACTGGAAGAGGCTTAGAGTGAGGTCAGAGTGGCAGAAAAGGGAGATTATTTTAGCTATTGAATGTTGAATGGTTTGAAAAGGAGAATAAGAAAGGTGAGAAAGAAAGCTCAATATGCATCTCCCTGAATGTTCAGAGTACGATATTCAAGTTCATGCAGAAATTGTGTTCACCCTCAAAAAAAGATTCATGGGTTTGCAATTCCTTTCATCAGCTTACTGACTCAGCTAGGAGCATAGAGACTAGCAGTTCACACGTCCCCTACCCAGATTAAACAGAAAAAAACAGGTCAAAATTCCCACTGAATGCAGCCCTGTGTATATAATTGGAGGACATTAATGAATGTACGACAGATACAGTATATTCCAAATAAACAAATGCAGACTGGCAAACCATGGCAGACTGACTACTATACGCCCTGACTCCAGAATATACAATACACATGGGAACCTACTAACTTTTTTCCTCTTTCCAGTGTCACAGTACCACTGTAAAAATCTAATACTTCTTGGCACTCTCTAAAGCCACACAGAAGGCAAGAAGGAGAAAAGGAAACTGGTTCCTAGCCAAATCTTATTAGCTGGAAACACAAATTTACATGCTGAGCATGTCTTTTTTTTTCTTATCTCCATTTTCTTACTTTCAAGAACTAAAAGTAGCTTCCAGGAGCTTTAATATTTAATTCCATTGAGCACCCCCAATGCTTACATTTCTAGCTCTGAAAACTTAAAGAAAGAAAAAGAAGAAAAAGAAAAAACATGAATATTTAAGATACTGTTTATTTAGATGTGTGACTGGCAGTTATTGGCAAAGAAAAAGCACATATTTTTTTAAAATCTTTGAAAAGCACGTTCATTAACAAGTGAAGGCAAAAGGTTCTATCTACCCACTTAGTTTTGATGCTAACTGTTACGAATGATAAAACGATCCACACCAATTGTATTGAAGCAATTTATTTTACAACTGACCTTGACTCAAACCAGCATGTTATCTGAGCTTCCTAGAAAAGTGAGAATCAGTTAAAAAAAATGATTGCTGTATCTGGGGAAGAGGAAGCAACAGATCTCAGAGAGGAAATATGTAGTGATGGTGATGAGAAACTGTTCAGATACCTGGTTACCTTCACTTTTCAGGGACAGAAAAACATTCTCTGTGACATAATGAACAATCTAAAACCCAAATTAATGTACCCACAAAATCTTTCCCCAGTCTCTGATGGGAGTTTAAGTTAGCCCATCTACAGTTATAATCTCAAGACCTGATTGAGTTAATCAAAGACAATGGATGTCTTCTTGGCTAACATTCTTTGGAACAGATGTGTAGTCTGGAAATATTCACTGAAACCAGTGATAATATAGTGAATCTTTTGTCCAATTTCTCATTTCAATTACTGTGCATAAACGAAATTATTCCTTATTTATACTGGCGTGACTGAAATCAGAAGTGACAAAAACATGATAGCTTCAAACAGGAAGCATCAGAGAGTTCATTTTGTACCACTATTACATCAATAATTTATAAAATAAGCAGATACAGACTTGGATTCTTCTATTTCAAAAAGAGTACATAATTACATGGAAGTCTATACAAGTCCATTAAAAGTTACCATATAAGAAAACCAATGTACCTCAATTTTTGGACTAATTTTAAAATCAATCTTCTGTAATACCATTCTTTAATCACTATACTTTATGCTGGGGTCACAAACTTGCGGCCCCTTAAGTTATTTCTGATGGCCTGCAATGACACTATCACTGTCAATATCTGCAATACAATTGTACTAAAAGGTTTCAGTGGTATGGCTGTTGGGCCATCATACTAGTCTTCATCCGTGGTACAGCCCTTGGGCTACTGTACTAGTCCTCATGAGGCCCCCCTGGTGATTTGAGTTTGAGACCTGTGCTTTATGCACTCCTTTCCTTCAGCAGATCCTAGCTAAATGGGAGACAATTGGTCATACTGAATGTGAACTGTCAGGATGAAAGGAAGCTACTAGTGGAATTTCTCAGGGACTGGTCTTGGGACCAATCTTTTTTAACCTTTTTATTACTGACATTGGCAAAAAAAGGAATATGCTAATAAAACTGGTGGATGACACAAAGTTGGGAGGTGTTGCCAATATAGAAAAGGATTGTGATATCATATAGAAGATCTGGATGACTATTGAAATATGAGTAATAGGAATAGGATGCAATTTAATAGAAGAAAGCAAAAGGGAATCCACTTAAGGACTAATAAAAATATTTCCTATAAGCTGGGGATGCAGCAGTTGGAAGTGATGGAGGAGGAGGAGAACATGGGCATATTTGTTGATCACAGGGGCTATATCTATAATCAAGGGCTATTTTACATTGACTTAAAGTCAACTTTAAGTCAAATTAAGTCAAGCTTGTTAAGTCGACTGAGGAGAATATCTACAGTGGTAGACATACTCCAGGCTGGGCTCTGGTCCTGCACCCTGCCCCACCCTGGGGCATGATTGGGCTCCAGGGTTCCCAATCCAGATCCTGCAGCCACTGATGAGGGGCTCAGAGCTAGATCTGCCCCGAGCTGCTTGCTGCAATTGGCAAGGGGCTCAAAGCTGGCCCCTGCCATCAGTGGAAAGGGGCTGGGAGTTTGATCCGACTCCCAGCCCCCTGCTGCAGACACTGCAACCAGGGAGACAGCCCAGTGACCCAGCCTGGTCAATTTCTCAGGCTACTCCTGATATCAGGACTAGCCTGTGAAATTGACTAGGCTGCCAAGCTGCCTGCGGGCTAGAAGCTCAGGGCTGGATCAGGCTCCCAGCTGCTTTTGGCAAGTGACTTGGGGCTGGATTGGGCTCTGAGACACTTGTAGTCACTGACAGGGGCCAGCTGCCAGCCCCTGCCACCTGTGGCAAGGGCAGGGTCTGGACCCATCTCCAAGCTGCTTGCTGGCGGCATCTGGGGCCAGATCAGGCCCCGAGAGCCCAATTGGACCCAGAGTGGGGGGCAAGGGGCACCAACCCTTTCTGCCCTGTAAAGGTGACTTGTAAGCTTAAGTTGACTTTCAGGGCAGGAGTTAAGTCAACTTAAGCTAGCATTTAAGTGAACTTAAATTCTAAATATAGCCCTGGAGTTTCTTAAGTCAACTCTAAGCTGGATTAAGTTGACTTAAGCCTCCAGGATAACTATAGGTCACCAATGTGATATGGCCATGAAAAAAAGCTAATGAGATCCTAGGATGCATCAAATAAGGTATTTCCAGGACAAATAAAGAGGGTTAGTACTGATATACAAAGCACTGGTGAAAGCTCCTCTGGAACAGTGTGTGTAGTTCTGGTCCCCCATGTTTCAGAAAGATGAATTCAAACTGGAACAGGTTCAGAGAAGGGCTACAACAATGATCTGTGGAATGGAAAGCTTGCCTTATGAGAGGAGACTTGAAGAGCCTGGCTTATTTAACCTAACTGAAAGAAGGTGGAGGGGAGATGTGATTAATTGCTCTCTGTAAATACATCTGAGATATAAATACCAGGGAGGGATCAGAATCATTTAAGTTCAGAGCCAATGTGGATACGAGAACAAATGGATATAAAATGGTCATCAGGAAGTGTAGACTTGAAATTAGATGTAGGTTTCTAGTATCAGAGGAGTAAGTTCTGGAATGGATTTCCAAAGAAAGCTGTGGAAACAAAAAACATATGGGCTTCAAAACTAAATTTGATAAATTTATGGAGTGGATAGCATCATGGGACAGCCTATGTTGGAAATTGACTGATCTTACACTACTGGTGGTAGATATACCAATGGCCTGTAATGAGACATTTGATGCGGCAGGTTCCGAGTTGTTGCTGAGAATTCTTTTTGGTTGCCAGTTAGTAAGTCTTGCCCACATGTTCAGGGTGTAACTGGGCTTGGGAAGACATTTTCCCCCAGGATTGATTCGCAAAGCTCCTGGGGGTTTTAACCTCCCACTAGAACATGAGGTGTGGGTCACTTGCAGATTTAAACTACTCTAAATGGTAGATTCTCTATAACTTGAAATCTTTTAACTGTGATCTGAGGATTTCAGTAACTTAGCCAGAGATTAGAGGCCTAGTATATGAGTGGGTGAGTTAGGCTCTGTGGCCTGCAATGTGTAGAAGGTCAGGCTTGAGGATTATAATGGTCCCTTCTAACTTTAAAGTCTAGAAGGCATTGGAGGTTTCATGCTACTCGCATTGGAATCAATGCAATTTACATTCACCCAAGCTCTTTTTATCTCAGGATTGACTGCAACTATATTTGTAGGAAGACACAATAGGTGTTTGTATTGAACCAGCAGTATAGTACATTTGATTTTATTCTCACCCTCATTCACCAAGTATGGTTTTGTTTATTTTAAAAAGACAAAATCAAGTTTAAGTAAAATTCCAAGACTGAAGTAGCTCATCAAGTGGGTTCTATTTTAAGCAGCAGGAATTAAAAGGTAGGGTACCAGAGAGTCCTTCTGAAAGAGCTCTAGTACTAGGGATTCAGAAGGACTCCTTGTGATGTTAACCAATCATGTTTAGACTACTAACAGGAGTACCTCTGTGAAACCTTTCTAAGAAATTGTTAAAAAGCTGTCAAAAATAAGCAATTTGGTTTAGTTTTTGAAGACTGCTCTGCTTAATGTTATGAAGAATAGGTACTGAAAATGTGGATAGTGAACCTGAAGACATTCCTGGAATTACATTCTCAAAGTACCAAAGGGGTAGCCGTGCTAATCTAGTTCAGCAAAATAAGCAAGGAAACCTGTGGAACTTAAAGACTAACACAAATATATTTACAGTATGAGCTTTCATGGGAGAAAATCCCACTTCATCAGATGCTTTGAAGATGGGGGAACTTACAGAATGGGAGGAAAATAAATGCAGGCGAGTGTAAGACATGGGATCAGGTCATACTGAAACTGCAAATCAAAGTAGTAAAGATTCAAACACTGGGAAACAGCACATAGAGGAAAGTGAGGTCAAATCATCTGTTGTAATAGGAAAAGAATCCATAGTCATGACTTAATTCTAAATTCACACAATTGAATCTGCATATCAGTTCCAATTCTGCATTCCTCTTTGAAGTCGTGGTGTGTTGCCCATCTGCTTGAGCACAGTTGTTAAACAATCAACAGAGTGATTAGGAAGACTGAAGCGCTCAGCAACTGGTTTTTGAACTTTCTGATTTCTTATTTCAAATTTTATGCCCATTTATTCTTTTGTGCAGAGATTGTCCTGTTTGTCTGATGTGTAAGGTGTGGGGGACATTTCTGGCACATGATGGCATGAATCACATTGGTGGATGAGTAGGTGAATGAGCCCTTGATGGAGTAGGTGGCTTGATTACATCCTGTGATGGTGTCTTTTGTGCAGATATTTGGGCAAAGTTGGCAACGTGGTATGTTGCAGGGGTGTGCGCCTGCTTTAATGTTTCTGTTGTTAAGTTTCTAGCTGCTGGTGAGTATTTATTTACGGTTAGGGGGCTGCCTGTAGGCAAGGAGAGGTTTGTCTCCTAAGGCTTCAAAGAGTGAGGGGTCATCTTTTAGAATATGCTGTAGGTCTTTAATGATGTGTTGTAAAGGTGGGACTTGAAGGTTGTAGATGATGAGTAGAGGCGTCCTGTCATTTTCTTTCTTGGGCTTCTCCCACAGTAGGTGACTTTGGGATACCCACCTTGCTCCATCAATCTTTTTTTTTTTTCTTGTGCAGGTGGGTACTGTTGTTTTAAGAATGCTTGATAGAGATCCTGAAGGTGTCAATCTCAGCCTGAGGGATCAGAGCAAATGCAGCTGAATCTTAGGACTTAGCTGTAGACTGTAGATCATATGGTGTGTTTTCAATGAAAGCTCAAGGGATGTAGGTAACTATACCAATCGGTAAATTTTTGGTATAGGGTGGTGTTGATGTGTCCATCCCTAATTTGCACTGTAGTTTCCAGAAAGTGGATCTCCTGTGTGGAGTATTCCAGGCTTAGTTTGATTGTGGAGTGGAAATTCTCGAATTCTCTGTCGAAGTCTTCAAGGGCATCCCTACTATTGGTCCAGATGATGATGATTTCATCAGGGTAGCACAACTAGAGGAGAGGTGTTTTAGGATGACACTTGAAGAAATGTTCTAAGTTGCCCAAAAAAATGTTGGCATATTTTTGGGCCACACTGATACCCATAACAGAGCTGCTAACTTGAAGGTATAAAGTATCCTCAAATTTGAAATGGTTGTGGGTGAGCACAAAGTCCATGACTGTGGATTCTTTTCCCATTATAAGAGGTGATTTGACCTCACTTTCCTCTGCACGCCATTTCCCAATGTTTTAATCTGATCAAATACTTTTGATTTGCTGATTCTATGACTTACATTTCCCTGTATTTATCTTCCTCCCATTCTGTAAGTTCTCTCATCTTTGAAGCATCTAATGAAGTGGGATTTTCCTCCATGAAAGCTCATGTGATAAATAAATTTGTTAGTCTTTAAGTGCCACAGGAGTCCTTGCTTATTCTCTAAGTAGTTAAGGGAACTATGGCTTTAGATTCCTTTAATTAAGCATTTCTGAAGTTTTAGCCATTTTACAGCCATTTTCTCCTAATCAGATTTGCATTCAGGCTGGATCCTTATTCCTCTTTACCTCCCACTCAAGTGGGTGGAACAAGCAGCTGTAAAGTTAATTCAACAAGAATGTTTAGTAGTCTGCTGCCAAAAGAGCTTGAGGGAATGAGAGACTGAGTCAGAACTTATTCAGACTAGTGCCATGTATATTTTCCCACACATTTTCTCAGTACTTTTCATCCAACTTTGTAAATAAAAGGTTCAAGGTATGTTAGAAATGCTGAGGAAAACATATCCTCAGTCTGTGCTAACAACATTTAATTATTTTCAATTTGGCACTATATACCATCTTCCCACGTAAAGCAGTCTCACTGAAGACAACAGTAATTTGTATCAGATCAATACTTTGTCCTTGGGTCAGAGCATGTGATGTTTTATAATAAGTTTGTAAACAATAATAGGATCTGTTAGGCATAGCATAGGGGAAGATTGTCAGGCACAGCATGCCAGATCTCATCCAGCTCCAAATATATAGAGTACATAAGAAAAGACCAAACCTCTTGAAACTTACTCAGTCTCAGGATTTCTTCAGAAACCCTGAACTCATCCCAGGCTTCTGAAAACTAAAGGATGACTTAAAATCACTTCAATATGAAATTAAGTACAACTTTTTCAAATGATGGGGGAATCTCAGCAATTTTAACTAAGCTTCGCTTTTCAGACATAAAGGCCAAAGCAAAATGTAATATGTCTGAACTGATGCAAATTAACACAGGAACAGAAGGTTTACGTAAACTGAAACCTAAACTTTGAACAGCTTTTGTACCTTGTATTTTAAGTTTCATTAATTGGCAGATTTTTTCTTTCTTTTCCTCCTAGCAGGTCCATCACAAAGTAATGCCATTAATAAAGTAAACATCTATATACAAACGCATGGAGAAAAGTTTGTAGCATCAGGGAAAAATTGCAACTTTACAAGCTGTTTCTTTAAAAACAATATTTTATTTCTTTTATCCAACCTCATTCAAGCATTGCAAAACTTTTAATGTGACTTTTGTTTGATCTTAACATCTGCAAATAGAAATAATAAAGCAGTGGGTAGAAGAATCATGTAAGACATGAGAATTGTTTTGTGTGCGGTCACAATGTACTTGCGTTTCTCTTTGAAGAAAGTGCTTTAAGTTTCCCTACTGCACCAGAAACGTATCACCTATGATAGTCTTTTTTATTTTTCAGAGAGAGAATTTTTAAACTCCTCTGGAATGCATAATGAAAAGCAGACAGTTTTCACACTGACTGCAAAATCATTACAAAAACATGCCACAACTGACATCAGGTTCAGTGAAACAAGCAATGAACAATGTATTTTACTTTCACTTGAGAAGAACACATTGTTTCCAAGTAATGGCATAAAACTACTATTATAGAATAACAGTAATCCTATTCATTATATTTTCCAAAATATCATTAAAAGATTTCCAGCTTAAGTCACCAGTTTTTCAACAGGGTCTACTAGCAAGGACCCTGCATCCATGTCAAGTCTACAGGAATCCATCCAGGCCTCTATTTTGAGTTTGCAGAACATAGCATAAAGGTTTTAAATGCCACAGAAAACTCAACATTTACCAGTCACCAGCCCATCAGAAACATCTCATAGCTACCTCTTCAATCCTGAAACTCATAGAATTAGAGCACTAAAGAATAAAACATGTCTGTAGATGGAATTTTTCTCTGTGCTAAGCTACAGTGAACTGAGACCAAAGGCCATTTAAACTCACTATTCAACAGAAGTTTCAATTACCTTCTCAAGGCCACAGAAGATTATGCTTCTTACCACAGTTACACTAAAAAGAGATGCTCTATCCATTTGTGTGTTCGGTATTCCCTGATTAATTGGAAGTGTTTGGTAGTTTAATCTTAAATATGTCAATAAACACAGGACTAGCAACATTTAGTGTACTCTTCCCCCAAGACATGTTAAAAACTCCCTGCATGTTCTTACCACTTGGTATTGGCATACTTATTGCACCTGCATCTTCTCAACACTTTCTTACCCCAAAATACATATGGTGTGGACAGGACTCAAAGTGGAAAAAGGAGAGAAGAAACTGAAAGAAAAAGTGCAAGAGCTGGGTACTGATAAAATTAACAGTGTTCTCTCCTTTATTACCTCAACTTCCTTGCATCTTTTCCCTGTTCATGCCCCTCCCCTTCCATCCTCTCATCTTTAAAGAATTCTTGCTCCTGGACTTCAAACAACAGAGGAACAGCATATGCCAAGCTCCCTTCTTATTTTAAATAAATGTGATGATTTTCAAAAATGGGTCACTGCTTTTAGCGCCTCAATCTATGTTTCTGTGTCAAAATAAATGGCTTGATTCTCAAGGATTGAGCTCCCAGTGGTTGAGAAAGCTTCAGCTGGAACCACTATGCATTTTTGAACACCTCACTAAATATCTAGGTAACACTTTCTTATGTTCTTGGACTATAATTCTAGACATATGTTTGATCTCCATCACCATGGTATTTAGCGTCTCACAAACCACCCGTTCATCCTGACAGAGCCCAAACATTATCTCCATTTTACAGAAGAACTGAGACAGAAAAAGTAAGGCCATGTTCAAAAAACTTTCTGAAGTCATTAGAGAGCCCATATGCCAAATTTTCAAAACTATTTTGACACCTAGACAGATTTGCCAAAAAACCCTCAACAATTTAGGTACATAGTTCACAATGATGTACAAAAAGTAATCACCACCACATGTTTTCACTGTAATGTCAAAAGTTTCCAGAGAAAGCAGTCACACACAGGGACAAAAAATAAAGAAAAAAACCCTACAGACAAAGAGAACCCCACACCCTCCTCATTACAAAAACTCACACCTTTGCTTGGTCATAAACAAATTTTCTACTGAAAATCACAGTTTCAACTGTAATCTTTTCTTCCCAGAACACCTCTATTCTGTAGTTACTTCCATTATTATAATAATTAACAGAAAATTAACTGAAGCTCAGAAGGGATACATCACTTACATATACTAACACAGCATATTTTGGAACTGCACTTCTGGTCGACATCTTTATGACTTTTTGTGAGCTGAAACAGTTGATCAACAAAGCATTTATTGCTGTATTTCATAGGTTTAGTATAATTAGGAGACAGAAGAGAAGATAAAAAACATTTGTTCCTAAAGCTAACTTGAATATCTTTGACAGGTTTATAAATGTTTTATAAATAACCTACCCCAGACAAGGAATTAGCATTGGTCAGTATGCTTGATTAAGGTGCCTCAGCCAGTCTAAAACAATTACAATGATTTTGTTGACTGTCTAGTCTAACTTTTTATGTAACAACAGATTATACTGAAAAGCTTATGTGAATTTTGTGGTAATAACTATTATTTTAATGAGTGCTGGTCTGGTAAGATCCTTGCTTATTCTTTTTGGAGAGTGATTGGCAAATCCTTTGAATGAGGCTGAAGTACAGTCTACTGGCAGAAAAGATATGGAAACTAAGAAAAAGAATGACTAAAATAAACTGGATCACTGGATCATCAGGATCTAGATTTCACCTCCAAAAACATAAAATGAGCATGTTCTACATTTATTTGCTTTACCAGAATGAAACATTGGACTAATAGGATTTTTCTGTGCTAAACTATGTCTCCCATATATTATTTCTATGAAATACTGCTAAAAATAGTGTGTTGTTACATTACTTTAGTTAAATCTCAAAATGCTTCATCAAAGTCACTGCTAAATGCTAAGCATTTGGTGAAATAAAAAGTTAAATAGACATGTGAAAAACATGTCAGGTAGCTTACATAAAATACACATTGTCACCACTGAAACAAAAATAAGAAGCCTCTCAGACTTCTTATTTTTCACAAAGGAATCAATGCCACGACAGTTGTTTCCAGAACTATTAAAAAACAAACAGGATATTTTTGTAGTTGAGGTACTCAATTTGAATTTAGAATATCTGGGTTCAATTCCCAGTTGCGCCATATACTGTCTCTGTGGTTTGGGAGTAAGCCCCATGAAGTCTCATTGTTGTGCTATGAAACGTGACCTTAATTTCTCTGTGGCTCAGTTCCCTTTCTGTAAAATGAGGATGAACACTTACCTACTTCACAGGCATTTTGTGAGAAATCAATTAATGTTTGTGATACCGTGGTCACGGAAATCAAACAAATGCTGTTACCCCTTTATGAGCAAACTGTTTGCTACCATGTAGGGCCCTATGGCTTTTCTGTTAGGAGGAGAAATTCATCAGGTATCTGTCATGTAATCCTGTTTATTTACAAAGAATATACCAAAGTCCTACAATAGACACCTAAGTGGCAAGTTATATGAATCCATGGAATCAGAGCTGCACCAATACTGAGAATGTTGGGCCCAGTTCTACCAGTATTTCTGTACTGGCTGTGGAGATGCAGAGAACAGCTGCCCCTAGAACAAGGACAGCTCTGCTGGTGTGCCTCCAGGCCCTGAACACAAAATCTGTGGCTAGTCAGGAATGGCCCTGGTGCCAGACCCCAGCCCCAAGCTGTGCAGTGGTGGTAGGTCCTCCTTCCAGCCCCGATCCTTTCCTGCCCCAATTTCACATAGGCCCAGTGCCCTAGCCAGGGCAGGGCACCACAAAAAAATTATAGGGCCCTGGCACACATGAACAGTTTCAAGCTTCTTTCAGCCAGTACTTGGCTCAAAAGATGTCTTACTCCTTTTTTCGTGGACATACACAGGAATTTAAAAAAAAATAAAATAAAATAAAACACACTCACAAGGAGTCCTGTGGCACTTGGAAAGACTAACAAATTTATTTATCGCATGAGCTCACATGAGAGAGTTTTACATCTCATGCTTTGCATCTCCCACAAAAGTTCATGAGATAAATAAATTTGTTAGTCTTTCCAAGTGCCATAGGATCCCTTGCTTGTTTTTCTTAACTAGATTAGCATGACTAAATTCCCTTAGAAATTTAAAAGTGACCTCTTTTTGTGCCCCTGCAAAGACCAATGAAACAGTAGCTGTCAACACCTACTGTGACCTGGGGGCCAGAAAGACCTTGTTCTCCCACCTATCCTGTGCCATGGGCCCAAGAGAAGTTTTGTGCTCCCAACAATTACGGGGGATGGGGGGGGGGTTCACATCCTTTCTTGCCCTCCTTGTGCATGCCCCTGTGACCACATTCCCAGGGCTTTTGTTGTTCAGCCAGTGTTTTCTTGCTGTCTTTTCTCTCAGCTTCTCTTCTCTTTCTCTGAGACACACAAGCCTCCACAAAACAATACCCAGCAAAACCTCTCTACCTAAACATGCCTTTGTTTTGAGCTGTGCCATGCATGTTTGGAGTGGACGCTGCAACTGTTTAATCTACATTAAGGAGCTAACTGGCTTTCACAACTTCTTAAATTAAGTTAAGCCCAACCTATGAGAATATTTATACAATTTTTTTTTTTGTAAAACAGTCCCCTAGAGTACTAGACTGATTTTCAAAAAGTGGAAGTCACCCAACAGCTCCAAATCAAGGCAGTCAGAACTGCTGAATGCTCAGTATTTGAAAAACAAGACCACTTATTTAGATGACTAAACACTGATTTAGGAGCCTAAATATAGTTTCCCATTTTTAAAAAACCCATCATCATCATCTGCAGTAGTGACATTTTCTTGAACAGAAGATTGATTGTTCCTTCCTTGTAGGGTGTGTTTTGTTTTTGTTTTTTTAAATGAAGACACAGAAGGACAATCATAAACACTGTAATCATTTTTTTTTCTTATGAGCATAATCACTGCAGCCAGGTTACCTTTCACGTATTCAGAAGATATATTTATAGTATTATGGGGTTATCACTTAATACATTCTTACCTATAGTATAACACTTAGTTTCTATATTCTGATATTTGCAATGCAAGATGAACTCAATCCAATTTTCACCTTATTTTTAAACCTCTCTACTCTTTTCACACATACCACCTCAGAAACTGCTGGTGCCTCAGTACACTGAGTTTATTATCACAGTTTCATAAGCATCATAACTGTTTCTGTCTATCATCCAATGTTACAACAGCTTTATTTTTTTTTTAATCCTCTGTTTGGTACACAATACTCAGGAAAACTCCCTAATGATAAAACAAACACAAACATTGTGCTCTGGCTCAAAAAATGTATACTATGATGTTAAAAATAACAATCAATCAATCTGTATTTAGGACAGAAAAATAGTATAATTTGTATTTTAAATTTGAAATCATCCTTTCCACAGACAGCGTTTAGACATTGCACAGAGACAATGGTTCCTATAATGGCTTAGCAATGTCTATCCAGGTGGTTAAAAAAAATGTTAAACCATAATTTAAGTAATCTTAGAAAATTAATTTGGGATTTTTTAAAAATTAAGAACCACTGAAATAACACAAGGTACACTGATGTACTTCTGTGGAATCAGCAAGTTCATTCACAAATCATATCTTGAGCTCAGGGCATTAGTCTCTCAATGGGAATTTGTAACTCCTGGCAGTATTTATCAAAGTACAACAGGAAGCAAACCCACCCCAAGATGATTTTTTCCACAATGCACTTGAAATTAAGAAAAAATAAATGAGGAGAACTAGATACGAGGCTTTCTTTTCATATCAGTAGTCAAAAGGCTCAAGGAAAAGGGTTTATACTTGATGTTCTGAATGCAAGTTCAATACAAATGCAGACATCATCATGTAGGACTGAAACAATAAAAAGAGAACAAATTCTACTGATGTAGCCTAAGAAGATAAATCATAGAAATATGGAATAAAAGTCAACTAGTCCACTGTCCTGCCTGTGCAGGACCAAAAGCTAGAACTTCTTGAAGCAAGTTTCTCAAGCAACATGCATATGCTAATAAGCTAGTATGGGAGGGAGAGAGAGGTTACAACATGAAAGGAACCATGCCAAGCAAAAAGTGATTCTAGGTGCTGTCTCTGTAAATGTTTATGCTCATGTTTAAATTTTACTGTTGAGAGTAATTCATAGGGTTCCAAGCCTCAGAGTCTTCAAATGTTTAAGAATTTAAAATGTTGGTACCAGTTTTATTCAGTCTTTAAGATCCGAAATTCTTTCAAATTTTTAAATTGTTGGCATCATCAGCACAATAAAGTTCTCTTAAAAACATGGTTTCTTCATTGTGGAATATTTTGTGAATCTGTACAGCTATTTAAAAAAAAAGTATAATATGTTTAATCAGAAGATTTCAACAACAATGTAGGCTTACCAGTTATAGAGTCGACTCTGACTGTCTACTTCTCAGTAGTACCGTGTCTTGTGGCATTTTTAAAGACTAAAATGTATTAATCACATGAGCTTTTGTGGGAGAAATTCCGCTTCATCAGACACTTGAAAATGGAGAATTTCCAGAATGGGAGGAAAAATAAATGTACAAATAAATGGCAATTTTTTCTCTCATTTTGAAAGTTCTCCTTCTTCAAGCATCTGACAGAGAGAGATTTCTCCCACAAAGCCTCATGCAATTAATACATTTGTCAGTTTTTAAAAGCACCACAAGACTCTTTGTTTTGTTGAACTAGACTAACATGGCTACCCCTTTGGAATTTGTCAGTACTGCTAAGATTACAGCAACAAAGAAATAGCTAGAAAATCCTTCCTCTTCCTATAAACTAATGACAGAGTGTAGAAGTTGCCAAGATCAAAAGGGGTAGCCATGTTCATCTAGTGTGGGATTTTCTCCCATGCCAGCTCATGCAAAAAAATAAAGTTGTTAGTATAGAAGTTGAAATTGACTAATTTCGCGGCTGGAGCTCTCATGATTAGAGGACTTCTACTGCTACAAAACAGTTTTCAGAATATAATCAGATGGGTTTTTTGTTGTTGTTGTTGGAGGAACTAACTTGCAAATCTTAAAGCAAAGCTAAGACAAGCAAATGCATATCATGTCAAGTCTTAAAGTGGTTTCTAAATTATAAGCCCCCAAAGTTGAAGGTTAGCATTTTATCTACTTGCACTCTGTGGTTCCTTCAATTTTCACTCTATTAGATAATTTAAATGTCAATTTTTCTTCTTTTTTTTTTTTTTGCATAATGTGTTCCTATTCAAGCCCAACTTTGTGCATCTACAACTTTTAATAGATTGAGAGTCTAAGACTGAATTATTTAAGATCTCCTGCACAGGTTGGAAATAACAGCTTTGTGCTTTGATTTAGATGAAATTGTTGCTCTATTAAAGTCAAAGCAAAAAATTGTCTCAGATACTGGCCCAGAAATTTAGAACCTTCAAAAATAACGTGAACATTTTACATTGTTCACCTGAAACCATCCCACTTCAAAAAATACACAACCACATCATTCTGGTGTGGACAAGTTTTAAAGATGTGATACATTATTATTAAAAATTGTAACCTTCAAGATAAAATTAGATAGAAAAATGAATTTACCTGAGCAAAAATTGTGCTTGGAACAAGTGTAGTTTAGAGTCCAATGTTGGGGAAAAAAATAGTAGTAGCTTTATAAACAGAGGACAGTCAAGGTAAAGGACAGATTATTTCATAACTAAACCTATACAAGCCTCCCAGGGGGACACTGAGTGACAACACATATAATTAAGGATTAACAAGGAAGTATTATATCAAAATCTTATTAGGTGTTTTATCCTTCAAGTCCTGGCATTATCATCTTGAAGAAACTCAAAGTTGATTAATCTTTTCCTGATATCATAGGTCCTACAGTTCAGGTAAGGTATTTGGGTTTTTTTTCAGATTTTTTAATCTTACAACTGAAACCTAATGGGGGTGGAGGGGAACTACGAACTATCCAAGGAGAAGGGAGTTAATTGAAATTTAGGCCCTAAAACTTGCAGTTGAAATGCTTTCCTCTTTCTCCTTTTCTTTCCTTCAGTGAATGTGCACTACAACATCTGTTCCATATTCCAAATTTTTTGCCAAATTCGATGATATTTCCGATACATATGAAGTTTACAAGTAGAACTCCTAAAATCTTTCTAGCCAATAGAAACTTCTTCAGAATTCAACAGCTCTGCTTACAAAAACCTTAACCTACATATGAATTAGCAAAGCAAAAGATCAATAGAATTCTAAAGCATCTAATACACACCATCAGGAAATTACAGGGTCACATTACATCCCCGAAAGAATATAACAACAGCTCCTTTATTCTTATTCACCTTCGCATTAGTTGCGAAGGTTGTGCACTTTACAATGCAATAATGAAAAGTACCTGTGACAGTCAGTGGGCCAACTAGACTAGCAGTCTCAGTACTGTTAACACTGACGTAGTTGAACCAGTGTTCATGATGTTTGCTTTTTAGAAAATTTCCCTAACGTAAAAAGGCAAGAAATTTTGGTGAAGTTAACACTGATAGCAATTCAGAGAAATACATGCGCCATATATGAAAATGTACAGCTCCCCCCCACACCCCCACCGACCTCAATTAAATTTAACTTCTACAGAGTAAGGCCATGAACTCATTTCCTTAATAGATGTTCTGCAATGCATTTCAAGTTTGGTTACTTTTAAATACAGACAATATGTTTTAATGGAAATTTCTGCCAGTTACAGGATGAGACAGATAAAAGAGTCTTAAACAGAACTGTTGACATAACTAATGCTTTCCACAAATAATTCCTTATTTAGTTTTAAGTGAAAATGATATCCCTTTTCTAAAGCTCTATAGGAAGGATCATAAAACGTCTGAAAGAGTCATCAATCTCTATTTGACTATAGGTTTTTTAAGCAGTTTCTGTCAGAACCTGTTATTAAATCCCATAGATTTTTCAGGATGGATTTCATGGAAAATTGAATGACATCTGTTTAAAAGAACACATATGCTCTCTGTCACCTTTATGTTCTGTCACCAACTAGATCAAGGGCTGATTATAATGAGATTTGGCTAGCAATTATCCTCAAGGAGCTGTCATTCATGTTCACCACACCCTTCCTCCACAGGGTGGTGCAGTCCTGGATATTGCCCAACAGTGGGGGTTATTCTCAGCTCTCCCGTATGCCTCCTTTATGGCATATTTGTGCAGCATCAGCATGAGTCAGAAGTTGGCCTGAGGCATTCATTTGGAAAGAAACAAATCCCAATTAAGAGATCCGACTCAGTGAACTGGATTAAGGTTACTTAAAATGGTTTGAGTGCCACTGCAATGATACAACAAGCACCTTTTCTGTGCAGATCAAAGCGTACTACGCTCCCCTTTTGTCAAAGGGTCTGCAAAATTCCAGATTTTTCAGACTTGCTCTCTCTTCAAGAAAAATCTGATTCTCTGCAATTTAAGTTAATGAAGCCTTTTGGTGTGAACTGGGGTAAAGCCAAGTGCTTTTGCCTGTTCTTTTATTGTCACCACCTATCAACAGGCCTTATGGTCAGTAACATGGGGACTTTCTTAAGCAATCTTTTTGTCTTTATATTTAGCCAAAAAAACAAGAGTAGAAGTAAAAGTTTACGGTGCTTTTAACACATAAGCAGTCAGGGTTCTCTCAACATTAATTCCTCAGGCGTTGATTCATTAAAGATGATTTATTAGTCTTGAAAAAATACTTCATTCAACCGTTTTTTAGAGGAGAATCTATTTAGATTGCAGATTCTCCACATGCACTTGTCTCAAGCTGACAATCTAGGGTAAGACAAAAAATTTCCATGACACTTGCTTTTCTAAATACTGCATTTGTTCTTATACTTTTTTAAAAAGTGATATTCAGATGTTACCATATAATGGAATGAGCAATGCTAACACTGTGCATTACCCTGAACTGCCACAGAGAATTGCCAGCATGAAGTCACAAGAGCTTCTCTCTCTCTATCTCTGTTAATTAGGTATGGCCCATCACTCAGTCTGCAGAGAAGGCAAAAATAGGCTTGGACTTAGGGCCCATGTTGTCTGCCTCATTTTATTAACAGGAATGACCTGCTTTGCCTTCCAGAATACTTTAGGTTTTAGAGGCAACCAACATAACTTGCACCCTCTTTTCAGGGCAGTTAAGTATGTAACATGGTTACCGCTTAGTATTTGTTTAAAGCATACTTAAGCGTTTCAGATAACATGGCAGAAAAATTACACATAATCCTCGTAAGGTGTATGTTATTTTTATGGATATACATACTGGGTTAACTATAAGCAAATGACAACTGTCTTGAAATAGAAATCAGTTATGCGTACCGACTTTAAGAAGTTGTCAACTAGAAGTGTATGCTCAAGCCAATGAGACTTGCAGGCACTCAGTACATCCAATAATCATTTGCAGGCTGGTCATTCTGTATATTCTGAGCTAACCAGCAGATGATTCTGAATGATTAGTAGTGCTTTTCAGTGATAGAGAAGACAGCACTCAATGCAAGCTTGGACCAAGTATTTAACACAGGCAAAACACGTGACCAGAGGCTCTCAACACCATGAACAAAATAGATGTCTTGTTTCTCATGTTTGTTAAAAAGTGTATACATTGACAAATAAACAAACAACTGACAGCTAAAGTAAAATTTCAGCTTGTAAAAGATACTGTGTAGTAATATTTAATGAATCTTTCTGCTCTTGCAATCCATCCAGGCTTCTGCATTTTCCATCTTTCCAATTACTGGAGGAAATACGACACCAAAACTACAATTCTTACTTGCCTCCAACATTTCAGCATCCAGTCACTAAACACAAACTATTTTTTTCAATTTAAAATGATCAAATCAGTATTTCTGAAATGTGCCTGTCTAACTCTGACATTGATGTTATAGTCCAATATTAATTTTCTGAAATAACTTGACACATACTAAACTTATGTAGGTCAGATTTTTCAGTCACTCTTGCAATCTCTTAATTAATTAACTAACTTCAAGAAATCTTTGAGAATTAGAAGTCAGCTTGGATTCTCTCTGACCCTCAGGTTATCTTCCACCACAAGCTATGATATAACATGCAATAATGCACCAAGAAGGGAAAAAACTTCTGTATGTTTGTGCCCTTATAGTTTCATGACATTAATAATGTAAAGTAAACAGATGTTTTCTTTGCAGTAGTGAACAGAATTATAGTAATGAAATATAGGCAAGATTATTTGAAGGCAATCATTCAATGGTAGGAATTATTTCATCTTTAATTTTATTTCTAGGGACCCAGGAAAATAAAAAGAAAAATGCATCAATCTCATAAAAGAAGTCCAATATACCTCACATAAGGCAGTGGCTTGACAGTTCTAGAGAATGGAGTCTGTGGAAGAAATATAACATGGCCAATCCCATCGCAAGTTACACAAAACTATCTGCTTCAGTGAGATTTAACCCTAATGTGGGCTTCAAATGCTTAGTTTCTCCACTCTGACTACTAGCAAGAGTGCAAAATCCTACATCCAAATGCAGACCTCTCTCTCTCTGACTCGCACTAAATGCACACCTAGAATCATGCAAAAAGACACATGGTAAAGTCTTCTAACTCGTCGTGGCAACTGGATTCTGTTAACTCCAGCCAGCATTCAAGAGGGGTTGGAGTGTCTCAGATGCAGACACACTAGGAACTGACGCAAATGCAATCTTGCAGGGAAAACAATGGTAGCCAAGGTTGGGGAGAAACTTAAAGCCGAATTTGAGGGCACTGTTGAAGCCACCTTTACCGTCATACCACCCACACAAGCTTAAATTTGCCTCTCCATGCCTAGACAATCTTCTGTTTCTACTCTATGAATCTACTTTTGTCTCCTTTCAAAAACTGAGCAGCACAGTTCCCTGCCATCCACTCTTTTCCATCTAGTTTTTATCTCTGCCAATCTACTTCTCCCTGATCCCATGTTCTACATTATGCCCCACCTACATTTCCCATCCCCAAAATCTGGTGAAGCTAAGCAGCACAGACTAAAGGGAATTCACACAAATATTTTTAAACAATTTTTAGCATTGTTCTTTATCTACTTCAAACCAGCTCTGTGTAAATGTAGTTTTCACCATTGCCACTGATTTCATTGGAACACTGCGTGGTTACCAGTCAATGACTGTGAACCGCTCTAAAAGTCTTTAGACATGGTTATTAGCTCTTATGCTTCAAAGTTATTCCCATCCTTTTAAAAAAGAAACTATTACAAAGTAAAGCAAACAAATTCAGCAGCATGTGTTATTTATATACACAGTTCATATACAGCATGTTGCTGTACTGAGAAGAGATCTAAGCAAATCATCATTTAGATCATAGTTTTCCTACTCCTGGCTTTGTACTATAAACTATAATACAATATGAATGGGAGTTTTAAAAAAATATTTAAGTGACTTAGGAGCAAAAATGCCAAAGATATTGATAATTAATGGGACTTGTGCTCCTAAGTTACTTGGGTTGTTCTGAAAATTCCACACTCTTTGTTTAACTCTGCTTCATGTCAGAAATATACCTTTAGCAAAAAGGCCATAATTTGTAATGGTGCTACAGCACTGCATTGCACCTACAGTCCCACTGAAGTACTTTGTTGCTGAATGCACATTCAACCCCTTTAAAGCACTGGATAAAATAAATAAATATTAAATAACTGATTATTGATTAAGATCCTCATTCAAAGACCTTTAAAGAATCTTTGACACTGGTTTCTTAGCCTCATGGCAACACTATGGGCTACCTATCGTCAATAACACAAACAGAACGCCATCACAAAAAGAGATCAGTGACAAATTCAAGCTTAAACCCTTGCTTCTGCAGCATCAGGAGGTACCAGTGTTCTGTGACAGTACATTCAGACTCTGTAAGAAATAGCAGCAACTCAAGAATGGCATAGAGACAATCTGTGAGGAGGAACAAACAAGTGAGACGAATGTGTGTGTCAACTGATGGACAGAACCCATGGATTCTGAGATACCTCACAACACTTACCTATGTTCCTGGGGAGAGTTTTTCAGAACTTGTTGAAATTTTGATGGAATAACCTATCTGGCATACTTTAGATTTTTTTAAACAAAGAACAAGCAAATATAAAACAAAAATGTTATCACTAAAGTAGCTAAAAGTGACAATATAATGATAACATCAAAATCACCAAATGCAATCAATAGGTTTAGACTACCCAGTTAATAAATCAATATAGCATGTAGTTAAATCAAATTATGAAATTGACACAAAGTATTCTCTTTGTTAATTCTGCAGTGGGATAATCAGAAGAACCAGTTTCTTAGTAATTATCCATTTTAATCTTAGACTCTTGCCAAGCAAAATAGCTCCAGGCAAGCCATAATCACTTTAAGGAAGTACAATGATTCGAATGCTGTTTGGCAGCTCCTCTTTAATACTTCCTCTAAGTTCTTCTGTGGATATATGCTATGTTTTGACTAGTTATTTTTCATGCAATAACAAAACATTCTTTTCTGTGGTTAACACAAATGACTGGATAGCTGACACAGCACAGAATTTGAGCAAGGATAAGAGGGAATAATAGAAAACAGAGTTTTGCCTCAGTTACTATAAAATCTTTTCTGCAGACTTTCCTGCAATCCTGGGTTTCTCATGACTCACCCACTCTGACCGAAAATAACTCCTCATCCCACCTGAAGTTGCTCCTGTCCTAGGAATCTGATTGGTCTTAACCCCACGCCCAGCATTCTGATCTGCTATATCATATCCTTCCTGAGCACCAGCCCCTCCATGCTCTCCCAGTCACTCTTTACTCCCAGCCTCACCTCCCTAAAGGTCCTGACTGGATCTTCCCCTCTCCAAGTGCACATTCCTAACACTGGAGCTAAGCCAAGCCACCCTGCAAAACAGAAGGCACCAGAGTCAACACTGCAGCATCAGCACAGGGCAGATTCATTCTGCATCTCCTTACTATCTGGTTTCTGGAGAAAGCACCTGGGTCACCCTCTGTGTGGCAAGAACCATCCTGTTTTAACCATGGGGAACGTTAGGAGGTAAGATGCTGATTTTTGGCCTAGCAGAAGACAATGCAAGTTTCATCTTTTCTAAGTAATTCAGATATGGAATGTTTAGTCACAAACCTACTTGTCCAGGCTAATAACTATCATTTACATTTGTTTGCTATTTTACATGGTGTAAGCATAGTTGAGACTTCATGAAGAATTTATCTCGGTTAACTAAGATGCTTAAACAACAGAAGGCACCCTAAGAAGGCCATCAAATGAAATATTTTACTCTCTGGCTTCTCCCTTCTTTTAACATGCAAATCCTCTAATAAAGATATTATTAGAAATGAAAAATACCAGGTAGAACCCACTAACCCTTCCTGTTTCCTACTCTGCAATGTCATCAGGCTGAGGAAGCAGCCTTTATCTGTTTTGGTGCTTTGTGGTTTCGAATGATAGGGGTCCACCTGATGCACAAAACAGACGGAAGTTATTAAGGGTATTTAGTCTGCTGGTGTCCACTAGGCCCTGAATCATTTGGGCACATGCAATGTGGGGATGACACTTTAGCTGGTGGAATCACGTCTTCATCACTGGTGCAGGACAGCTGTTAAATAAGGGATATCAGCATCTTACATGAGTAAGGCTATTTATTATATGGCTCCATTACCATGCTGATAGCAATAGCTTTTCTACAATATCACCCCCCTCACTGTGACTGTATGAGATAAACACTAGGCAAAAATGCAACCCATAATCATTTAAAAATATTTGATGGCATCATAACATATTTAAACATTAATCACTTTGTTTTGAGAAGCCTTAAATTTGGCTTTTAAGTTTATATATAACCTCAAAAACTATAATGTGCATCAGGAGCCTGAACCAAGAATTCACCAGCACAACCTTCAAACTTCTGGAAAGCCTACATATGACTTTTTTGTGGCTTTAATACAGCACATACATATCAACCTCAGAGAATTTCTGAGCCGCACCAACTTTTTGCGTGGGTCTTTAAGCACAACGGCTTTTAGAAATGTAAAATCATTCTAATACATAATTGCATTTTTTATCCCAAAGGTTCTCAAAGAACTCTACAAATAATTGGCCAGATCCTCAGACCAATCTAAATTCCCTTTCTGCAACTCTTGGCGCAACAAGTAGACTCGAGGATGCCTTGAAAGGGACAGATTCCTCTAGCAAGGAAAAAAAAGATGATGAGAAGGGGGTGTGCCCATAGTGCTCCAGCTAACACTAGGCTGGAGTTTATACTGTAGATGCCAGTAACCAGCACTTTTCAGACTAGTATCATTAGCATGGTATTAGAAAAGAGGAATGGGACATGAATGGAAACTACCAGGAATTTAGACAGAACAGTGTAATGTATAAACCTGACATTTTTCTCCAACCAGCCTGTACCAAGTGTTTTTCAAACTTTGTTATCCTCTAAGTACTACTGTTTTGTTTGTAAGCCATATATGGCTGGGAGGAAAGCTTACCTACTGTGCATGGCTATAATTATGAAAACTTAACAGTTTACAAGAATGGTAATAAATATCACAGTTGGACTTCTTTACTACTGCTAATCCATGACTGCAATGTAAACGACTTCACAGCAATAACAAAAATGCAAGAGGAAGAGCATAATTACGAATAATTTGAAGTAAATTACAAATCTTATCTTCTTCACTGACATTTTATTTTAATTATTAATATTTAAATTTGCAGTAGTTCCTTCTATTTTAAAAATGCATCAAAACAGAGTTCAGATATTACTTCACTTTGGAATTGTTTATTTCAGAAGAGATTTGCTTAAGAAACTTGTCACCAGTAAAATATAATAGAATAGAAATAATTATTGCAATGATAGACCTTTCCAGGATAAGGTTGGGGTGGAAGAGGCATGTCACAATAGAGGGTAGAAGCAGATCACCACAGGTATCATGAGGGGGCATTTCCTTAGAAATAGCTCATGACAACTAACAAGGTACATAGGGTAGTAATGTTTCCTTCCATTTTTCAGATGCATCAACTAGCCGATGGCATACCAGTTATTTGATATTACAGAACAGACCATGTGTCTTCTAGTTCAGTGGTGGGAAAGAGCTCATAAAGGCTATGTCCACACACAAGCCCTTGTTTCAGAACAAGCTGTTTCAAAATAAAAGGCCTTATTTCAAAATAACAGAAAGCTATTTTGAAAAAAGGAAAAAAAGAGGGAATCGAAATAGCATGTCCACAGTGACATGCTATTTTGAAATAGGGGAGGGGAAGGGTAGGGAGGCCTGTGCTGGGCCGGGACGCCCCCAGGATTCCCCTGGCCCCCCCGCCTCTTCTGCAGGGGGCGGGGGGCTTCCCCTGCCCCACCCCGCCACTTTGGCCGCAGGTGGGGGGGGCTACCCTGCCCCCCCGCAACTCCTGCCAGAGGTGGGGGGGCTTCCCCTGCCCCCCTGGCTCCTGCCATAGGCGGAGGGGCTTCCTCAGTGCCCCACTGCCGCTTCTGCCTTGGCCCAGGCCAGGGCTGTCTCCTGTCCGGGGTTCCCCGGCACCAGGAATCCCGGGCAGGAGGTGGCCCGGCCCCACCTGTGGCAGAAGCGGGGGGCCACCGGGGAAGCCCCTTCACCCCCAGCAGGAGCGACGGGGGGGCAGGTGGAGCCCTCCACCCCTGGCAGGAGTGGCGGGGGGCTCCAAGGAACCCCGGCGGGAGGGGCGCCCCGGGTTTGGGGGCAGCCCCAGCGGCGGGGTGAGCTGACCCTGGAGCTGCCACCCCACAGGGGCTGCAGTCCCCCTGACCGGGCTGCGGGACCAACAGCTCCCTCACAGTCCGGGCAGGGGGCAGAGCCCTGGGGGTGCCCCAACTGGCTTCCCACTGCTTCCCCTTGATGGGGGGGGGCGAAGGGGGCTGAGGCACCTGTTCCCCCCTGCTCCCAGCAAGCGGAAGCGGGGGGGAAGCTGCCTGGGGCACCCTCCGACCCCCTGCACCCCACTCAGCACCCTGGCCAGGGTGCTGATCCCTGGCCAGGGTGCTGGGGGTGGGTGGGACCCTCCCCTCAGGGTGCTATGCACCCTGAAGAGACGGTCCTTGTTATTTTGAAACAATGCTTGTTTCGAAATAACACGTCTAAACAGCTTATTTTGAAACAACTGGTTTCAAAATAACCCTCCTTTCGAAAGCAAAGTGGTTTGAGCTGTTTCGAAAAGAGGGCTTTTGTTTCGAAATGAGGAGCTCCCTCCTTTCGAAACAAGAAAATGTCATGTGGCCATAGGGACTTTTATTTCGAAACTACCAGTGTTGTTTCGAAATAAAAGCCCTGTGTGGACATACCGAAAAAGAAATTAGTAAAAAGAAATAACAAAAGAGCTAGCTAGAGAACACTGAGGAATGCACCTTACACATGAAAAGTACACTAGAACCCTCGGATGCAATTCATCCGGTCCCATAGACTTGTGCACATACAACTTCTCTAAGTAATTAACTTGACCTTCGATCACCAAGGGCTGTTCTTCTCTCCATTCTGGCTTACCCAGTGTAGAGCTGACCCTGCCTGTGAAGACTGAAGTAAAACAAAGCATTGAGTACTTTAGTCCTTTCTGCATCATCCTCCACGAGTATACTTGCCTCATTCACTAAGGGACCTACACCATCCCCGATCTTCTTCCTGTTGCTGACATACTTGTAGAACCCCCTCCTGTTATCCTTCACATCCTTGCTAGCTGCAGGTCCAACTGCCCTTTGGCCTTTCTGATTTTATCCCTGCAGGCCTGAACAATATCTTTATATGCCTCCCTAGTCATGTGTCCAAGCTTTCATTTCTTGTAAGTTTCCCTTTAGTGTTTCATCTCACTGTAGGGTTCTCTAAACCAAGCCACACCGGGCACCTTCCACATTTGCTGGTCTTTCTGCAAATCAGAATGGTATCTTCCTGTGCCCCTAGCAGGTTTCTTTAAAATACAGCAAGCCCTCTTGGACGCCTTTCAACTTCAGATTAGTCTCTCAAGGGATCCTGCCCATCAGTTCCCTTAAAATCTGCTTTTCTGAAGTCCAGGGTCTGTGATCTGCTTCTTTCCTTTGATCAGGATCCTGAGCTCTACCATCTCATGGTCACTACTGCCCAGGTTGCCATTCACTTTTACTTCCCCAATCAATTCTTCTGTTTGTGAGCAGCAGGTCAAAAAGGTGCAAGGTGCCTAGCTGATTCCTCCAGCAGTTGTACCAGGGAGCTGTCTGTCTTCAATGCTCTCCAAAAAGTTCCTGGATTGCCTGTGCACCGCTGTATTGCCCTCCCAGCAGATGTCAGGGTAATTGAAGTCCCCCATGAGAACCAGGGCCCATGATCTGGAAAGTTCTGGTAGCTGTCCATAGAATGCCTCATCCACCTCCTCCTTCTGGTTTAGTGGTCTGTGGCAGACACCCACCATAACGTCCCCCCTTGTTGCACTCTCCTCTAAACTTAACCAAGAGACTTTCAACAGACTTGTCTTCCCTTTCATAGTGGAGTTCTGAGCTGTCATAAAGCTCTTTTAAAAACAGTGCTACTCTTCCACCTTTTCTTCCCTGCCTTTCCTTCTTCAACAATTTATACCCATCCATGGCAGTGCTCCAGTCATGCAAGCTATCCCACCATGGTGCTGGTATTCCAACTACACCATAGTTCCTTGTCTGCACTAGTACTAGCAAGTTTTCCTGCTTGTTTCCCAGGCTGTTTGCATTTGTGTACAGGCACCTAAGACACCGGGCCAATTGCCCCACTTTCCCCTCCCCATTGTCTATCCTGTTGCAACTTCCTCCTTGGATTTTCTGCCAGTGTCCTCCTTCCCTACTCACCGCAGGTATAAGGGCTTCATTATGACACCTAAGACATTGATTTGATTTCTTTCTCCCCCAACAGTTCTGATTAGACTCCCTTTTTTTCCCCCTATTGTTACAGCCTCAGCTCCTCCCAAGTTCCATCCTTCTCCACAGCCCTCCCTCACTGTGACTTACCTATGGGATTTGGTCATCTTTCCTCTTCAAACCTAGTTTAAACAACTCCTCACTAGGTTAGCCAGTCTATGTCCAAATATGCTTGTCCCCTTCCTCAATAGGTGTAGTCCATCTCTGCCTAGCAGTCCTCCTTCCTGGAACAGCACACTGTGCTCAAGGAAGCTGAAGCCCTCCTCCTAGCACCATCTTCACAGCCAGGCATTCACCTCCAGAATGCACCTCTCTCTGCTCAGGCCCCTACCCTTGACCGGAAGGATAGAAGAGACCACCACCTGTGCACCAGACTCCTTCAGCTGTGCTCCCAGAGCCCTGTACTCACTTTTGATCTGCTAAGGGTCACATCTCATAGTATCATTAGTGCCCACATGGAGGAGTAGCATGGGGTAGTAGTCGGAGGGCAGGGTGATTCTCAAGAATTCCTCCGTAATGACTCAGATATGGACCCCTGGCATGCAGCATACCTCCCTGGACACCATGTCAGGGTGACAGATGGGTGCCCCTGTCCCTCCCAGAAGAGTTCCCAACCACCACTGCCCTACATTTCTTCTTTTGTTTGCATTTCTTCCCCCACTGCTATTATTCTGTTCAGTATATTGTCACTATTAATGTTTAGAATCAAGAATGAAGCAAAACAGGCATTAAACACCTCACCTTTCTTGTTATACTCCATTATTAGCTCCTTTTTCTGATTTAGTAGCAACTGACCCTTTCCTTCATCTCTTGCTCCTATAGAGTTTCTTATTGCCATTTGTCTTTCTTATGACATGCAACTCATTTTGTGACCTAGCCTTTCTGATTTGTCTGTTACCATTTTTTGTAGACTTTCTTTGTGATTTTCGGGCTGTAAAAGAGTCACATATGATGATAAATGTAGCACTTCTCCATAACTGCTTCATATGAAAAGACAGTCTTGCTTATTCAGTGACAGTTAAGTTTCAAAAGTCATGTTTTTGGGGAGCCTAATCTTATACACCTTAAAATAACCTGATCAAAGGATGAGTGCTCAATCTAACAAAAAGTTCTGAAAACCAGGCACTTATGATCTTAATTCTGTAGGCAAACTAATAGTAGTACTAATTACCATAGGTACTTATTACAGAAATAAGTCTTGCTTCAGACTGCATGAAATACTAGTCAGAGCACAACAAAAGCATAATTCTCATTCTGCCAATTTTCAAAACCAAAATAAGATACAAAGTCTACCCATCCATGAGAATGAAATCAGGTAGAAGAGTGCCAGGATTGCAACCACAGTTATGTGATTTCCCTAATAAGCTAAAAGAGATGAATAATGAATTCATCCAGCCCCCAAGCTGTCCCTCTAAGATTAGACTGGACAATGCATGGCAAGAAAATTTGAAATGCACTGGTACAAGCTCTGTACAAACTCACCCCCCACCCGCCAACATTAACAAGATGCACCCTTCACATAGTCCATATAGGTTTTGGTTATATATGCAAGGAGATTAAATCATGGATAATAAGAAAACTCTTACAATGTGATCTGATTTCACAGTCATGCCCCTGTAGAATGGTTGCTGCAAAGGGCAGCTATGCTCTCCTCCAGATTGAAAACTATTGTTATCCTGGGCAACGTGCATTTTTTTCCTTGTGTTATTCTACCCTAATAGCTTTTCTCAGTCACACACTTTTTTTCTGTCTTTGTACATAAAATGGTAAGGCAGGCATACTGCTCAACATGGTAGAAACTCACCTGTTGTTTTAAGGCTTGAAGTGTGGCCTGCAGAACTAACACAGCCAAAAGAGTAAGTTGGAGTCTATTCTCACTTGAGCATGATCAATGAATCAGTTACACCTGTGCATACTCAGAGAGAGCAGTGGCATACATAGATTCAACCAGAGACACAACTGTGTCTTTAAAAATGTTATTAATGCAGATGATGTTCATGCACAGATTGAGATAGAGTTCATACAGGGAGAGTGCAAGGCTGGCAATTAGAAAACAAATTGTTACTTGTCAACTGAGGATATTTAATATAGAAAATCACTGAGAGACAAACATGAAAATCTAAAATGACAGTGTTACAAAGTCAAGGGGGGTGAGGTTATAACTTTTGTTGGACCAAATTCTGCTGACCAAAGAGTCAAGTGCTACAGCTTAGAGAGAGAGGTCTGGAACAATGTACTCAGAGTGTCACAATGAAATATAAGGTTAACAAATTGTTTAGCATAAGGAGTTAACATATATTTCAAGGGACTATTCAAAATGAAGTAGCCTGTTAACATCTCTGAAGTTGAAAAGGTTTTCTGGAGTTCTGGGAAAGATAGAGATTGAGAGTATAGGCAGATACAAGCAGCCTTCACAAATTAAGAATGCAGTGATTTAGCACATAGCCAATTTATTTTCTTGCCTCTTGGACTTGGCTGCTTCAGGGAGCCACTTGCCCATTTTTGACAGGAGAACACTTTGTGAAGCCTGTGGCTTCCAGCCTCCCTTCTGTGAGAGAGAGATTAATAAAGAAATTATAAGGAACTAAATGACAGAGGCACAATTTCAAGTAATGTATAAGAGGATGGTGGGGGATAAATGTCCACATATTAAGAACATAGATAGATAGGGGATTTGATAGGAAATTTTAACCATTTTTAAATGACCTTTGCACATTCTCACCTATATGTACCTCCAAACTTTATGCTAGAGATGTTACTCCCAGCTCAAAGAGACATACCCATACTAATTCCAATCCCATTAGCAAACTAAAAAATAGACCATAGTTGTGGTGGCCTGAGAGTCTAGTCACCTCTACTATGTATCCATCCAAGACTCTAAGCTCCTCACTCCTCCCCCATGGCTTATGCTGTGCCAGTGACACTATTTTTAGTGAGCGAGCTTGATCAGAGCGTGTGCAAGTATAAGTCCTCAAATTGGGACTTCTAACCCCAGTCTGAAGTGTAAACATGCCCTACATAACTATGCAGATCTGTGACTATTATCTTCGTCTCACAAAAACTTCCTTATTTGTGCTTGGTGTGAGATATCAAGGGCAGCAAGCACTCAGAGTATGCCTGTTTGGATGCCGGGAGGTGGGTGGACGCAAGCCCACCCACTGCTAACACCCCTCCCCCAGCTTAAGGGGAGGTGGTCCTAGGCCCGGGGCCAACTGATTTCAGGGGGCAACTAATGAAAAATGGGAACAGGTGTGGGGATCAAAGGTTCAAAACTAGAGAATCAGAGGGGGACACCGAACAGAGAACCCCGGACAGTGCCCACTGCTCCCGGAACTTGTTGAGGGACCCAGCGGACGCCACCCAGAGGAACCCTGCCCAGAGGCATGAGCGGATGAGGGACCGGAAATAGGCACCGCAGTCACAGGCCCCTCCCTCAGCCAACTTCCTCTCCCTGGTCTTGTAGATGGCCTCTTTTGCGTAGGCCAGGAGGAGGTTGGCGAGGAGGTCCCGCGACTTCATAGGGCCATGGATGGGAAGTAAATATAGGAATGTATGTGGGGAGAAGTGCAGCCAGAACTTCTATAAGAGGTTCTGGAGGAGCCGGAAGAGGGGCTGCAACCTGGCACATTCTAGATATGCATCTGCCAGGGTCTCCCTCTCACCACAGAAGAGGCAAGTTTCTGGGTTGGGGGTGAACCACGCCAAGTACACACCTGTGCTCACGGCTCCATGCAGGAGCTGCCAACTGATATCTCTGGTGGGCTGCGGGGTCAAGTTGGCATAGAGGCTGGCCCACCTGGGGTCCTCGCCCTCCACAGATGGAACTAGGTCCTGCCATTTGGTGTTGGGGTGGGACATGAGGGCGAGGAAGTGGGTGGTGTGGAGCATGAGCGTGTACAAGTGTTTGTGAGACACAGTTTGGAAGGGTACTGGCTACAGGTCTAGCAGCCGGCTTGGGGTGTGGGGTGACCAGGGGGGCTCATGGGGCCTGGGCCCGATCACAAGCTCTAGAGGACCAGGACTGAGAATAGGGTGGGGGGTGCCCTCTCTCAGGACCTGCTCAAGGTAAGCCCAAGCAATGGTGACCAGGGCTGCCTTCACCTCCTGGAGTAGGTACCGGGGGGGTTCCAAGAGTGGAGAGCCCTATGCGCTGGGCAAGCTCTAGGGGATCCACCCAGTCCTCCCAGGCATAGTCCAGGAGGTCTCCGACCCTGGTGACACCTGCCAAGACCAGCCTGCGCCTCACGGAGGGGGCCTCCACCCCCTGCACACACAGGTGGGGGTTATGTAGCAGGGGCTCCATGAGGAGGTCCTCCCCCTCGGTGGGTACGAGGGTTCTGGAGGCCGAGACCAGCCTCCAGGTCCGGAAGAGTTCTGGGTAGAAGGCCGGCAGCTCAGAGAGGTCTCACGGACCACCTCTCAGATGGAGATAAAAGAGCTGCCGGTTGTATCGGAGCCCTCAGTAGTGGTGGAGGAAGGTCTGTGCCAGGTGGCTCCATGCCAGACTACCTGCACCATAAAGGAGTCTCTGCAGCGCCTGGAGACGGAAGGTGTGGACTTGGCTGTGGACACAGCACAGGCCCCACCCTCCCTCCTCCAGGGGGAGGCTCAGAATCCCTCCAGAGACCCAGTGCAGTCCTGGCCAGAAGAACTCCAGAAACTGTCTTCTGGAGGTGGGCCAGGAACGTCGAGGGCGGGACCAGGGTGTTGAGCCGGTACCAGAGCGTGGATAGGACAAGCTGGTTGACCACCAGTGCCCTCCCGCGAAGGGAGAGGCACCGCAGCAGTCCTGTCCATCTCTGCAGCCGCTTAACAACCCTGTCCCCCAAATCACACCAGTTCTCATCCGGGGAGGGATGGGTGGCGGAAAGGTAGACACTGAGATAGAACAGCGGACCCGTGCTCCACTGGATGACTTGGAACGCAGGTGAGAGGGGGCCCACCCACCACCCGGCCCCTACTGTCAGGCCAGAGCTCTTGACCCAGTTGACCCGGGCGGAGGAGGCCGCCGAGTAGATGGCCTAGCAAGCCTCCAACCGTGTCAGGTCGCCCGGGTCCTGGACCACAAGGAGCACGTCATTGGCGTACGCCGACAGGACGCTCAGAGTATGTGAAGGGAAGTATGTAAGCCTCAAAATGCTTAGAACTTTGCTCCTTAGAGGGTAGCTGGGGTTACTGCAGGGCCACCAGAGGCACCTGAAGTCTATTAAGACCTAGCCAGGTGCCTGATAAAAGCCTCCCTGCTACAGACAGACAGATGGCACGAGCTGGTGGTGGAGTAAGAGGAGTGATGTGCAATTTTGAGAGAAAAGCAGAAGTGTGGTTTTTGAGAGAGGAGCCTGAAGGAAAGTACCAGACCCTGGGAGAGGAGAATAGTGGAACTACTGAGTTATTTTCCAGGTACTGGAGAGCCTGTATCTCAGAAGCTGAAAGGACAGAGGCTGGGTGAGGGGGGGATAGCCCAAGGGGAATTAGTGCTGTTGTGAACATAGCACCCGCAGCAAATAGCTGCCATTTGTAGAGCCTCTGGGCTGGAACCTGGAGGAATGGGGGGTCGGGTCTCTACCCCCTTCCCCACCCATCCCCCTGAGCCACTAGACCCCCTGCAGGAGACATTCCCGCATCAGGAGGGCAGGGAACTGGTAGCACCCTAACCCACAAGATGACACAGAAATGTGAGACCCACCGAGGGGAGCTGCCTCTTTGCCACATTGGTAAGATCACTAGAGACAATCTGTGTTTAGACAGTAACTTTTTCAGATTTCATGTTTATTTGTGTGTTTCATCAGTGTCAAAGGCAATGGGGCCAAGATCCTGGTTAAGCACTGCTATAACAACAAGGAGTAATCATTGCACCCACCACAACAGAGCTACTTCTGGAATGAAGCAATCTGTTTAATAGTGTGCAATGTTACAATACAATACTTGGAAGAGGATACTGTAAGTAAGTTAGAAAGTAACACAGTATGCAACGGATCTTGAGGAGCTTAGCAGATAACTCTTTTCATTCCTATAATCCTTTCTGTCACTCTGACTTCTCCCCAAAGGCTGTGGAAGGAAATAAGCGTTCCAAAGACCAAAGTCAAGAATAGTTATCAACAAATAGGTATTAAGTGTGGAATTTACTGCTTCATATGTCAGTGAGGCAATAATGGTGAATAAAATTTCATTCAAAGTTATGAAGAACCTGTCTGATCCAAAGTGTTTTTTTAAAGAAATTAAGCAATAATTTTACTTTAAATGAACATTCCAGAGGGTAAATGACTTCTGCAGCGCAATAAATGATACAGCAAATTGAGGAGCATATTTTAAAAGTAGGAGCAATTTTCCTTCCATAACCTTCACTTGAAAGAACATTATTGCTATTTTATTAAGTGGATTAAATGAAAAATAAATTAGAAGGCATTTTATGGAGTTTGAATATATTTAATATCACTTAAGATACGTAGATTTAAGTGGCAAGTTGATAAATTATTATATTGGCTGTGCATAGTACACAGAACATGTCAAAGAACTAATTAAGCTATGTGATGGGCCATTTACTTGTTTCCTAGAAGGCCATGTACAATACCAAGAGATTGTTCTGTCCTGTCCTTGTTTATGGAACTCATTGTTCAAAAAACATAGCATCACTTAAATCTGACAATTTGTCGTATCATGGTTCCCATGTTTTAAAGGGGAAAAATGCACTGATTATTTCTCGTACTATCAGGCCATATGCTTTTGTACAGTGTGCACTACAGATTGTATGGAACTGGTACATACATCCGCACATAATATCTTGCATGAGAAAACTGATTCTGCAGGGTCTGTTGCCATACCAAGGGAAAGCGCATCATCACTAGTATGCAAAAAGTAGCGTGCGGTGCTTAAGAGGAGAAGGAGAAGGATGTTAATTCCAAACAAGAGTGCAAGCAAAGTCAGGAATAAAAGATTTTTATGCTGCAGGATACTCTAAAAATATAAAAAATTAATAGCTCAAATAGGCAGTCCCAGGGAAAAATTAAACAGTAAGTCTTGTTCTTCAGTGTGGGTTGCACACGTCCATTTTAGATCAATGTATTCCTCAGAAGAACAGGGTTAGAGTAGAGATTTAACACTGTGACAACACTGCTGTAATAGGCTGTGAGCATCTGCACAGGACAACCTTTGACATGGGGAAGAAACATTTCACAGGTCAGGTGGATAGCTTGAAGCTCTTGGACACTGATGAGAAGGAAGACAACCTGATCTTACCAGAGATCCTGAGTTTGAAAAGCCTCTAAATAAACTCCCCAACAGTAAGATGTAGCATGTTTACCTAGCATCATAGAGAGGAGGACAGGGTTGGAGCAAAAGGAAACCTCTGGAATGCACAAAATGCTCCAGCCACCAGTCCAAGGAAAATAAAACACCTGCAGGCACACAAGTTGGCATGTCCAATGCATAACAAAAAGGAACAGCAGCTGGACTTCAAGTACCTTTGTCCTCAGTGAAGAGGATTTCTTCTAACCCGGAAGAAGTCAAAGTCCTTAATTTCTACTGTTGCTTGTATGGTACCATAGACAGGGAATGATTCTCTCTCACTGGCTTGCTTAGATGCAAGGAAGCCACAAACTGGCAATGTGGATTGGCATGAACAAGATTGAATCCTCACAAGCCAATAGCTGGTACTGAATAGGGGTGCAAAGCTGTTTACATTGGGTTGTCTCTAAACCCAACTTCCCTCAGCTTCTTAATTTTGAGTTTAAACACCTGAATATAGGGCATTTATGTCTGATGTATCCTTCTCCTAAAAACCCGAAGCAGCAGTAGAGAGGTTTGTTGACTGGCATAGATTTGTTAAAGCCACATAATACTTGAATCCTCAGGATTTAGGCATGGTTCAGCATCAAGGTAAAAGTTCAAAGAAAACAGTCAAAACAGAAGTAAAACAAACAACACTACCTAGACTACTACTAACAATTTACAATAAAGAAACCTGAAAAAGATTTCTAAATGAAAATACAAAGCCTGAGAGAAGCTCACATGTGCTCTGACTGCCAATCCTAGATACAGTGTGCAGGAACTATGTGAGTTGGGGTGGCTCCATTCTGTTTACAACTTCAGCTAGCAGCATAAACATGCAAAGGGTGCATGTGTTGCCCTGATAACTACTGCTGCGGGAGAAGTTCTCCAGCTTCAGTGCACTGGCACAAAGCCACCTAAAATGTAATGCACAGCACTCAGAGAAGATTTTGTGGCTTCATGAAAAGTCACCTAGTGGGACCTTAGAAATCAAATGCCTGTTGTTTTGTAACCACACTAATGTCATGTTCACCTGTTATAGATGAATAGCGTATTTATATTTTCCACACATCAATTTGTTTTTATAATGAGCAAACATACAATGGCTAAAAACTTTTTTTTTTTAAAGACTTTACCAGTCAACTCAAGTTGCCATGTCAACATGTACAATACAGCAAGAAAGCAAGACCTCGATGCCAAGGTATGACAGAAACCCTTTTTTGTTTGTTTGTTGAAAATAGCTTATACTTTAAACCCTCAGGAATCTGTCAGGCTATTGACACAGATGACAACTCTGGAGCTTGTCTGAAATCATCACCTGGTGAGGTTGCTGGCAGGGCCCTTACTTCTACTCCCATGTGAGGGCATAACTCACATCTTATGTATGTGAATATTGCAGATCTGTCTGTGGTCCCATGTTGCTTTTTTGCTCACATGATACATATGGCTGCTTCATTTTGAAGGCACACCCATAAATCAATTCTATAACATGCTCTGAGTACTTTGAAGGATGTTCTGTGTTGTAGGTTAATGCAGCCAGTTTGACATAGCAACTGCCTCCCTGCTTTTAGCAATACTTCTTTTTGTTGTTGCTGAAGGACATTTAATGACCCTTATAAAAGGTAAATGTTTGAACATGATCTACACATAAAAAAATGAATATACAAAACCACGCTTAGGAACATCCATTACTGTTTTACAGTTTTCATAACTGTGAATGCTACCACTGTATTTCTATGAGCATACTATCCCTTTTCCCATTCGTTCCAAGATATTCTGTCTGCTGACATTGGTCCTAGTCCTGAAACAGGATACACACGGATGCAGATGTCCCTTTACCAATCTCATTCCAGGACCAGGGCCTCAATATCTGAATGCATAAAATAGTGTTTACAGTTGTATTAAATGGTCAGTCACATACAGTGGTTAAAGTATAATTGGGCAGCCCCTGGAACCCTCCTAAATTTCTGGGCCCCCCTCATGCATGTCTGGGCCTCCTTCCAGCATG
>ML681966.1:70288528-70447255 GCA_007922195.1 Podocnemis expansa
TCTGTCTGGAGGGAGGTGGGGAAGTCAGAGTAGGGGGTGGGGATGGTGCATGACAGGGGCAGGCAGGTGGGGAAATGTACCGGAATGCTATGTTCCATCTGCTGTTTCTATTTGTAGGGGCCCCCGACCGCTGGCCTCTAAATATGGTGGGCCATGGAATGGTGTTCTGGTGCATTGCCCCTGACTTTAACCTCATATCTGCCTCAATTGCTCTATTTTTTTTTCTTTTTCTAGAGCTCAGGAAGTAGCTGTGACCTGGAGTAGCCTTGACACATACCTTTCAACATGCCAACACACAACTGTGTAACATTGGCCTTTAAAATAACTGATGAAGACCAGAAATGAGGGGCAAACATCATACACACAGGAGAAGGACTCTTGATGTAATAGAGATAAGTTTAAGGCATACAATATGAACTTACATACACTTTTAACAACTGTTTTTGAGGTCAGTATAAGTTAGAGAAATGAAGTGAAGAAACAGGATTCCAAAAGTGCCAAATGTAGACGTGGGACTCAAATGACCAGTAAGCCTTGCAATGAGGAATCTAGTAAATTGTATGCAAATTAACAAACCAAGCAACCCATTTTGCTTCAGAATCATCATACTCAGATTCATAAGTGACCTATACTGAACACCAAAGTAGCATTAAGCATATCATGTGCACCATCCCTGAAGAACTCTGAGCAGGGCACTGTGAATACAGTTTAAGCTTGGGGAGAAAAAGGGAAATTTGGGGTATTATGTACACATTCTTATCCTCAAAACCAACAACTTCTGCCTGATTTTTACAATCTGTCATCTAGCTAACAGAGCTAGATTTATAACTTACATACCCACAAGTGCAGTATCTTCAGAACCTCTCCTGGCTACAGCTGATTTTTTTTGTTTCTATGGGGAGGGAAGGCGTGGTAGGGAAAGGGAGGGGAATAGGAGCTGGAAACTGCAGCTCAGGCAGCTCCAGGTGAGGGAATATGCTTACCCTGTGGCTCCAGCTTTCAACCTGACTGGGGTGGAGCCTCAGGGGGAAGAAGAGGAGCAGGCCCAGGGCCAAAGTTCTAGCACTCCTGTGGAGTCCTCCAATTTGGCGGGGGCCCAAAATTACCACAGGCTGCATTAGCTAGTGTAGTAATCCACCACTGTTTAGGCAACCCTGTTAACACTAACATCCCTGGGCACATACCAACTGTGCCTAAGTGGAAATACAAGCTCACTAATCCAAACCACACACTGAGTGGTACTTGGGGTACAGTTAAGTTAGTTATTTCACATAAGTAAATAAAAACTTTTTAAATGTCTTGGAACTGTTGAGCTGTGTGCATTGCTAACCTACCTCATGGTAGAATTTTATTACCATTACTTTTGTCCTTCTTCTCTTTATTAAAATCTCATTAGAAATAAGATGAGATCATCCTTTAGGGTGAAACCCATGATTCTTTTGTGTTTGTACAGTGCTTGGCACAATGGGTTTTCCATCCTAATTAGAGCCTTTGGGCAATTCCATAATACAGAAAAATAAATCTTTCAGTCTCTTTCCTGTCCCCCCCGCTCACCATTCTTTCATTTTTTCCCTGCCTTTTTGTCTCTCTAAATAAATGTAGTCATGTGGTTACTGAATTATTAGGTTAGAATTATTTGAATAGCACAGTAGGTATATTTATTTAAACATATGGTAATGCAGACAAACATCAGCAACTTTGTTTTTTCATTCTTTCATTTCTTTTGCTTCTTGGATTCAGAAATAAATTAGTATGTTTATTCCAAAATGTGATTATTTGACTCTCCCATCACAGCAACAAGTGTGAGTTTTCCTTCCTTAATATAAAAAGAAAAAAAACCTCAGTACAAAATCCTATAGTTAACAGCCACATTATATACTTGCACAAAGGCAAAACATTTAAGAAAAGATGCACCATTGTAATAGAAAAATTACATGGACATGAACAGGCTAAGTTACATAGACACTACATGTTCAATTTCACAAACATATGAAGTTGCAGTACCCAATGTAATGCTTCCCCCCCTTCTGCAATCTGGACTGGTGTGTAGTTGTGTTATCCCAATTTCTCACTTCTGGACCTCGATTTCCTCAACTTTGCCGTGTTAACCGCTTACTCCTGCAATAGCCCGTGCCCAGCCTCTTGTGAATAACTGGTCACTGCCAGCTGTTCATGAGATTGGCCCTCAGCAAACACCCCCCAGGCTCAGCTCCAATGCCAGGAACTGCTGTCTTGCAGGATTCGTTGCAGTAAACTGAACCCTGCAAGCTTATTTACACTGACATGCACTAGCTCTGCTGATCCAAACTAAGTCTTTCAACACACTCAGCCAATATGCAGTGCTTTAGAAAAAGCAAACAAGTTTACTGACTACAGCAAGATTTTAAATGAATGAGTCAGATTAATATAAATCAAGAAATTAATAATGAGTTACAGTGTTAGTTGCAATCAACTAAAAAGTACTTTACATCCTAATCTAAGATTAACTTTTCAATCTATGATGTTAGCTTACTCATAGCTGGCTACAATGCCCCTAGCAACCAGCACCCAAGGGCTGTCGTCAGTGATACCTCTTAGAAGATGGATTCCAAGGGAGAGCCATGAGACTAAGATGCCTTTCTTTTAACACGTTTCCTCAACCCACTGGGGTCAGGTGATTGGCCATGTCAAGCAATGGCACAGTTTCTTTCGCTTGAGCCCAAGTGCTCAAAGGTGCTTAAGACCAGTCCATTGTTCCTGTATGCTTGCCTTTGTAGAGTATTGAACCTCAGCTTTGTGTTGGTCTGCATCTATTCAAGCCACGTGAAACTAACATTTGAGGATATGACAGAGTTTCGTATCTGTACATATGTATGATATTACAGCAAACATAACAATAATGCTAAGTATGTCATGAGCATTCCAAAAATAAAAAATAAGACATACATTGTACTAGACACAGAGGCTATGTCCACACATACATCATTATTTCAAAATAACCTATTTCGAAATGAGTTATTTCGAAATAAAGTCCTTATTTTGAAATAAGTTAATTCGAATTAACAGTTTGTTAATTCAAATTAAGGGAAAGCCTGCTTTCAAAATAGCCATTGTTTCGAAATGGTTATTTTGAAACAAGGCCATTCGGACATGTTGTTTCGAAACAGTTGTTTCAGAACACCGTGGTTTCGAAACAACCATTTCAAAACAACGGCTATTTTGATTAGTTGTGAGGTTTAACAGTTTCGAAATAACGGCCATTATTTCAAAACAACGGGTCCTGTTGTTTCAAAATAACAGTGCGTTGTGTGGACATGCCGCTTCTTATTTCGAAGCAACCTCTATTGTTTCAAAATAAGAAGCCTGTGTGGATATACCCATACAGTTACACTACACTGTTGAACATCAATAGTACACAAATCACACTATGAGCGTGTACATGGAGTACAGAGTCACATTCTAATCAGGTTTTGGGTTTTTTGTTTGTTTGTAAGTTTGATTTTTTAAACCGTTTTTTGTTGTTTTCATATTGAATAGATAACCATTAGGAAAACTAAACTAAATGAAAAAGTGACACATACCCACGGTAGACTCATGGTTTTTCCACCTTTGCTACTCTTTTACTGAGCAACAGGCCCATAACATCAATAACAAACATAGCAAATGACAGAAAAGCCACATTCTAGAATTAGAAGTGAAGAAAAATGTCTATACTGCTATAAATCAAAGCAAATAAAGGTTTATTTCCACCTCTTACATTAAAAAAATCTTCTTGAGTAGATGGCATTTCTTTTTTATATATAGGCTCTGGTCTAAGTCAATTTTATTGGTTTGATTTTGTATTTTACCACAGACAATCAGCTACAACATCATGCTTCTAGGGATCAAGAACGTAGACTGTAATTATATGAATGGGACTAAGCTGGGAAGCAGTAATTCTGAAAAAGATTTGGAGGCTGTGGGAGAGGAATCAAATAAATATGAGCTCCCAGGACAATGCTGTGACCAAAATGACTAATGCAATGGTTCAATGTGTCATCAGAGGAATTTCAAAAAGAAGTAGAGTGGTTATACTATTGCTTCATTGGTCCTTTTGCAACTGCCAATAGAATACTGAGGCACAAGGTGGGTGTGTCAATGTATTTTATTGGACTAACATCTCTTTATGACAAAGAAGCTTCTGAATTACTCAGAACTCTTTTGTAGCCCTTTTCCAGATCCACAAAAAGACTCTGGAGCAGCTGGAAAGCTAGTATCTTTCACCAATAGAAGTTGGCCCAATAAATAGAGCCATGCAAATCTGCAGATATCCACCTTATATCCGCACTCGCAGATACAACACGGACATCCGCGGACCATTTCTTGTGGATGCAGGTCGGATATGGATCCACTTATTTGTATCCATGCAGGGCTCTACCAATAAAAGATCATTTCATCCACCATGTCTCTTATATCCTGGGCCCAACATGGCTACAACACTACAAGGTAGAAAACTGTCCAATTCAGAGTTCAAGAAGTATGCTCCTTCAATTGGGGAAGGTTTAGAGAAGAGCCATGAGATTGATTAAAGGATTGGAAAACACGCATCTCAGTGAACAACTCACATGCCCCAAATGTATTTAGCCTATCAGCAAGGTTAAGGCATGAGTTGATCAGGCCATATGTGTAACACATAGGGAACAGAAACATAAGAGGGCTGTTCATTCTGACAGACAAAGGTAAAACAAGATACAGTCACTGGAAGCTGAAGCTAAACAAGTTCATACTAGAAATAATCATATTTATTTTTCTTTATTTTTAACAATGGGTATAACTAATTATCAAAACAACTGAAGAAGGCTTGTGGTGCTGACTGTGCCATTATAGATTTTAAAATCAAGATTGGATCTTTTTCTAAAAGGTCTCCTCGAGGTTAAGCAGAACTCTTGAACTTGAAGCAGGAACAGATTCAGGAAAGTTCTATGGCCTATGTTATGCAGGAAGTCAGAGAAGACAATCATAGTTGTCCTTTTTGGCCTTCAAATGTGTGAACCCATGAATTTGGGAGAAAGACCTTCACTGAAAATTAACTGCAATGAAATACACTGTTCTTATACAAGACTCACCCATACTGCAACCTTTGATATGACAAACAATTAGCATGTTAGATGCTTTTATTTCTAATCACACAATATAAATAAATTTGTACATCATCTACTTCTTAATTATTTAATTTGAATACACTTTAGGCTTCATGACATTCTTGAATGATTTCTATTCTGATGAAAAAGAGCTTAATTAAATACTGTGAACCCAAGAATTCCAACAGACAATGGAGGCCAAAAACAAGATGTGTTGCCTTGACAACACAGGCCAAGATTTACCTTTGATATCTGGGAGACCTGACACTTGATAATATTAGGCATCATTGGTATAGAATACTGATGCATCTAGCTGCAATTTTAATTTCTAATGAGAGGCGAAAGTAATGCCTATAAGCAAAGATAATATCTCATGTTTTAATAATGTGACGCAATTCTTAGTTTGATTTTTACTTATGTCAATCAAGTAGTACTGAATATAACCTCTGGATGTTGGTGTCAGACCCAGTGCAAGATTGGTAGGGTAGTGTTATCTCTGATGTCCCAACATTTTTTAGCAGTTTGGAGGTTGATAAATGTTGGAAAGTTAGCAAAAATGGAATTCCCTCATGCAAACAAAGTTGGACTGTTTGCTGTAACAATGCAATCTTTGCTCTGTAATTAGAAAGCAAAAAACAGAAAGATACTTCAAAGATAGGTCCCATGTTCAACCCATTTTCAAATAGCGTAGGAGAAGCAGTAAAATATGGAACGCTTCTTACCCCATTTGTGACAAAAATTTCAGAAACGCAGAAATAAAATTAAAAACCCTGATCCAGTAAACTTTTGCAAATAAAGAACATATTTCTGAAGCATAAAAACAGTATTAGACCCAAACTGTAGTAAAGCTGATAGCATGCAGTTTCATGGTAGCTATGTTAGTTCCAGGGTACCAGAGAACCCAAGGTGGTTGAGGTAATAATCTTTTATTGGACCAACTTCTGTGGGTGAAAGCTTGAAAGTCTGCCTCTCTCTGGAACAGATATTGGTCTGGTATTGCTTACCCACTTCATAAAACCAGTAGAAAAGGTAACAGGAAGAACTGTGGTAGAGTTTTATGTTGGGCACAGCATGAATATTTGCAGCAGTGGCTCTGAAAGCACTTGGGTATATTTTATCAATGACTGAAACAAACATGCACTTTTTTCTCTCTCCTTTCACAGGGCTTGCCAGTTGCACAGGGCAGCACACGCTCTGAATTCATATGTCCTCTTTCATAAATTATTCAGTGCTGAAGGATGTGATTGAAACACACACAGCTATCTAGTCATCAGTGGTGGCCATGTTGGAGAACAATTTTTTCCAGTTTAAAAGAAAACCATGACAACTACAAAACTAGAGGCCTCTACCTATTGCTTTGGGATTGGAAATAAAGTAATGATATAGGTGCAAACCAACAAATGAGTAATCCAAAACAGAGAATTATTATAGATTTGACAGCTGTATAAAATATTCAACTTCCTCTAATAGATTTCTCTCTTACGAATGCACTGAAAAAACTATACATCGAAGACTGAGAGGCTTGTAGTGAAGTTTGTGAGTACCTCTCACCTGATCAATCCCCTACCATTGCATGGAATTCGAACATTTCTGGCAACTCAGTCCTTCCATATATCAGCCTTGATGTACCACAGTTTAGTTGTCTGACAAGTCAGGTATTTTGGTCTAATTAATGTCATGGGGCTCCATACAGCAATATCTGAGTAAAATTTAGTGGTCTTTGATATACAGACAGATTAGATGCTCTAATGGTTTTCTGGTCTTCCTCTCTGACATGTAACAGTGCATAGACTGCTTCTGTTATCTGGGTGTAGTAGTTTTCAAAGCAGATCCACAACTTGGAGGGGAAGATTCCTTCCTCAAGAACCTCTGCATGTCTTCCCTAAGCTTTCCACTTCATCTTTAGTAGATTTGTTTTCCTTGGAAGCCACGCTCTACTTATAAGGGTGTCAGAAAATTGATAGATTCACAATGACTTCTGCAATGTCTCACCAGGTAACCAATGTTCTATGCCAAAACTACAGAGGTGTCTGGGACCCAGCAGTCCCTGAAGGCAGGCTATTAGATCAGAACCTCAAGCTTATAAGATGTAGTGATTATCTCACGACAAAGACACAGTGACTGTGCTCCCAAATATTAGGCCAAGGATAACTCCATCTGTAAGAAGTGGAGCCTCTGTTATGGCATGTGGGGGCTTGATATTGAATCCAGATCATATCTGGATTTCGGATCAAGATTTCATCCAAATGATAGAATCTCCAAATACAAACAAAAGCCATGTTTTAATATTAGCCTCAATCACCCATCCCCAAATTGCACTAGCAATAAAATAAGTTGTGATGACAAATAAAGGATAACTGTGTGTACATGCTAATATGGGGGGGGGGGAATCTATTGGAGAAGCTGTATATGGTATTTCAGTGAGTTATAACCCATTAGAGAAAAACAGTGAAGTGAGCTTTAGATGGATGATTCCTTTCTGAAGTAAATTTAACCTCTGCAAAGTTACACTTTTCTAATTGAAAGTCCAGAGAAAAGAATCAATTACATTTCTAGCCTTTGCTATTAGCTCTCTTCTCTCTCTGTGTGCTTTCCTTATTGAATCTGATTTCCACTGCCATCTATGTAAGTAGCCTCATTATTTAGTTGTTTTAATAAAGCAGAGTAGATATAAATGCCCTTTCACATGCTACTGAAAGGAGATTAGAAGATCATAATAAACTTGCTGCGAAATACAGGATAAAAAGGGTGTAAACTTTTAACAGTCTGAAATAAGGGTCACCATAATATGTGGAAAAAAATTAAATCTCCCGCACTATGTACTTCAAAAAATCCAGTCACAATCACAGCACTGCATTTAATTAAATAAAGAAACATTCAAAACACTGAACTTTTTAATTATGTGAGACTTGATATACATAAAGATAGGAAATTTAGTCTTTCTTTAGAGCTGCACTTGCTATTCAGGAAATATACAGCATCTGAATATATTACTGCAGTTAAGTTTCAAAAACAGTTTTTATCTATATTTCTCTTAATGGTGACCTGCAAAGGAAAAACTGATGTTATACACTTCTACTTCAAGATCTAGTAAAAAAGGCTAAACCAGCTCCTGTGGAGACAAGGTTTTGGAGAGCAGGGGGTTGTTTTTTCCTGATATACAGGGAACATTTCACAGCAAATGAAAAATTAGTAAAATTGTTCCTTCCGAGCAGACAAAGCTGAGCAATTGATAGGGGAAGGAATTTTTAGTGAGACTGTCTAAAACACTTCAGCTTATTTTAATTTTTCTTAACAATTTATGCCAAGGCCCAATTAAAACTTTGAGGAAAGAATGTATTTGCTAACAACTCAGCACAGCTGACTTTTTTAATTTATGTATTTATTTTTGTGACACTCAAGGCGTATTACATTCTTCTTGAGACTCCCAAGTACTCCTGGTGTCAGACTGTGGAAGCACAGACTTGATTTTAATATTAAAGAGCCATGAGGAGAGAGGGGTGAGTGCAATTGTTTTAAAGTTTTTCTTCATCTATTATAAAGAACCAAAAAAGGACACAGCCCCATTTTTTAAACTTTCATTGTAGGTCATCTTTAAACTCACTTATGCCATGTGCTCCCATAATATCATATGGCAAAACTATTCATATTCTAAGAACTTCATGAAAAGAAGGCCCCCTTATAACTAGCCTAAACCTTTCCTTCCGCTGCCTTCAGCTGTGACCATGAATTATCAGTACAACTCTTTCTTATATGTAGAAAAGAACAGGTCATGTTTTATACCCTTTTACTGTATGTAAATACATATACCCTTCAATGTATATGAAAAGAATAATGAGGTCATTTCTCATTCCTTTCCCCCCAAAACTAAAATTTGTAACTTTCAAACTTTACCTCATAGAAAACGCTTTTGACAATTGTATCAACCTGATTTCTGTCCCTATATATTATTTCTGAAGTCTGGTAAATGAGGTAGCCAAAGTCTTTCACAGTATTCTAGGTGTGGTCTCAAATGAGCCCATTTAGAATGGTCCTAAATTCATTATTTGATTTATACTATTTCGTTCCTTGTTGACTTCAGTAGAACCAGAATTTGGCCTATTAGTGAATATTTGCCTTTCAAACCACCAGTTGCATGCTGCTTAAATACTATTATTTCTCCCTCACAGAACTTTCCCATAATTCTAGACATCTAGTCTCTTGCAAATTCACTGTAACCTACCTTATGTTAACTATGGGTTAAATCTTTGAATCTTCTACAAAGATTAATTTCTTGGGACAAATTTGGACAACAAGAAACTGAGGAGCTGTATAGACAGACATCTGTATTTGGGTGTGGAGCTACCACAACTGTATGCAAATCAAATAACTAGATGCCTAATTATCAGCTTGCAAAAACTACTGATTTCTACTTGCAAGATGCGTAATTGCATTTGGTCATTTAAGCATATACCACAGGACTCTTTCTGAACATTTAGCAGCATACAAGCAGTTCCATTTTTCAAATCACCCATGTATCTCTGACATAAGAAGATGGATTAGTGTTAGCTTCCAAACTTGTTTTATCCTAATTGGCCATCCTTTCCATAAAAGACTCACTGTCATTAACAAGAACTCTCTGGACATTTTTTGTAGCCATCTCTTGATCTCTCCCACTATCTCAGCATTGATGCTTGTGAATTTTATCTTGTTAAATAAATTCTGTAGTGGTAGCTCATCACTGATTACATGCAGGCAAAATACTTCTATATCCCTCCCTTCATCTATATTCTATTTCTACCTCTACGTACTTCATCTGAAACAATATTTTGGGGATGTGGGGGTAGGGGTGGCCTCATAAGTGTCAAAACTCCCAATTTCATTTAAATGACAATGCCACTAATAAATTATTGAAGTGTTTATCAGTGGAAGGACAGCAGACAGGCCTACTTACAAATACTGATACAGAAGGTATACTCACCCATGACAGCCATTTCATAAACTGAATTCTAATTGTGTGAGTGTGGAACAACACATCATGTAAAATACTGCACAGAACAATTCCTCCACTTCCTCAAGGCAACATCTTTCACTCTTCTTAGGTTCTAGAAAGAACCGTCACCCTGCACATGCCCTCCTTCATTCCTCCCTGCTAGCCAAGTGAAATGGGATAACATTTTAGAACATTATTGTGTTCCAAAAACTTGTTAAATTGCAATTATTAAGATCTCCTTTTGTAGCTTATCCCACAAGTAAGAACCCTCTTAACTGAAAATAGTTTATTCTCCAACTCCAATGAATTTCATCTTTGGATGTGCTAGCTGCATTATCCCAGAGACACAAAGGTTTCTTGGCGGGTCTATGCACAAAGGTGCAATCATTGATGTTTTGGGATTCTGGGTCAGAAAAAGGCTTGGATAATCTGAATAGAAACACTGAACTAGCAGAAAATGAGATAAGAGGGACTGTAACAGAGGAGAGATATGCTTATGGCAACCCATCCCAGAACAAAGTTGTCAACACACACCAGAGCTGCTACCCTGCTCCCACCTTCAGCTTAAGATAGAATGAGATATAATAATACAGTACAAGTTACAATATTTCACTCTGTACCTAGAGCTGCTCCAGGCAATTGCTGAAGAGAAGGGTTATCACAGTTGCAGCCCCATGAGTCCACACACTGCTGAAAGAATTTCAACAGCTAACATGGCTTCCCATTTGAAACAACCTATTTTTGTTCCTAAGAGGCAGCCATGTTAGTCTAGTTAAGTAAAACAAACAAGGAATCCTGTGCCACTTAAAGGCTAAAAAATGTATTTATTGCATGAGCTTTTGTGAGAGAAAACACCACTTTCTCAGACCTTTTGAAGATGGGGAAACTGACAGAATGGGAAGAAATAAATGCAGGGAAATTTAAGTCACTTTCCTGCATTTATTTTCCTCCCTTTCTCCAAGTTCCCCCATCTTCAAAGCATCTGATGAAGTGGGATTTTCTCCCACAAAAGCTCATGCTATACATAAATGTGTTAGTCTTTAAGTTCCACAGTTAAGTTAGTCTTTAAGTTGTTCATTTAATCTATTTTTGTTTCCCCACCTCCCTCCTATTTGGCAAACAGCCTTAAGAAAATGAAAGTATTTGCATGCATCTTAGGCAGAAATGAACTTGAAAAAGCACAGTGATCAATCTGCAGAGGCAGTAAAAATGGGCAAGGGGAAATAACTTGGAAACTGGTGCCTGGAACCTCTGTCTACAAAGTATGAAAAGCAAAACAAAATCATTGATCCACATTGTTGAACAGAGTAAGTGTAACCTGCTAGGGTGGGCTCAAATTCATTCAATTGCCCCTCTCCAGTGCCTCACAGAGAAAACCCCTGATGAAAGCAACTGGAGAGCCAGGATCCAGTTGTCAAAAGGACTCACAGCGAAGACTGCTCAGAGTTCCCATCCCTCATTAAATTACCACTCAGCAAAAACATACAATGAACTTTATTAACTAACTAAACACACCTTATCCTAAAGAACCATAATACATTTAAACAGAACAGTAAGAAACCCAAGAGTCCCAAAGTTCAGGTGGAGTCACCCTTATCTCAATTGCAGTCTTTTAAGTCCTTGGGGCTTGAATGCAGAACGAAAGCAATCCTCATCCTCTCTAGCTGCAGGAATCTTCAGGCAGATGCCATGCAGTCCTTTCTTCCTCCTGTGCAGCCAGCACCATGCAATCAGGTCACTGGCCATCCAACTCTCAGTTCCACCACAGACAACTCCCCTGCAAAGCAGTTGAAAGCTGGGAGAAAACATCCTGCAGGCCACTCCTGCTCAGCTCCTTTCACTGAGTCCCTTAGCAGATGTCCTCTGCAGCTCTCTGTTTGCTCCTCTTCAGGCTGCTCCTCTCAGGCTTCTCCCTGGGCATGCAACTCCAGCTCAACAATAAAACTTGCGGAGCATGCTTAGTGTGCTCCCTCACCCTCTTACCAGAAGGTTCTGGTTTCTGGGCTGCAAAATCTGCCCAGCAACGTAACCCAGCCATAAGGGTCCCTAAAAGAGATTGCACCTATTTAGGCACATGGGTTACATAAGGACATACTGTAAACTCCAAAATGAGATGTTAATGTGGTGACCCTCAACTGCGGTTTCCATGACCTCTGTGCAAAACAACATCTAGCAGGAGTATGCAGAGAATTTGAAAAAAGGTAAAATGAATTGTGTTTCAAACAGTCTAATTGTAACTTTCATTAGCAAAGAATACTGCAGTAGTAGTAGCTTACAGATTAATCAAAGGTCATTAAAACTCTCTCCTGTGGTGCCTAATGATTCATTGGTCTTTCAGTGGAAAATCCAGCAAGATCTCTGGATATTTAACTTGGAGAGGAGTCATTTAAGAAAAAAAAAACATTTCTACAACCTTCCTCTCAACTTCTGTGCAAGAGAAAACATACAAGGAGGGGAATGAATTCATAGCCTCCAACAGCAAAGCTAGGTGGAACATACCAAAAAGAGGGAGTTCTAACTAAACGACACTGCAAGAAATGTTCTATTTACTTACTATTTCAACAGTGCAGCTGAAATAATTATACTACTGAAAATTAGCTCAAATATGAATTGAAGTAGTTCGAGCTTGTGAGTTTACTTATTTTTTTTCTCTATTTAAACTCTAGGGGAATCGAGCTTGCGGGCATAGCTGCATTTTTTTTTTGTACGTATTTCTGAGGCAATGAACATTTGATTATGGTGGCAGGCCTTTTAATAAGTAAAGTTATTTAACCAACTTTCAGCATAAACATTTTTCTTTTAAAGACTAAAAAAAATTATTTATCACATGAGGTCTCCTGGGCATAATCCCACTTCATCAGCTACGTCAAATGGAAACTGCAATATATAGATGAATATACATATAAGCAAAAATAGGTAAGTCATAAGGTCAGTTCAGAATTTTTCAGCAAACCAAGTAATTTGTTTTGATTCAAACAGTTTGGAAAAATAGATGTGATGGTGACAATGTGAATTACCTTTGTAATAAGTTAGCCATTCCAAGTCTCTATTCGAACCGGGTCTGATGGAATTCACATATAAATTTGACACCAGCTTTTTTGTTTAAGTATTCTGTCATGTCTTTTACAGAATGCCTGAGAAGGTTCAAGTGCTCCTCTAATGGTTCTTGAATGTTACCATTCTTGATGTCTGATTTGTGTCCATTTATTCTTTTGGGAAGGAACTGTCCAGTTTGGCCAATGTGTAAGGCAGAAGGAAATTGTTGGCATATGATAGCCTATATCACATCAGAAGATGTGCAGATGAATGAGACTCCAATGGAATGGCGGATTTGGTTAGGTCCCGTGATGGTGTCACTTGCGTAGATATGTGAGCAGAGTTGACAACAGAGCATGTTGTAGCAATAGGTAACTGTTCGTGTTTCTGTTGTTTGGTGTGCAGTTGCTGGTGAGTATTTGTTTAAGGCCATGGGGCTGTCCGTCAATGAAGAGTGGCCTACCTCCCAAAGCATTTTTTTTTTTTTTTTTTACATATGTTTCAGTATTTTGCTTACATAGAGGAAGTTTCAAGGTTTCCCCTTCATGGTCAGTTTCTTCTCACTGCAAAGATCCTTCAATCATCAAGAGCATGGCAGAAAAATATATTAATTTATGTTTAAGGAACAGAAAGAAATAAATGTAGTATGAAAGTGTGTACAATAACAAACAGGGATTTCCAAAACATTAGGTTAAAAAAACAAGTCGACAGCATATCTAAGATTGACAGATCTATGAAATGAACGATTGGGACAGGTGAGACTCAGTCATCAGTATTCTAAAGATCAACCCTGCTGAAACTTAACTCTCAGAAATGATGACCTCATCTGCTCAACCCAGCAAAGACAAGTCAAAATCTCCCAAACCTAACTTGTCATAATGACCATATCAACTAAAAAAAAAAAAAAGAAGAAGAATTACCCTACAAAGGGAGAAGACATATAAAGTCTGCTGGGGACTGATACTGATTTTATATGGAAGATGCTATGGTACTGGGCAGCAGTACAACCCAGTAAATAATGTCATACCCAGATCAGAACTTCACAGAGAAAAACAATTCTATTTTGTGAAAGATTTTAAAATTCCAACATTTGGTTTCATTCGGATTCAGAACAAAATCCCACAACTTTGAAATCCTTTACCAAAGGAAATGGAGCCATGGCGAGGTACAACACCTGGAAGCTCTAGGACCCTGGGCTGATGAGGGACTAACAAGCCGAAAAGCGGGACTCTTAACTCCTTTCTTGGTTTTTTGAAAGGCTGCCAAGAAGCCAGGTGGTGACCTGGCAGAAAGCCAGGCAGGTGTCTTTACAAACTCACCAAACAACCAGGATTTCATAGGAACTTCATAAAAATTGAACAGTTTCTGGGGATTATTTTGATTTCAATTCATCAGCAAACTCTGACAGAGAAGTTTCTTGAGAATTTTTCTAACCAACTCAAATACAGATATTAAGACCCAGAGACTTATTTTAAGGAACATCACCTGAGCCCCATTTAGATGGATAGAGACAGAGGCAATCTCTAGTCAGCAGTATCTTAGTCTTTAGGACCAGATCTAAAGCCAATGAAGTCTCTCAGACTCAGACTCTAAGGTCAGAAGGTTCATCTAGTCTGATCTCCTATTCAATACAGGCCTCAAGACCTCAACCACCCACTCCAGCAATAAGCCTCTAACCTACAATTAACTTATTTAAGACCTCAAATCAAGATTTAAGGACTTCAAGACACAGAGAATTCACTGGTAGTTGAGCCATGCCCCATGCTACTGAGGAAGGCAAAACCCAGCCCCAGAGTTCTAGCCAATCTGCCAGTTTTCTGGGGGAAAATTCCTTCCCAACCCCAAATATGATGATCAGTTAAACTCTGAGCATGTGGGCAAGTCTCAGCAGCCAGTCACGCAAGAAACAATTCTCTGCAATAACTGAGAACCTACCCCATCAGTCAGTTTCCAAAGTAGACCATGCCATCATACCATTCCCTCCACAAACTTATCAAGATCAGTTTTGAAAGCAGTTATGTGTTTTGCCCCTACAGCTCCCCGTGGAAGGTTATCCCAGAACATTACTCCTCTAATAGTTAGAAACCTGTGTCTGATTTCAAGCCTAAATTTCCTGATAGACAGTTTATATCCATTTGTTCTAGCATCCACATTGGTGATGTACTCAAATAATTCCTCTCCCTTCAGAGTCTATAGAAAAGTCTCTTTTTTACTTTAATGGGCTCTGGATCAGTCTCCTAAAAAACCAATAATCAAAGGCTTACATGACACCCCAAGAGTGAAAGTGAAACCTAAGGCAGTTCACAAAGCATTGATTTAATATTTTTCATATGGCCACTACTGCTAAGAAATAAGCCATTATGTTATGCACCAACAAAGCTTCTGTATTGTCTTCAGTGAAAGCTCTATACAGATCATATCATTAGGTAATTTGATCATTGGCTAGAGAATTTAACTACTACTTTACTAAGGAATGATAACTTTTGGAAAAAAGAGTGGAGAGGAAGTGTAGTTCTAATGTAGCATAAACCACCAAAATTTGCATTTTTCAGACATCGTGACTGACATTAGAAGCACATCCAGCAGCTGAGTAAATAACGAAAATAGAATGCAGGCATATTTTGTTTGAAAAGATTTAGCGGAATTCATACCTTTGCAAATATTTCTGAATTATTTGTTCACCTTCAAAAGCAGTGAATATAATCAGAAAAAGTTAAATAGCTAATTTGTTTTTTAAAAAAATAAAATTACCTATCAATCAATCAATGAGGGAAAAATCAGGGAAATCAGGATTTCATCCCATATGCTATTTGATCAGCAAGATGTACAAAACAGCAAAATCAAAGATATGTTCAAAAATGGAGACCCGGTGGCAGCCCACATTTTTTCGCTGCGGCCAACGGGCTTGAAATTCCAAGGACACATCATTCTTTGCGGCTTCAAAGATCAGAGGTCAAGAAGTTTCAATCTTATCCTTTGTAAAGCTGAACTTCCATTTTATCATTCCAAGGCACCTCTCTTTTACTTTTTTAGAATGATTTATTCACATAACTAGGTTAAAATTGCAGCTGTAACTCAGACTGGGGATTGAAATGCTGTCTGGCTTCAAGACACTTGGGAGTTATTATCCTGTTAGACTACAGGCAGGACAAGCCCCTTAGCCTGATTTGCTGACAGTTGTCCAAAAAGGTTCTAGAACTGCAGTCTTAATTTATTGGCCTTGAATTGGGGGAGGCGAGAGTGTGCAAATTTATTCAACTCTTGTGATTCACACTGCCTGCAATTCTCTCAATCCCTCCCCTACCTCAAAACTTGAGGCCTAATATCCAAGCACCACCAAAAATATTGGTATTTGAATGAAACGTTTCCCAGTCCCAAACTACCTTAAGAATTATGATTGACTGAAATTACTTTATTGCTGTCAAACAAGGGAAAGACATACACTACTCAGAGATGATAATCCTATTTACAAAATGCATCAGCTATTGATTTCAGGGTGACATATGAAAAAAATACATTAATAAGGAGGAGAAATTTGCTTATACAATATACTGACATTTTATATTGTATACAGATATGCAAATAGTCCTTGCTAATGTACAAGGATCATCATATTCAGCAGGGTAACTGCTTTGAAATGTTCATAAAATTGTACACTGAATTCCATACTCATGACCTGATTATTTCTCTCTGCCCAATCTGGCGTACCACCACAAAGGCAGCTCTATAAGTCAAAATCACTGTTCATGAAAATATGATGGAGCAATAAATAGTTGGAATTCTTTTTGCTCTCTTCTTTAACCCATTAGGTTTAGTTACTGAAGTAGGATTCCACATTAATCACCCTATAAAGCCTTTTCAGTAAGGAAGGAAACCTAGTGGGGGGGAATAAAAACTGATCCTGTTCTAGACAGCAGGACAATTTTTCTTCCTCACATCTACTAACTAAGCATAATGAACTGAGTTTCACAGTGAAATGGTCTATGACAATAGACATGAGACTAACAGCTTAGGAGAGCTGAAAAATCAAAGGACACCTAAATCATTAATCTAGCATTAACTGCCTTCACTGCTTGTCGGTTACGTTATTTGAGAAACAGGGGAACAATAGCATTACCCTTCCCCTCCCCCAATGGTATCAGAGGAGCAGCACTGATGTGACCACAGCTCATTACAAAAGTTGGCCAGTTCTTTTCATACATCTTGCTCTGATTACAACATGGTCCTAATATTGAGTAATGGGTTTGAATCCCATAACAAGCTATTGCTCACAGAATGCAAATACAACAAGACAGTGAAGGCTGATAACTTCTGAAAGTTATCCAAAGTGCCACTCTGAGACCCATTCTGCAGTCATGGGGTTAGATTCTATGGCAGCTGATTCCGAAACTTCCACAGCTCTATAACTTTTCACCTTATGCAACCGTTTTAGTCATGACAAGAGATGGACACAGTATTTGGTGCTGGGAAATTTTATTTATTAAGAAACACATTATGGTTCAACCATATGGAACAATCAGAGATCTGTGTCATTTTGTAGAATTACATCTGCATCAGTTTCCCTATTATTCTATTGTACATTATTCTTTTTGACTGGATAGAGTTAAATCAAGACAGGACAGGACTGGGGAGATAGGAGATAGATAGATAAGATACCTCCAAGGAGAATACCAAGGATCCTTAAGAGAAACAATGGGTGAGCTAATCATTGGGAAATAACTATCTGGGTCAGCAGCCTGGGGATAGGACCTTCCCCACTTCCCAAACCAAAGGCTAGGGTCATAAAAAGTCACACCATAACCACACCCTTCCACCTTTTAGGTGAAGTGTTAGGGAGCAGGCAATAGCTTCTCCAGAACAGACACAAAGGCAGAGTATAAAGCAGGGCTGTGGAAATAAGACAGGCTCTGCACAATGTGCCTGAGACAACTGAGCTCACTTATGATTTGAGAGAGTTGACTGGCAAGCAAGCCTGAGACCCACAGACTTTTTTGGGAAGGTGCTACTCTTCCCCCCCCTCCTTGCTAAGTATCTTTGAGTGAAGGGCCAATGTATGTTTGAGACACGTTAATCAACAAAGGGCTGATGCTAGACACCTGAAGAGGTCGAGTGTGTTGCAGGTGATAACTGCAGTTGGGGCCCTCACATTAACATTACTGGAACTGAGGGGTGCCACCCCAAGATCTGGCCTGAGAGTGGTAGAGGTATGGGATCACTCTGGAGAAAGGTGAAAATAGTGAAGCTTGTCACATGAGTGATGCACTCAATTGGGAATGTAAATGAATATAAGGCACCGCTCACCTTGTAGCAGAAATAGGATGGTGAGAATAGGAAACACTGTAGCCTGACCTTCAATCTGAAGAAACTGGGTGAGGTCATACGACAAACACACATAAAAGAGACAGCTTTCATTCAGACACTTGCTCCTTTAATCAGAGATGATGAACATTAATGAAAGTAGTTTACACAACTCCTGTGAACACGTGCTTTCTGGGCTAGATCTGAAAGGGACTTCTGCTCAATCTCTGAGAAACACTCAGCTGGACATTGTGGAAGCACAAAGCAATCGTTCAGTAGAGAAAAAGATCTGAGTATGAACAGATAAATGAACACAAACAGTGGTCCAATATAAAAAGTGTTCTTCTGATTTCAAAGAGTTTCAAATAGTTATAATACAGATAGAATTATTAAGAACCTTCCAGAAATGTTTGATGTGCTTCCAAAGCATACAGATAGTGCTCACCAGAAACCTAGACTTAAGTGTATGCATACGAATCCTAGCTGCTTCCAAATGAAGTTCTACAGGTGGATAAGAAACCCCACTATAGAACATTATTGTGCGTACTGTGGTGTATTTGTCCATACATATCTGGCAGCATGTTGAGCATACCAAGAACTCAGAGGCAAATGCAAGAGGTGCTCCGTGTACTGCATTCTCTAAATTCTAATGCTTCTTGTGTTCTCAAGAACACTTACACACTTGGAGTAACAGAGAGGATTTCATTACTAGAGCTGCCTGAATAAAAGATATAAATACACTATACATTACAGTTACAGCAAGAAGAGAAATATAGTAATTAGTTTTTGATCATGTCCTCAAAGTCATAATACTCCTTGTGAGCATAAGTAGTAACGAGCTCTAAAAATGACACACATAATAAGAAAATGTATCTATTGCACCAGATCCTACCTCTCTGCCTAATTCTGCAAAGTTAGATGATATTTTGTGAGAGACACATGTTGACAATGAGAAGTGGTGCTATCAAAAGAAAAAGTAGTAACAAGAACACAAATTCAACTAATTTCTAAAAATTCAAGAAGAATAGTCAAAGAAAAATCTCACAGAAAATTTTTAGGGCATAAAAATTAATTTTATATGAAATTTTACATCGATTGGATGCCTTTAAAAAAAAAGTATATATCCATTTTAGAAACGGCTGTAGCTACAGCATCACTATCAGGTGCACCTCCACAATAAACATGTCTGCTTCTCACCCCCCATATATGAAAACCATTTACATATGCATCCACATTTTGAAATATAATTCATGCATAGGACTTGTATTTTAAAAGTTTTTTCTATTTTGTAAGTTTCACCAAGGAATCTCACATAATTCCCTTCGTAATCAGGGTTAACAACAGTATTGCCAGCCCCATATACTTAAAAATCAGTCCAACTCCCCAAAATAATTTCTGATTATTGATATTTATGTTTTGATTTCTCAGCATATAGGACAAACTTGAGTGATATTTTGTGTTTACTATATTTTTTAAAAAATAGCTTATTGTCTATTCAGGTGATTCCTGGAGCTAATGCTTCAAGAAATACCCCAAACACCAGAAGACTCATGATAAAGCCAATGGAGTTGGCAACAGAATAAAAAAACAAATGGTTAATGCAATGCATAGGGTCTAGCGAACTGGAGTCTGCCCCAAACACAACAAACTTGTTGAGTGACTTTGGGTAAGTCACTTAACTCTTCATGTGTAAGTCCACCAAAAAAGCACACCTACATGAAGGGAATATATAATAAATAAACTGAAGTGGTTTTATATATTAGAGATTACAACACTCTGTGTTTTCTGTATTTTTCCAGTGATGCAAACATATTTAGAACACCAAGAGTGTCTCCAATAGTTTCAGATAAGTAAGTTAGTTTATCAATTCATTTTATGGCAAAAGTAACCTCTCTTTGATATTTCACTGGTTGGAAAGCAAAACTTGTCTCTAGTTCCTGGGAAGGCTGTCAAATAGTACAGCTAATTAGCCTTTACAACACACACTGTAGACAAAAGGCAGCACTTCACCTTTGTTGGCAAAAACATATTTTTTCATTCTTCCTGAAATAACTGTGGATTTTGAATAAGAACAGGAACGCAGAATCACCACTAAATGGGATTTAATGAGCTCTTGTTTGCCACTCCGCAATTTTCTATGTTGTGCATACCTTCATTAACAACACCTCTGCCCCACCAGCCCATAATTCTGCAACTATTCAAACTCTGTTTTACTTATAATGCTGTAAATATTCTTATTTTCCCAAGATACCTATGTTGTTTTACTTGAAGGCTATCTAATCAATGAGAGCAATAAACAAGAACTAAGTTTGACATTCAAACATACAAAGTGACACTCAGCATTACTTTGTTCCTAATATCTGCTGATTATATTTGATACATAAGGTAAAGAAAAGGTTTGTTAGTTATACTTTATTACAACAGTATTATGATTCTACTAAATTTATAGTGAATATTTTATTAGGTAAAAAACTCACTATGCACCAAAGAGATTAAGCCCTTGTGTTCTGCAGATGCATCGTATGTTAAGCTTATTACAATTAATAATACACTAAAGATACTATACAGCAGAACAATTGATCTAAAGCTAAGATTTTCTGCATAGGTGGCCCTTTTTAAAAAGACCAAAACTTATTAACATTACTGCTGGTTTTTAGAACAAAAACAATAGTATTTCCCATTATACACTAAGATCCCAAAAGAAGATGTCCACAACAACATTAACGAGAAGAAACAACAAGAGTCCAGTAGCACCTGAAAAACTAACAACTTTCTTTGGGCATAAGCTTTCATAGGGTGCAACCCATTTCATCAGATAAATGGAATATTCACCAGCAGTGAATTAAAACTAAAACAGCCAGTTCACACTATTCCCCACCAACCCACCCACCACCATTTCATGCACATCCCATTAGTGAAAGACTGACAGACTGACTCTATTCAGCACATACTATACTGTCATAATTCCAGAAATAAAATTAAATGAGCACAGTTCAAAGCAAAAATGCACTGACAGTAATTTGCACAACAAAGATTTAAAGATACTATTAAAACTCTCACCTCATGCCAGCACAGCTTCACTCAGAAATCACATATTTTTATATTTAATCTTTTGTTTTTGCTGTAATTGCATTTTAAATTTATTAAACATATTGCTAAAAGCAAACAATGTAATTCAGTTATTTTGACTTCTCTCAGCTGTGCTCATTGTCTTTTTCATGCCACTTTGTCACATCATTGTTCTTTCAAATGTCAAGCAACAATAACTTTAGATAAATACTAATTCTACTAGATAAACACTAATTAGTTTAGATAAACTAACTAGTTTAGATAGTTTAGATAAACTAATTAGATAAACACACTCAGATAAACACTGTTTATTCAATAAATACTAATTCCTATTCAATAGAGACAAAATTTTAGTACTTTCCTACCTAACACAAGTGTTCGGAAGTTGCATTTTGAGTCACTCAAACACCACAATGAGATAAGTGCTACATATACAAACTAAAGTAGCAAGAGTCCTGTGGCACTTTATAGACTAAAAGATTTCTTCGAGCATAAGTTTTTGTGGGCTACAACCCACTTTGTCAGATGCATGAAGTGGAAACTACAGTGGAGTTGTATATATACACATGCCAGAATGGAGGAGGGCTAGTGTTAGCAAAGTCAGATCAGGGAGCAGATGGGGCCCATTCACACAGGTACATCAAAGGGAGAGAATGTGTGAACAGATGAATCACTTTTTGTAATGTGCTAACCATTCTAAGTCTCTATTCAGACCCAGCCTGATGGTGTCAAACTTGCCGATTAGCTCCAACTCTGCAGTTTCACACTGAAGTCTGTTTATGAAGTTTCATTTTTGAAGTATGGCAACTTTCAAGTCTGCCACTGAGTGTCCATGGAGGTTGAAGTATTCTCCTATTGGTTTTGGATGTTGCTATTTTTGATACCTGTTTTGTGTTTATCCTTTTAAGCAAGGACAGTCCTGTTTGCTCAATATACATTTGCCCCTCTGCCATGTATATTGAGCAAACCAGACTGTCCTTGCATACAAATCCATGGTAAACCCACATCTTGAATACTGCATGAAAATCTGGTCCCCCATCTCAAAAATATATATGAAAAGATACAGGAAAGGGCAACAAAATAATTACTGGTATAGAATAACTTCCAAATAAGAGGAGATTAATAAAACTGACTTTACATCTTGGAGAGGAGATGGTATTATAGATGTCTATAAAATCATGACCAATATGGAGGAAATAAGTGCTGTTTATTCCTTCTCAAAACACAAAAACTAGGGGTCACCAAATGAAATTGACAAACAGCAGGTTTTGAAACTAACAAAAGGAATTATGTCTTTACACAGCATACAGTCAATCTGTGCAACTCTTAGCCAGAGTATGTTTTGAAGGCCAAAATTAAAATGGGATAAAAAACACCTAGTTAAGTTCAGCGATGTTATATCCATCAGTGGCTATTAGACAGGATGGCCAGAGATGCAAAATCATCCTCTGAAGCATCCTTACTTTCTATTTGGCAAAAACTGGGAATGGGCAAGTGGAGAGATCATTTGATTACTTATTCTGTTTGTTCCCTTTGAAACATCTGGCTTTGGCATTTACTGAAGACAGGATACTGGGCTAGATGGACCATTGGTCTTACCCAGTGTGGCTATTCTTGTGTTTTGAAGTGATTTGCCTAAAGTCAGAGTCAACGTCAGAACTGGGAATAGATTTTCAGAGTTCCTTGATCCCAGTCTTACCTCACTCAAAGGTTAAACATGCCAAGTAAAACATAGAAAACACCTTACTGTATTTCTTGAGCACTGAGTTCTTCAGGGCACTGAGTGTAGTTTTCCCTCTTAAAATTAATTAACAGTAAGATAAGTACTCATGCTTACTTATTTTTTGTACTCATGCTGCTTTTGATTCTTGCACCGTACTGCATTTGCCTGTTTCCCTTCATTTCTTGGATGTCAGTTTGCATGACATACAGACAAAATTAAAAGGTATAAGGAACTGAGACAAAATTAAAAGGTATAAGGAACTGAGACAAAATTAAAAGGTATAAGGAACTTCAGGTTCAACACATTGAATCAGAGAAAGAAAAGAGGAAGAGGTTTTTTTGCCTTTTTTTTTTTTTTTTTTTTTTTTATTAAACACTAACCTCTTTTCATCTATATCAGGAGAGCTGACCAACTAAAAAAACCAACAAAAGTCAAAGATCCCCTGGATATACTGCCCTAATGTTTTGAAAAGCTTTGGCCAGCCACATAAAGAACAGCTCACATTAATTTAAAAAAAAGCCAAGCTGTGGTGGACTAAAGGGAGGGATGTCTCAATCCATAATTCTATGGAGGCTCCATAAAGTCACCCCAATATTATAATGATCCTTTCTCATGACTAAAACTAGTTGTGTACAAAGTGGGTTGCTTTTCCTCTAGTACAGTGTAAGATTTGAAGTGTGCTGCCGAGAAACTGGGAAATGCCAGTGGACAGCATAGCTACAGAAAATGCATCTGTCTAGTAGAGAAACAAAACACGAAAAGCTCAAGGTCTACTGTTTCTGATAGAGGTAAAAAAAAGAGTTTTGAAGTGTAAGAAACAAACAAGTGATACATTGCTGTTAAGCAATTTTTTTTTTTAACCATTCAGAAGGAGTGTCATAATTTTTCTTGTGCATTAAATACAAGTCTGATAAACACAAGTCTAGCTTCTCTCACCATCCTAAAAAGACCTAGAACAAAAAAATGCCAATTATAAAAGTAGAATGAAACTGAAAACTTTTGCTTTCAGAATCCCTGTAACTACAAAACCCTGACCCATCACAGCAATATTCCCCACACAGGTTATCCCATTCTAAATGTAACACTGCCAGTACATTATTTTATCTGTGCTATGTTAGCTCATTATTTTATAGTAACATAGCAAGTCTTCATGAAACAGTAAATATCCAAAAATAAATCAATTATTATCCACACAATAGATGTAATCCATGAAGGAATTTCTAGTCATGCAATAAAAGTCAAATAAAACCTAAGAAACTATTTTTAGCTCCTTGTTCAGCTCCCATACTGGTATGCATTCTCCTTCATTGATGAACTTGCCTAATAAAGAATAAGCCCACCTAAAAGCTTTATAGATTCTTTAATTAATGTCTTCTTACTCAATACGCCAAATGCTTCTTGACTGGATCAGAAAACTAGTTTGTTCACTACTGCAGCAGTGATCAATACTTGGTATTTCAAAAGAAGGTGTAAACTCCTCTAATTTACACACTCAGCTACACATAGGCCTAAATTAGTCCCTTTGTCTCATGTAAGTGATAAGTGCCATGAATCATGAGACTTGGTTTTGCGGTGGGCTTTCATCAATCCAATGCTGAGCTATGACTGGCCCTCCTAACAGGACATACAACTTCTTCTGATGGGACTATTAAGGAACAATCCTTCTAGTTGCTAGAAAGAATATACAAAAGAAAGGAATCATCACTTGCACATCAGGAGGCCCTACCTGGCCTTTGGCCTCCACACCATCTCTTATTGGACAAGATTCTAAAGCAATTTTCTAACTTAAATGAAATACAATCCCAGTACAGGCATCAGTTCAGCCACAACTGAAATGCATCCTTCTGTGGATAGAAATAAAGCAAAATGTGGAAACCTTTTCCAATGGAGCATAGACAGGAAAGTTAGGCACCGCATTTATTCCACCACAAAGGTATCAGTACATCAATTTAACACTTCCAACCTGCATTAATTATCATTATTAATTTCAGAAAGGATAGTTGCAAATAGTGACGATGGGGTGAAAGTGGGTTTAGATTGGGTTGCATTGCAGCTAAATCACAGGAAATGAAGGAAGCTAAAGCAGTGCATAGGGAGCAAGTGTGTGTAGAGAACCATCACTCAGAAGCCAAAGGAAAGAGGGCAGACAGACTGTGGGCAAGCACATCAAGATCTATTCAGCAAACCACAGGGAAGAGCTGCATTTTCCTTAACTGGAAACGTGCATACTACATAGTGGTTAAAAGTATAATTTGACGGGCCCTGGAACCCTCCTAATATCCAGACCCCCTTCCTGCATTGTCTGGGCCCCTCTCAAGCATGTGTGGGCCCAACCCCAGGTAGGCATTTCCATACACTTCTCAGTACCACATGCATCAGTTCTCTCTCCATAAAAATGTTTACAATTGTATATGGTATTTATGTCTATAACAATTATTGTCACAAACTAACAAACACTGCATAACAGTGAGGAGCATGCAACATAACTGCATGAGGAGCGTGATTAACAACGGTGGGATACAGGACCTTCGAGCAGCCAGGGCAGGGGAGAACATGCATTGCATCAGATTCTTCTATTTTTAGCTGCCCTGGAACTCTGGCCCTTCAAATTTGGGGGCCCGAGAACTGCATTCCCCTTACTTCAATCCCTGGTGTCAACCTCTCCTCCATGATCCTGAACCAGTGCCAGTTCCACCTCTACCCCCCCCCCCAAAAAAGTGACTGCCGCCTGAGAACACAGCTTTGGCCATGGCTAGAGAGTCTGTGTGTGCGCGCGCGTGAGGCGGTGGGGGGCAGTTCCAAGGCATGTCCCAGAAAAAAGACACCTGGAGCTTCTGGTCTGCTGGTTCAGGTAACATCTTTCCACAGCATGCCAAGAGACCCTTGGGGTACCACTGACTACTTTCACAGGGCAAGAGCGGCACTTTTGGTGGAGGGTCCCATGCTGCTTCAAACTGACTCATGTGCCACTGCTGGCCCCTGTGGTTGTATAACTGTGAAAAATAAAATCCTTTTCTGGTGATCTACTCAGTGGCTAAACGGGCTAATTCCAGAACAGAGGAGTACATACTGTCTATGAGCCAACCTCAGTTCTGGAACTTCACTGATAGGAATCCATTCACCTCTTCTACTTTACCAACAGCCACAGTTCTGTGCAGCAGGAGACGTTTAACAGTCCTACACGCCTAGACAACAGTGGCCCCCACTGTGAATTTTCCAACTCCAAACGGATCCCACTGACTAAAACCGCTCTACTGTTGCAAGCTTCCCCAGGGCACAATGTTTTACCTCTCACTTATCAGCTGCCAATGCTGCTTTCATTTTGGTGCCCCCTTGCTGCGTGTCTGGGACCAGCTCAGCATACAGATCCAGAAATGAATCTGTTGGCACCCGAAAGCTCTGCAACCCCCACTAGCTGTCCCAAACATGCATTCTGTTGTGCTCCCACCAAACAGCACTCATCTCTTGGGTTCAGAGATGCAGTGATTGTTATGGGGGAACGGCTCTGTGAATACCATCAGCAACTTGGCTTTTTTTCCTTAATTTATTTATTTGCTCTGCCCATCAGCATCCAATTACTGTGCTTGAACTTTTCCTCCTCACAATCCCTTTGAGTTCTGCAAATACAGGAGAACAGTGCATCTGTCAACAGCAACACTCATGGGGACTGTGCTGAGCCCTACAAAGTCCATACCTACCTGTGACTTTGTAACAGCATGCAAGACACTTGGAAATTTTGTAAAAGACCCAAAATGATGGGATTTAGAAAGCATGGGGGAGGGGTGGCATTGTGGGAACTTGATTCCTAGCTTCCAGAAATCCCTGGCACCCCACATAACACCATAAACAATCCACAATGCAGCAAGCCAACAACAGTGGCAGGCCAGGGCACACTGGACTGCTGTAGACAGATACCGATCTGCAGTGCCTCCGCATTTTGTACCACTGAAAGCACCCATGGGGCCTATGCATGCCAGGTAGAGCGAGGCACCAACTTCCACAGCTACACTTGCCGACCCAGCTCAGGAGCGTGAAAGGACCCAGGTTCAAGTCCCTACTGCTACCGCTACAGCCAGGGCAGAATCAGCACAGCCCAGCTGGGGGAGGTGATGGCTGATGGTGGGAGAGATCAGGAAAGTGGGTCTCCTCCCCCTAGTAGAGGCAGTGGGGGTGGGTCCAGCCGGGTGAGGCAGAGGGAACTGTCAGGCTAGCTCTGAGTTGCAATAAGGTGCCAGCCCACAGATGCCCAAGCATGGTGGAGACAGCAGCAGTTTCCAGCCCAGAGGATGTCCCCTGCTAGCTTGTGCCTCTCCCTACCCACCCCATGCATCATGGTGCCTACTCACTGTACCCAGCCAGTCACATCCTTGAAGGCTTCTCCACAGACCCCCACTCCAGCTAGCTCCAGCTGCATGAAGAGTTTGGTCCCCAGGGCATGGCCAGCCAGTGCCAGGTGAGTGCAAACTTGCTGAACCACCTCATATCACCAAGTAGTCCCTAGGAGCTGGGCAGGAATCACTGAATTGCCTCTGCAAAAGTTTGCAGGAGCGGGAGCTGCCTCTCTGGCGTGTGGCCCCAGGCTTGCCACTGGGGCAGAAAGAGAATCACTGCTTTATGCTCCCCCTGCTGCTCTGGGATCCTACCTCTGCCACCACCAGAGTAGCTCTGCCTTCACTGAAGAGGGGAACCAGGCAGCTGGCGCTTCCCTTTTCCAGGGGGGTTACAGTGTCCCTCGGGCTGGCGGCTGGCTCGAATGCTACTGCATTCTGCCCCATTATTCTATTTCCAGGGATCCCGGAACATTGGCCCCTAAAATCTGTGGACCCCAGGACAATGTTCTGGTGCATTCCCCCTCACTTTAAACCCTGGTACTACCTATGTGTGAGAGTTGGGGGTGAGGGCTGTTAAAGAGAATTAGGACTTGCGCAGAACTGAAGGATCTTTGCATCCCTTCAATTTGGGGCACAGCTTCTGCTGTGTTACTGTTGTGGCATGCTGGAACGAACGGTATAATCCCATATGGAAATGATGGCACCTACAAGTACAGCAGCCTAGTGCTCCCCAATCCCATGTTGGGAGATTAGTTCTGTACTTTCCCAATGAGAAGAGTGCCATTAGTGAATCTCTACCAACACTTCTCACAGAATTAACAGTGGCTGCTCCCTTCAGGTCTCATTACCAGAGTCAAATTAATACAGAGGTTATAGAGATTGAATACTTGGGCCCCAGTGTCCAAAGGCCCCTACCTGATCTGTCCCACCCCCCCCAGTCAGTGTTGGCAGGGTTTGGGGGAGTGCTGGGAGGGGACCTGCTCTGCCGGTGCTGGGCAGGGGGACACTAGGGCCAATGACCTAGCTTCATGCTCCCACCTCAACAGTGGGCCAGCCAGTACACCCCTGAGGGCAGGGCAAGCTGGCATAGGTTTGCTCCACTCCAGAGGTGTGGGTGACAGTATGCAGTGCAGCCTTCCACTGGCCATGGCCCAAGGGGCTGCACTGTAGAGAATACCTGCCTTTAGCCTCATGCCTGGGGCAGACCAACCAGACTGGGGCCAGGCAGGGGTGGGAGCACCCTTTGGCCTCAGGGACTTCCTCCACTAATAGTCCACCTTGGTGGGGGGCTGTGGCAGGCTGCAGTGGTGGTGGGGAACAGGGCCCCAATGCTGCTTACTCCAATCCGGCACCTAACACTGAATCTTTCCGTTGCTCCTGGATGTAAATAGGGAGGGTAAAGGACAAAGAATGTCTCCACATTTATTGATTTCCAAAAGGTCAGCTGTGTTAGTCTAGTCCAGCAAGAAGAAGAAGAAAAAAAAACCCACAAACACCAAGGAGTCGTGTGACACTTAAAGACTAACAGATTTATTTTTCGCATGAGCTTTCATGGGAGAAAATCCCACTTCATCAGATACTTTGAAGATGGCCGAACTTACAGAATGGAATGAAAATAAGACTTCAAAGAGAAGAGCCACATAAGACTTCAAAGAGAAACAGATGAACTGGAATTAATATGCAAATTAAATTGTGTGAAAGCAGGATTAAATCGAGACTATGGTTTCTTTTCCCATTACAAAAGGTAATTTGACTTCACCCTTCCCAGGGTATGAACTTAACAACTGCTCTGATTTGCTGTTACTGTATGACCTGATCCTATGTTTTACACTCCCTTGCATTTATTTTCATTCCATTCTGTATATTTGCCCATCTTCGAAGCATCTGATAAAGTGGAATTTTCTCCCATGAAAGCTCATGCGAAAAATAAATCTGTTCGTCTTTAAGTGTCACACAACTCCTTGTTTTTTCCCCACATTTATGGAACCTATCTACTGGTATGAAAGGGGGCTGTGTGTGTGCAGGTGCTTCCTTTTCCTCACCCCAGCCTCTACCAGACAGGAATCTCACACTGGCTACTTTTTCACTGATAGGCTCTCCATTCACTCTCACAGAAGGCTTGGTGTCCTCAGAATGCCCTAAGCTGCCTAATACAAATGCATCAGATTGAATGAAAAGCCTTCCTAAAACCACACAGAGCAAGTAATGAGCTGATTAGATGAAAGGAAACAGCAGTTCCCTTGGTGTAGAAGTAGTACAAGGCATGAAGGTGCAATATGATACGTTCAAAGGTACTCCCCTAATCTGTAAGCATTGCCTTGGAAGAATGAGATTATGGGGAAAAAAAAAAACCAACCCAACATGGAGGGTTATATTTAATGACATCCTTGGTCAGTCCAGTCAGTCAGTCAGTCACAGAGCACCTGTACCTCTCTAGATGTGAGTTCAGCTCCTCCACCATAAGTGCAGGGCTCATATGAAATGTGGACTATGCAGTTAAAAGCCACTGGCATCACAAACTTCACAGGAGCAGCTCTCATTCCCCACTAAAATAAAGCAGCTCAGTTTAGATTCAGTGAAACTCACACAAATGGATTTCAAAGGCATCTAAGTAAAGAACAGCATTTTGTACTTCTGTTCAACTGAATTGTACTGCTACAAGTGAGATATCCAGTCTGCCAAATCACACTATTATAATGTGCAGACATCCGCTCAAGAAAACCCATTATCATAGTAAACAAAGCAGATCAAACTAGCACAAAATGTTCCCTTGTGACAAACCAGTCACTGCACTTTCTGTGTCAAAGCCCAACAAAACCACCAATGTCATTTTACTCATCATCTCTCTCCATTCCCCATCACACTTCTTATTTTGATGGCTACACACATTAACACAGTTACAGTAAAATTCTTAGGTGAAAGAGCCATTTTAATGACCATTATCATGTAGATTTTTTTTAAAAGAAAAATCTAAATTCACATGCCAAGCATTCACATTTGACATTTGCTTTTTAACAGTAACAAAATACTTTTAAGAAAATTGTTCAGTATTTTCAGTAGCTAGCATTTTATTGTCTCATTGCACATTGTTGCAGTTAATTAGTGATGCACTGGTTATAAGAGTTATTCCTGAGTTTATAAGAATCAGTATTTCTCTTAAATTAGTTGGTTCATGAGTTGTAGAAATGTATTTGTACCCAGTTTACTTGTCAGACAACCCTGTTTAATGGAAAAATAAACTCCAAAACATACAAAGAAGTTTAACCCTGACTGTTTGCTGATACCTATGTAATTGGGAAAAATGTGCTCATTTAGTGATTGACAATCTTAAAAGTGCTCCCCAGTGCAGTGTACTAGTTCATGTGAATGACCGTCTGTGTTTTGGAGCCACTTAATGTCACTTTCCCAAGCACCCCATGCAATGATCAGTATCATAGTACTAGCAGGGGTTAAAGTATAATTTGGCAGGCCCTGGAACCCTCCTAATTGGCAGCCCCCTTCCCACACCCCAGCTACTGCCCCCAATATCCATTCCCCTGTCCCCAGAATCCACCCCTAGCCCCCAATACTCACCCTCAATACCCACCCCAGCCCCCAATACCCACCCTCAGCTCAGGCACCTCCAATACTGCCCCTCCCTGCCAGTGCGAGCCAGGCTGCCCCAGTACTTACCAGCAGCCGCACACTGGGCCAGGAGACAATGCACACTGCAGGCTGTGCTTGGAGGCTTCTGTCTCCAAGCTCAGTCTGCACACGCACAGGGGAGCCAGGCAAGCTCCCCCACCCTGCTCTCCCCTGCCTTCCAGAATGCTGCAGAACACCATTCCAGGGCCCACTATTTTTAAATGATAGGCCCCAGAATACTGCATTCCAGCTCCATTTTCTATTTTTAGGGGACCCAGAACGCTGAGCCCCTAAAAACAGTAGGCTCCAGAATGGTGTCCTGCTGTGTTCCAGCCCACTTTAACCCCTGAGTACTAGTATGGGAGCAGTTGTGCAGAGCCGATATTATACTAGTATTGAGTGACTCTATTAGTTCCTATAATATGTGTTTGAGCATGACCAAAAATATATGAGATACTTCCAGAAGCCTTTACTTACTCAATCTGATCTGAGAGTTGATATGGTTAATAATGTGTTCTGCCTAGCTGCTTACTATACATGCTACACCCCAAATGGACTTCTGTAGTCAGTATGGTACTACTTAGTTACTTTGCAAGCCCCTTCTGGAACGTGCATTAATCTGTTATAGAGTCTGCCCATCATCTGACAGCACTAATCCACTATCTTAACCTAAAGAATTGTTATGAAACTCTATTCTCCACCAACTTTCTTACCACATTTTAATGAATGAAACAGTGTTCCATATGCCACAGTGGTGTAGGCTCCACCAAACTTTAATAAGTAGTTTAGCAGAAGGTAATGCAGAGGCATTATGCTATGTGTTAAAACCCTCCTTCTATGTTTGTTCTAAAATACAAAAGGGATTGATTAAAAAATGATACTTCGAAGAAAAACTGGTTAAAGGAAAAAGCAGTGAGAACTAAGGGTGAGATTTTCAAAAGAGGTGACACAAGAGCCAAAGTCACATTGACTGTTATGCTTGAACTTATTTATTAAGGCATCTGACATTACAAGTGAAACCAACAAATATTTCTTCCTATATACATGGACTTTAAACACTGATATTGCAGAACTGAGCTTTATTAGCTAAAAGGAAATTGTAAAAATTAGTCTCTTGTACAGAAATTTCTTTCAAATCTGCTTTGAAGCTAAACCCTCTCATAGACTTCTACACTCTGCAAACTATGGATGGATAGATGATGAACAGAGTAGCCCTCAAAGTGCTTTCTTGGCAACTTGCCGTGAACTCAACAGCATTTTGTGATTAATAACCTTTAACGAACAGTAATTTATACTGGATTAAGTAGCTTTAAAACTCCATGCTTTAATGCAGTTAAAATTAGTGTGACCTAATTTTTAAATAAATCTATTCAACAAAATCATACCCTTGCCCCATTTTAGATTTATATTTTGTTTAATAATGGGGCAGCAGGAGGCACAAGGACATTTTATTTTGATTAGCCATAATACACCCACCTTTTCACCATGGAGATTCTTATGTCAATTTCATCCCAGATGTAAGCAGTTTAAAAATAAAATTAAAAGAAAAATCAATCTAATGAAGGTAAAATTAACAACCAAAATGGATCAGCAAGTCAACTAATTATTCAACATACAAAGTATATCCATCAATTTCAGGTAATTAATGAACAGTGTGTTCATAATTCTGCCTCCAAAATATAAGTTGTAAAATAAAAAAAAGAAAAGAATATAAAAATATAGGCAACAGGCAAGAGGGAGGGATGGGACAGGATAGGAAGAATGACCAATTTCAATGTCAAAACCTTTTTTTAAAAAAGATAAGGAGCACGAAAAGGACTATTTTAATATCAGTGCCCTAGATATATTATCTTCATACTTAAAATAACTCCATGAATTTCAAGCACCTTTCAAAATAAGGTTACATAAAAGAGTGGGGCAAGATGGGAAGGAAGATTTTTGGTTTTCCACTCCAAAAAGAGATAAGTTTGAATGGCAAGTCAAGATGAGGTGGGTTGACAGAGAGAAGCCTCTGAATGTCCACTGTGCCTAGCCTGAGAGGTGCAGTGCATCACTTCATTTTAAAGAAGCACTTAAATCCAGTCATAAGGTTAAAAGAAAAAAAAAGTCAGTAGGTGGTCAAGTCAAATAGCATTAAAGCTACAAACATGGTCCCTAATTTATTCTTTAAATTATCTCTATTTTGGTAGTCACAGTCTGATAAAACATTAGCAATGCAATGATATCCTGAAGATCAATAAGTTTGTTTTGACTGATTTAATCAGTTTAATTTGATTAAAGAGATTTTTCTATTTTAGCTCCCACTTCAGCCTCTTTATAAGACAACATGAAATGTTTGTACCTGAACATTTAATCTTGAAAAATGCAGGATCTCTTGCTCAAGAAACCACTTTTACTCTGTTCCTTTAAAGTCAGTAACAATGTTTTCCAGTGATAAAGAACAGGTACAGGTAGTTAGAAAGGGTGGGTTCTATTCCTTCCTGTAGCACTTTAAGCAAGTCACTTAGAATAAAAAGTTATCAATGTGCCCAAGTGATTTAGGAGACAATCTCATAAAAAATCATGACACTTGACTCCTAAGTCCTTAGGAGAATGGGTTCAGGCTTCTAAGTCATGGGGGAATCTCAATATTCTACAGTTTTCTGAAGGATAAAGAGCGGCATTAATAATCTTTAAAAGTGCTTTAAAATCTTCTCAGAGAAGATTAAATTTAAACAATGGTTATAATCCAGTAATCTTAGATACTAAATTCACTGTTCATGTACACAGTTCTGTTCTTTTACTCTTTTCCCAGAGATATCCAAAAATTAATAAACAAGTGTCATCCAAAGAGCACCACAGCTACAATTCCTTGTTGGTAGATGGAACCATGCTATCCTATGTCAACACAGGTAAACATATCTCCAGTAATCTGAATATTTAAGCTACTGTGAAATCCACGGGGTGTGTCATCTGGGACTGTCAGTACTGTCCTATAAAAAAATCCAGTTACCCCATCCTTAGAATATTTTAAAAATGCAAATTGAAAACACATTGTATTAAACAAACATGCAACTTTGCTATCTTATAATAATGTAGAGCAAGCTGTGAGAAGTGAATGAAGCAAAAAAACTTTGGGCTTTTCTAGGCCAACTCTTTGGATTCAGAGTTTTAGTTAGAACACATCAATTTAATGTTTGTCCAACTATTCATAGCAACCAAATTCTCTGCAGCAAAAAGTAGGTTAGTTCAATGAAACAGACTTTGCAAGAACCCCTTGCAATTATTTTATTGGAGCCACACACAAAACACTCACTCCACCTGTTCCCCTGCTAAATTAGAGAATTACAGCAATTTAGCATACTAAGAATTACATCACTGGACTACCCTGAAATATAAAAATGACAAGCACCACTAGCCTAGTTGCCTAGATTTGTCTTGCTCTTATACTTAGACATCTGCATTATAATACTGCAGCTTTGCTTCTTCCAGTTGATTATCACCTCATCACTGTGGCAGTCCCACAACACAGTCCAAATATTTATGATGCAAACAGATGGAAACATTAGGTTGTAGGGACAGGAGCTGGAAGTGTGCTTCATAGGAAATGGCAATACTAAACAGTAAAATTGCTAATAATGGTGCAGAAAAAAATCAGAAATCTTTATTATTTTTTTCTGTTCTGTATCTGGAAAGAAGCAGGATGATCTACTTTTATGAGATGAGGATGCTGAAGTACTTTCCAGTTCATTATTAACTATGCAGGATGATAAACATTTAAATCAGCAGACAGACATGGATAACTTGCATTCAAAAGAGTTGGCCAAGGAGATTAGCACTAATGATGTTAATTTTTAATCAACACTGGAATACAGTGAAAATTCCAGAAGATTAAAAAAGTGTTAAGGTTGTGCTGGTTACATAAAAAAATTGAGCTGGGATAATGTGAGGGACCATATGCCAGTAAGCATGACATCAGTCTTGGCAAAATACATGGAAAGGGTTATAGAGGATTCAACAGATAAAGAATTAAAAAGCAAGGAAAGTATTATTGCCAATCAACTTGATTTTATGGACAAAAAGTATTGTCCAAAAAGCCTGATTTAACTCTTTGAAATTACAAATTTGGTTGATAAATTTATTGAGTAAATGTTATATACTTAGACTTCTATAAAACATCTAAGTTAATAACATATGACACGTTGACAAAAAAGTTAACAAGCCAGAAGAAACACATGTTAAATGGATGCAGAGGCACCCAATTGCCAGGACTCAAGAATTACATCTTTAGGGGAATTCCAAATGGGTCAGTTGTAGTTTCAATGCTATTGAACACTTAACAGTCTCCAAGTAAATGTAAGACCACTGTGAACAACAGGGACGTAACAACACCAAGGTGAACAGGGCTTTGCCCCAGACACCCTAAGTAGCTCCATTAAGCTGCTCTATCAAAAGGCACATTCCGTGCTGCTCACTGTAAGGGGCATGTTCCACTTGGCACCAAAATGCCTTGTTACAGCTCTGGTGAATAGAAAGTACAGAAAAAAAAAGAATTAAAGTGTTGGATTAGTAAGTATTGATGGCGGCCAGGATACTCATACACATTGACCTAGACTCTTTGGTAACCTGTCTCATTCACATAATATTCCTTTTTTACATGGCCAAATGCAAATTCATACAATAAAGAACAAGGAATATAAGACATATTTGCAGAATGGAACACCAAATCCTGCAAAAAGAATGTAGCTCTGAGAAGAATTTAGGTGCCCTAGTGCATAAGTACTGAGCATGAGCTCCCAGTGTGATGCTTGGGCAAAAAGGAGTAATGTAATTCTTGCGTAAAACAAAGTTGGGCAACAGTGAGTAGGAGGCGATTACACCTCTGTACATGGCATCTGTGAGACTAATACAGGAATCCTGTACAGAGTTCACATTTTAAAGGAGGATGCTGAAAAGTTCAAGAAGATGCAGATAATAGGAGTCCCTGGAATGATTTCAGAGCTGGAGAAAATGGTGTAGTGAGAGATTCCAGAAGCTCAACGTGATAAATTTATAATAAATAAATAAATGAATAAGTAAAATTCAGAAATGCTTTGAGTGTCATGTACAAGTACTTTCACAGGAAGAAAATAACTGGTATACTCATGGAGAAAGGCATATCAAGAACCCATATTTATAAGCTAAAGCCGCACAGAGTCAAATTAGATATTAAGTACAAATTTGTAACCGTGAGACAAGATTAAACACTGGAATAAGTGAGCAGACACCAAGGCAAGTAGTGGATTCTCCGTCACTTGAGCTCTTCAAACCAGGACTAGATGCCTTCTGGAATTTACGCTACAGTCAAACAAGTTTTTCAGCTCAGTACAAGAATAATTGGTGACAGTTAATGGTCAGGGACATAGAGGAGTTCACATTAATAGTCCCCCTGATCTTAAATTCTCTAATTAGAGGCCAAAAATCACACTGCCTGTTCTGCATATATTTACAGGGAAGATGACAGTTGATGAGGGAGCACCTTTTTGCCAGTTTTGCGGAAAAAGAAATAAATGCTTACACTTAAGAGCAGTTTGTTCCTGGAAGAGACTGGATTGGTGGTGGTGGCAGGGAGCAGAGGAGATAATGATCAATGTTTAGAGTATAAACTTGCTGACCAGGCCATGTCATATTGTGTAGACAATGGCTTTTATGTGCACAAGAATAATTGGCATGAAGGTAAATGGAGGGTTCTAAATAGAAGTGCTATACGCAGGTCAGAATCTGAATCTTTCTGTCTACTTTAAAATAATCTCTCAATCTGAATTTGGGTTTCTAACATTAGACTTCACAGTCTTCATTTTAAAACCAAGAAACCACCACAACCAAAAATTGCAAACTCTGCTTATAATAAATAGCAGTAAGCATTCAGGTTATAATTTCTGTAGCATTCCAATTGTTTTCTTTAAAAAAAAAAAAAAAAAAAAAAAGCATTTTTTCATAGTTGGACAGAGTAAACAGAACAAAAATCTAGAGAAAAATATCTAAGACAGGATCTCACCAGAAAAATGTTAATGTGAATCAACTTTGATGGTTGTTGCAAGTCCTGTTGCTATAAGCTCTATTTATGGTGCAGAGACACTGATTTGGGACTCTAAGGGGGGGGGGGGGGTGATGCTGATTTTTTTTTTTAAACACTTCAAAAATTCACTCCAGTATTCTCAGAGGACTCTCCAAAAGAGTGAGACACTGGGACATGGGGCAGCATGTATTCCTTCCTCAAGGAGAGGAGTTGCCTGTGCTTTCTGGAGGAGCTCTCTCACTGATGAGGATGAATGCAATCTCTGGATTCCATTAGATCTCTAGCACATCCAGCACAAAAGATGACAGCATTATTTAGAGTTTAATTCCCTCACTCAGAAAAGGTTCATCCTGTCTTTACTGAAGTAAACTGTGAATTTGACATCTGCAGGCCAGATGACTATAACATATCATTTTCAGTTACTCCAGAACTTAATGCAGAAGGTTTATCAAGTGAAGAATTAGCCAACCCACCACCACCACCTTACCTTGGGGCTCCATGCTCTGCACTGGCTTCTAATTCACTTCCAGTAGTAATTCAAGGTCTTTGTCACAGTCATAATGTCAGAAATGGTTCAAAACATAGCTCATTTAGAATCTACATCTGATTACAAGTGACTTATATCAGGTTGGGGTGTTCTTGATGTCAGTCCTTTTGGTTCAACATCTGGATATACATTGATTTTTTAGTCCCATAATAAATGTAATTCATTCCCTCTCTCCATTAAAGCCCAATGAGATGACATCTTCTAAAGTAGAAGTTAAGTTTTATTACTTCAGAAATCCCAGCGACGACAGTAGGGTAAACAACAAAGATCAACTCCAAAATGCAGAAGCCTAATTGCTACACCTCTACAGTGACAAGCAGAGCTATCACCTCATCCCTAGATTTTATTTAGCTGAATAATAGGAATGATAAAACCAAGCAACCAATTCTCTTCCTGTCGACAGCATGCATTGAATGAAGTTTAACCTAGCTGGCAAACAGCCCAATGGGAATAAGGCAGACATTTGGCAAGCAATATAGTATAAAATTTGTGGAGGTTGATTTCATTTTCCAGAAAATGTTTGGAGTTTCCAAAAATACAACATATTCCATCTAGAGTGAAGTTTAAACCTATCTATTTACTCTAAATCGCTGAGATTTCTGCTGAAGTAATCCCCCTGCCCTTTAAGACTTTAAGGCAAACATTGAGGGTTTAATTAGAGTAATAGGCTTGAAGGAACATATTACTGATGGACCTTAAGGATGACATAGTGCATGCACTTCTAGAAATAAATATGATATGAAACTTGTCATGCATGATAAGTCTGAAGACTTATCTCAGAGCAAAAAACAAAATTATTTCATCATTAGTAGATATCCTGTAGGAATTAAATGAAAAATGTACATAATATTTAGTATGCCAGGCATCTATTTCCCAAATCTAGTGCTAAGTTATTCAGCTGCACTCATCACTTTTCTATTTATATCCATTATTACATATAATTACTGATTAATTAAGCACACTTAGCTTGAAAAAGCACCCCATATGTCAGGAGTTTATCTGAACTACGTCAACCAACTAGATCTCCAGTTCTGGGCAGAAATTTTGTCATCCTTTCCACGTTAGTTCGGGAATTCTATAAAACTCAGAGTGAGGAGATACAGAGGTTTACAAAAGTGGTTGAAGGGAGAATAATAATCTATGATAACAGTCGAACAAACAAGCAGGGCTATGTGTTCTGCATATATTACTTCACTGATTTACAACTAGCCCAAAGGTACCAAACAGAAAAAAGAAAAAGGAGAGAGACTCTTGACAAGACTATTCCAAATCAAGCCTCTCCCTAAATGAGATGGCAACGTGCACCAATATGTACTGGTAGTATATTATGGCACAACAACCCCCTTACTTTCTTGCATGCTGTGAAAACAATAAAATAGTTAGCAATATTGATATTTGAAATTACCGGGTCTCGGGTTGAATCCACAATTAACATGAATTAAAGCAATTCATATTTCATAGCTATCATTCATGATTTCTGCAGATGTTATAGGATCACTTTTTACTCGGTTCCCATTCTTAATTTCCTCTTTGCAACTATAAGGACAAGAGATTTACACTGATATCTTCAAAGCTGCGCAAGTCACAAAGATGCCAGTTCCTAGCAGTAATAATAAATGAAATTCAGTCATCCAAATCCATGCAACAGTGCTGAAAAAAATCTGACTTGTTTATTTAAAGGAAAACCTAGATTCTTCATCACAAAAGGGCAAGTTCCAGAAAACAATAATGGCTAAGTCAGATTTGGCCACTTCAACCTCTTCCTAAGATAAACAGACTCATTTCAAGTTTTGAGGTGATGTTTAGGTCAGTTCCTATTTTATCTGAGCTGGTTAACTGTATGCACCTCCTCTTATTCTAATTATCTGACAGTTTGCTTTGGTAAATTTGTTAAACTAAAATTAAGTGAATTTCATTTCTACTTTTCCCAGTCACTAGTCTTGAAATCCTTAGTGAACACAGTTAGTTCTTGAACCTTGGAACAGGTATAACACAGACACCAACTAAGCAAGCATCCTCTACTTCTCCATCAGTGTTCCTCTGTCTTATTCTACGGCAATTATCTTCACTCATTTGGTTTATATGAGTATAAAAAAAGGTTGCTTTAAAGCATCTGACCAAGTGGAATTTTCTCTCATGAAAACTCTTGCAATAAATAAATTGGTGAGTCTTTAGAAGTGACACAGGACTCCTTGTTTTGTCTAGCACTGAACACCTTTGACATGCATTACAGAAGTCTGAAACTAGTAGCTTAGCCCTCTACAACCGTAACAAACCTCAACTTACAGCAAAACTCCCTTCACCTCTCCCTTCCCCAAAATGAGAGCAATTAGATGTCACAGCATGCTCTCTGTCAACACACCCAGACTGCTGCTTATCAAAGACAGGAACAATTATCAGAACTGACGGAACCATCTCCAAAAGGGACCATTCTCATTCAATCTTTGAGTCCTTTGCTGAGCTCATCAGCAAAAGGTACCAACCAGAGCTTCAGGAGTTTTCATTCAGCAGAAAATTCTTTCAAAATATTTCTTTATAAAAACAGAACAAACTCCAATACCCCCAAAATTATGAAATTTCCTGTCAAATGAATTTTTTAAAATATTTAGTTTAGGGTCTAAATATTTTGTTTTCTTAGAAACCTAAATATTGTTTTTATGACCAAGCTTTAAAAATATACACATCTTCTTATGAAAGCAATTGTTTTCAAGAGACATTCTGTTCTGACAATGTCAAAAAGGAATGTTTGACATCTAAATACTTCTTTAAAACAAACAAAACTAACCACTACTCAAAACCAACACATTTTAAAATATTGATATTTTGATGAAATCTCTTTCTTATTCAAAAAAATGTTTTGTTGAAAAAAATTCCAACCAGCTCTAATAGTAACTGAATTATCTGTACTTCATGTTTCTATATCGGCAGATAGGCATGATGTGAGTGGCTTCCTTTTATAAAAGATATTTAAGTTCTATGGACTCAAAGTACTACAATAATATTATACATTTACAGGGACTATATCTTGTGTTTCAGATGCCTGATTACTAGAGACTCAACTGATTTGCTCTTTTTCTTAACTTCTCTGCCCGTATAATTTCAGTTATGATTTTGAAAACCTGACAAGAAAAAAGGCTTGTTTCACTAAAAAATCATTAACTATTTTAGAATGATAACTGGATTGGCAACCTACCTGCATTAATACTTAAACTCTGAAAATAAGCTACAGAAAAGAATGATTTATATTCACTTTCATTGTGTCACAGACAATAAATAGCTACCTTCTAGTTTACTCTACAATACATTCCAGAGGATTTAAAAAGAAAAATTCCACCTTGATCTTTTTTTCATTTACCCTTAACATCAAACAACTCAAATAAGCCTGCCAATACACATTTGGAAAGGCACTACCAAAACCTTTTAACTACTTTGTATGTCTTTTAATCAACTGACTCCTTCACTGTGTTGTTATAGTAAAGAACAGGTTATCTTGCCTATTTGGTAGAAAGAAAATCTCTGACAAAATGAAGCGGATTATATCCTATCACATTTTCTCTCTTTTTGCTTGTCTTTCATCACCTTTTTTGAGAATCCCTGCATTTAAATCAAATACCTTTGGGTATTCCTTATTAAGTGTCCTGAAGATATGCAAGAGGGCCAAATTTATAACAAATAAGATGGTATATGTAAAAGGCTCGGTGTAAACTGTTACAGGATTTATATTAATTTTGAGCACATTTGTAATGTTTAAGATTTTGAAAGGCTGAAATTTCTCAAATCACCTCAGTTTCAGCAGCTTTGAAACATATTTTACTCAACTTTGGCTCACCAAGGTCTCATATACCATAAATAAAATATACTAAAATGAACTAAAAAAGGAATATCCCAGTACCTTACTTTACTATAAAAATAACAGCTCTTTCACCATCAGCTAATATTAATATTTCAATATTAACTTTTTATAATGCTAATAAAACATAGAGACTTCTCATGAATTTTTTATTCAATCCATATTCCACACTTGCATATGTAAAATTCTGAAACCTTTGCCCCTATTTAAAAGTACTTTATTCCATATGAGATCCCATTCAAGCCTATGGAAGGATTCAGAGAAAGCACTACCTAGTTCATGCTGAGGATCCGAATGCAGCCCTTGCAGTCTAATTTGAAGAAGTGGTAATTTTCACAGGCATCCTCAACAGAAACTCTGAACACTCAGCAAAACAGACAAGGAGTCCTGTGTCACTTTCAAAGACTAATAAATTTATGTAATGCATGAGCTTTCATGAGAGAAAATCCCACTTAGATGGATTCTTGAAGACACTAGCTCACACTATGAACACTCAGTACTCTGAAATGCTGGGGGGCATTTGTTTTGTTTTGTTTTTAAATGTGCTGGCAAAACAGGCAGGCACTATGGATTTTACTACAGGTTTACATGTATTTGGGTCTGGTTTTGGATTATGAAAATGGGAACGTATCAAGAATTGACAACATATAGGAGGAAGTTACAGGCTACAACATGAACCTCTTAATAGAAAACTCAAGGAAATTTTCTAGAAATAACTAGTGCAGAAGGTGCTTTAAGTTTTGGATTTCATCAGCTCAAATGTGAACTCATTTTACCCTAAATATTTCAAAGTTCCACAAAATCTTGCTCTAAAATGAGTCCCCCTTTAAATGACAACCACCAACATCTCCAAGTGAGGAATAAGCACATGTTAATTGAATGGTAGCTTCAAAAGTTAATATTTTTCCTATGTCGTGTAGTAGTTCAGGTTGCACAAAAGAAAGGAAGGTTTGAGGAGCATGCATGACTACCTGAAAGGGTCTTGCAAGGTATTTATCCGTAAGGAGTAACATGTTCAGTATCTACAAAAAGCTTGCAAGTCATCATGACTCAATTACTGCATTGAGCTGCTGGTAATATTATTTAAAGAATATTAACTATACTGAAAGTATGTTTTATGGTCTTGATGTAAAAGTTGGGTCACCAGAGGTAATATGTCCCATTTAACAGAGAGGAGTAGTTACTTTCCTTAGTTAACTGGTGATATAATGCAATTATGTAATCTTGCACATCACAAGTCTATTAATGAAAAACAATTGAAGACAACTGCAAACAAGTGTAACCACTTGGAGGTAAAAAAAAAAAAAAAAAAAAAAAATTAAAATACAACCAACATATGTTCCCCCTGTGGATAAAAACAAGAAAAGAGTAACTCAGTATATGAAAGAAAGTAGAAAGATGTGCTGCATCCATTCACTAAAGCAACAACTTCTGGAGCAGAAGATCTTTTCCATGAAAGTTTGGATCCTGGTTCTCATGAAGTCAGCCTGTTCTGCAACAGAGAACTTTGGAGGGGAAAACCTATTTTATTAGATAGGAAGGGTTGTTAATCAAGCCACCTAATTCGCAGCGTGCAATTGTGATGTGAAATGTGTGTCCATGATTTGAAGTGTAACACATGATGGGGATCAAAGGAATGATTGGTTGAAACACCTCTTACATCACCACAATGGCCTAGGCCATCACCTCTGACCACTTGAGTCACCTCAGGTGTCACAATGCTTCCATGGTAACCAAGAAACAAACACTGTTTATCTTCCTGAGCCTGTTTTGTGGTCAGTTGTACCTGGTGCTCAGCTGGGGAAGAAACTATGAAAGTCTGAATGTTTATGTGAAGTTTTAGCTGACCATAGAACTTTTGCAAAAAATGTTGTAATTAAAGAGCTATAAGAAATAAGTATTTCATAAATTCTATTTTCCTGTGTCATTTTTGATGGGTTACAGCTAGTTAATAAACAATTATAATGGGCAGGGCCTACTACATATTTTATTACTTTGTTTTGTATCATAAGCATTTCTTTTCACCACTTTTGTTTTTAATTGTATCTCAGTTCTTCCTTAAATAAGTCTTCTGCTTTATCATTAGTGCTGTGTGTTCGATGGGAGTGCTGATATAAAGAAACATGGGTAAAAACTGGAAAAGTGCTTGAGTCGCTGGTGGTTTTAAGGAGCTAATGCTCAGCAACCATGGGCAAGATTCCCTCTTGTTAGAAGCAAGGGTAGCTAACTGACTTGCAGTGATGGGTACCCTGAGAATTGTCAAATTTCCCACTGAATTCATGGGCAAGTCAGCATCTGGGATGCCCCTTTTGTACATACAGTTATTCCAGCTGGAGACACCCCTGTGATAATGCTGTCCATGAATGGGGCAGTCAGAATACAAGCCTTTTCCAGAAAATGGAATTTCAAGTTTGTGATGAAACCAAAGAGTCCTTTGAACCTTTCACATAGCTTCAAACAGTATGACAAATTTAACAGTATTTCTAAGAACACCAGGTAGCTGAGTAAGTGGTGTAACTTTCTAGAGACAAGTTCATAGCTAAACCTTGGACACTTCAGTTTTCTGTATTTTCACTTTATAGAATGATACTGTTCCAGTTCATTTCATAATTGCCGAATTGACTTACAGGGCTTTGGGGCAGGGTCCAAACTCCATTTGTAATAGTCACTGTACTTACTGCACAAATTGCTTTACCTACAAAATTCTCCTTATTGATGTTATCACAAAACATTCTGTTTCAGCCAAAAGCATCATGACTTGTCAGAATATTTTTGATGATATTCCATTTCATATTGAAGGTCCACAAATCTATTTAAACTGTGTCTTATTGACCCAAATGCTCATCAAGTAGCAATTGTAAACATTATTTTGCTTGAAATATGACTGCTTAGTCTCTTCTGTGACATACACAAGGCTTAATAAATCCTTAAAAACAATATTTGTAAACTTGCTTTGTTGAGGGTCAAGGAATTGTATATGACATGTACACATATACGACAGACAGCTGTTTCTGAAGGTCTCCATGAAATATAGAGATACAAGGAAATAAAAGGCTGGTCACCTCCAAGGCTCTTCAGAAAACGAGTTTTTAGAAGCTAACAACTTTTAACAATGAACTTCCGTAAAGTCACCAAATATTGTCAAAATAGGGTTGCTGTTTTTTTTTAAACTACTGCAATGTGAATCTGATACAACCATTTACGTATTTTCTAACACAGACTGGTACCATGATTATGCAAAGCAGCTCCACTTCCTTGTATCCTGAGAAACTCTTTACAATGAAAACTTTCACTTATATTTTCGAGTTTGCTATCTGTATAAATATTGTTCACTTGTCCTAAAGCAGTACCAGTCATAATTCATGATCATGACTGACAGAAGTTTGAAAATTCAGTGTGTCTACACTTCCATAATACAGTTATGGTACACTTATGACTATGTGGCACAATAAGACATTGTAAATTATTTGGCTTTGTATTAATATAACATTCATTTTTTAAAATCAGTGGATGGCATATTGTCACAAGCCAAAGTACATTTTAGAAGCAGTACATTTTCCAATAGCTTCTCTGAATGTCTAGAGTCTTTTAAAATGCTAATTGTCCAAACAATAAAAGTTAACAAAAAAACTGTTTTAGAATATTACAGAATTACTATAAATTATCACTATAATGCTGTATTCAATCTTTCAAATTCCTACTGATACAACTTGTCTCTGTGAAGGGAAGTTTTTCATTGGGTTATAACAAAAGGTACAAGCATAAAGATAAATTGATAGGGCAACAGATATTTTAAGAGCTGTTTGTGAATTAATGTAGCCAAGGCCTTGATTCAGCAAAGCACAATCTTGCTCTCTACTTTAAATTGGTGTTTAAGTTGATTTACAAAAGCAGTCAGTAAATGGGACATAAACATGTTACCAGGTGCTTGGGAGAATACAAATGGACTCAAGTATGAGAGTTATTTTGTTAAATCAGCACTTAAAGGTCCATTCTCTTCTAAAATTTAAGCTATTAGTAATGACATTCCAGCCCACTATGGTACATAGGAAATTAATTGTTCTTGTGCTCCATCAAGTCTGCTTAGTTCTATATGACTAAATCGTGCCCTCCGAGAGATGTACTCAACTCCTAACAATGGATATTGTATACACACTAGCATAGAACTTGGCTCTATACGTGGTAAAGCCTAATGTCCAGAATGCAGTTACAAAAAGAAAATAGGGTGAATATAATGATAAAGAAGAGGTAGGAAATTTTTGAAAAAGAAGCAAACTAAGTGTCAACTTGCCTCTTTCCTAACTTACAGGCATTTTCTTTCTTCTTTCCTCTGTCGTTTCAGTCTATTTACTTAAAATGACCTTACTATAATATCAAAACCTATAAATCAATTTGAATGAATCTAGATTATTCATTAAAATGTTTCAATTCTAAGTGTTCTGTAGAACAACTGCATGTAAATGAAAAACACATGACCATGTGGGTTTTTTCCATCACTGGTGACTAGTGAAGAATTGAGTCTTGCTGTGACAGGAAAGAAGGTAAAAATTACTTCCCACAGTAACCTCACACATCCACAGTTCATTATATTGGTGCTTCATGGTATATAAAGATTCAGGAAATGGTTTCACATGTGTCAGTGGTAGAAAACCTGCAGGCTTTTTTGTTGCTGGCTTTTGGACTAATCCTCATTTTGGGTAAACATATTCTCTTCTCTGTTTTCATGGAGCACTGCTATGGTTTTTAGATACCTCCTTATTTCACAGACCTGCAAAGAATCCACAGGGCCATCAACTCCTGGTACATACAACTGTGAGATAAGATCCAATAGTTTCCTCTTCAAATACTAATAGAGATGGCATACAGTATTCTAAAGCAGGACAAAAGAGCTCAATTATAGCTAAGCCAGCTGCTGGTTCAGACTCTTTCAGTGGTTCCCAACCTGTAGCCCGGGGGCCAAAAGGGGCAAGCAGGGGTTTTCAAACTGGCCCACCAGTCCCCTCTCACTAGCTGCAAAGGGGACCTGCTGCCTAAGGATCAAGGTGGAACATGTTGCCACAGGACAAAAAGACCAGGGCAGGCTCCTTGCTGCAGTCACAAGGACTAGAAACTGGCACTCCCTTCGCCCTATCTGTAGGAGGGAGCACATCAAAGTGTTCCACATGGGTCCCTAGGAGCCAGAAAGAGGGGAGCACTGATCTCCTAGTTCCTATCTACCTCCTGGCTGAAGAAGGGAGTCACTGCCTGCCTAGGAACCTATATGGAGTGAAGGATGTGTGGTACTTCCCTGCTGCAGGCAGAGAGATGGGAGATCAGTGAGGAGGGAGGCAGCCTCCATTGCTGAACTGCTTCTTTCTGGCTACAGTGGAGGAGGGAGGTCTGCTGGGCCTTCAGGGTTGTAACAATGATTACTATGGCCTTTGAGAAAAGAAGGCTGAGAACCACTGCTCCACATGGTACATCTGCACTGTGGCTGGTAGGTGTAAATCCCAGCACAGGTAGATTCACATGAGCTAGCTCTGCTTGAACTAGAATGCTAAACATATAAATGTGCCAATGGCAGCACTACCCAGAACCCCATCATGGATTTGGGAACTAGTTGGAATTGTACCGCAGTGCTTGACGAAATTGGTTCCTAGCCAGGATCCAGCAATTTTATTTTTGGTCACCAGAGGGCACTCTTCTGCCACATTTCTACAGCAGAGCTAGGAGGCAGACTACAAACCCCGGTCACTGTGGCAACCTGGCTCTCAGGTATCGTCAAGCCCTGTTGTACTCTGATGACTAGCTCAAGCAGCCACACACCACTTCCTCTAGGAATTACTTACACCTCTCAGACACACTGCAGACATACCTTAAGGCAGTGGTTCCCAACTGGTGTGTGCATCATGGCAGCCTCTTCAGTGTGCTGCCAGTGGCAGCAGGACATGGCCGCAGTTAGGGTCTGCGGGCCACCAGCAGCAATGGGATCCAGCCCTGGCCAGGGGCTGCCCACAGCAGCAGGGGCCAGGGGCTGTGAGTGACAGTACGGTACAGTGTCCTGCGGCAACACAAAAAGTTGGGAACCATTGCCCTAAGGTCTTGATTCAGAAAAAAGCCTGTAAGCACATATTTATGTCACATTCAAATATGCTAGTGCCTCCATGCCCTTATATAAAGATCTAAGTAACTTCCAATGTCTCACAGTTGCAGAAAAAGCCCCAAATTGGGCACAAATCCTATTTTACATTTGATGTTTATAGTTCCTACCACAATTTCATGTCCCCACTCAGTAGTCTTAACCAACAATGTCATTCAGTCTTCCACAATACTATATTTACCATAAAACCAATGTTGCAAAAATTATTTAAGAAAAAAGATGTTTAAAATGGTGTAGTGATCACAAAGACTAAAGTCACATTGACCTTAGCTACAGAATTAACATTAGAATTTTATATTAGAAACAGCTTTAAAATAATGAGTAGTGGTTTTTTTTTACAATACACTGCCTCCTTTTCAACTGTGTCCTTCTAGCAGTTCTCTTTCATTCAAATAATGCTTTCAAAAGTTAATATTTAGTAAACAAATTATCTGGTATGGTTTAAAGTATAAAAGGACAACTTGATGGAGAACACTGCTAAAACACCATTCACTTCCACACCTAAAGGAATGCTATTCATAATTCACTATAGCCTTAATCTCTAGAGAACTATGGCTGCCCCAGTCAGGAATCTGCACTCCAGTTTGGTAGATACTTCAAAAATATATGTTGCCTGCTCCAAAAAACAAACAAGTGGACAAAACAAATAAAGGCTAGGGCTAAAAGAAAGGAGAGAAGAAACAGTAAAAAGCATATTTAACTTGATCATAAATCTACGTGTATGTGTATCCACATAAGTGTTTGCACATCTGATTGAAAATCTAGATTGTTGGGTATATTTGCAAATGTGAAAGACTGTCCCCTAAATGAAGAGAACTTAATACGAACAAACTTGCATCAAGATCTAACAGATTACATGGCAGAGGGAGTATCTCCAAAACCAAGGTTATGATCATTGAATACACTGTCTAATGGACTGGTGGGGACAATTAGTATGCTGTTAACCCAATGTGTGAATACATATCACTGGTTCACTCTTGATGGCCTATTATGATTGACATACGATTTCTGAAGACAGTACCTCAAGAAAAGAAACAAGAAGAATCTGGTTAGTGTGCTCATTATTTATCAGAAGAGATCATCTTGGAGGAGCCCCAGGAGTGTTATCTAAATCCTCTTTTGCTAAATATCTAGATTTATATTTGCTAAGGTACTCAAAAACTTTCTGGCATGGATGCTTTACATATTTAAAGATAATATTACTTTAGGTGGGCTTTAATTTGTGCAACACACTCAAAACTATTACCAATATGCAACATAAATTAAACTGCACCACGTAATATGTGAAAAGATTTCCTGAGCACTTGTGAAGCATAAAATGAATGATTTTGTAAAGCCAGAGATGATCTGCGTTCAGAAAAGTTTGGGCACTACAGTACTTGAAGCAAAAACAGTTGCTTGCATGAGAATCTATATTTGAAAGATTCTTTCTACACTCCAGCTTAAAAAACTATCACAGATTTTGTTTTGTTTAGTTTAAGTCCTGACTTCACAACAGTTCTTGTTTAAGAACGTCTTTTAAAAATACTCATCTGAAGTCTACTGCAGAGGCTAACTGCCTGTATCATACTGAAATGCATTGTAAAATAAAGGCCACCATCTAGGTAAAGAGGCTGTGTCAGGCTTATAAAAATTGCTGCCCTCTACTGGGTGGCTGGGAGGGAGATACATGGCTGGTTTTGAATATTGCATAAAAATGAATGTTGAACTAAATTTTAGAATTTTTTCAATTCCATTTTAAGCAAAATTTCTTTGAATATTTCAAAGTTATAGGTATATAAGAGCAAGACTGAACTGCAAAAAGATGGAGTGGTTGCATAAAAGAAACATGCCTGTGGACATTTTTGTAAGGAGAATGGAAGGAAGCACCAGTCCCACACAATGGAGCTTGGGCAAGCAATGATGCCAGGTGGCTCGGGCAGACCCACACAGGCAGGGGGAGAGGGAGGCTCGGCTTAATCAAGCCCCATGCAAAGTTCCATTTTCCTTTTGAGAAATGTGGTCACACTACACATGAATATTCACACAATGAAAACTAAAGATTGAGATGTTTCTTTGATTGGATCAATGCCCTAGTGAACTATTTAGCAAGACTGAGTGATATCAACATCCTTCTGACAAGATTTTCAGGTCAGTTATGGGATTTAGAGATGGGAATGTTCAGGGTTAGTTGCTTTATTTACTTACTTACTTATTTTGGTGTTACATGAGCATAAGCATAGGGAAAAGCACTTTTAACAGAATGGGACAGCCATGAAAATTTCCCTTTATGCGCCTATAGAAGCTTAAGCTAGAGACAAAACAGATGCAGTAAGACCACTATAAATAAAAAGTTAGCATACAAACTTCAAGAGAACTTGTAAACTGTAACTAATGATAGAACTATGAAAAATGTAAAAGCCATTCTAGAAGTGTAATTAAAGAAAATACAGCTACAAATGAAAATGGAAGCTAGAGGTGAACGCCCATGCTAAAAATTACAAGGTTCAAGGAAATCAAAAGAGAGCTGAAACCTTTATTGGTTTACAGTGTGCTTCAGGTTCCTCAAAATCTGTTCATGGGAAAGCGATGGTCACCTTACCCACTAAACCACCAGTTCTCAATCTTTTTCATGTCAGGACAGGATTAGCAGCAGGCCCAACTGTGTATGACACAGTGCCCATTGCCAAAGAAAGTCATCACCTGAAGAAACCTCTGTGAAGGGGCTGGGCTTTCAGAGCTGGGAAGTTTCTTTTGGTGGTGTACCAGTTCCTGGCGACACACACAGCCATGTGTCACAACACACCAATGTGTTGCAACACACCAACTGACAACCACTGCACAAACCCCAGTTTTGCCAACTCTTATTTCATCACGAGTTTTAAAACATTTGATTTTTCTTAAATCCCCAGCTCTTGGAGGCCTCTGCTTACGTGAGTATCTCAACTTTCATTTTAAGTAAAATAAGTTCCTAGCTTTCATGGTTGGAGAACTTGAAAACATAAACCCTAAAGGTTCATAAGACAAATTATAAACTAAAAATATAATTATTTTTAACATCATGATGGGGGGGGGGCACGGACGACTCATGATATGTGAATAGCTGGAGTTGGCAATACCGAAAATCAGACTGAAAGACTAAAGATTACTATGGTTGCACCAAGTGAAATTTGGGCAGGGGAGGAAATGCCATCCCACCTTCCCTTATATCATACCTATACTCTAGTAAAAGTAACCTAAGACAGAATTCAGTTCATAGCTCCTTAAGTATTACAGCAATCACACAGGTCACCGTCAACTGCAAGTATTTCCATTAGCATCTGTCTTTGGAAGAGGGTGTTTTTTTTTTGTTTTGTTTTGTTTTTGTTTTTGTTTTTTTTTTTAATTCTTTTTTCTTCTCAAGCCATTCTAAGTTTAAAAATTTTTCATGGAATGTGGATTTTTTCCACAATATTAACAAATTAATTTGCATCAGATTGCATATTTTATTAGATGGCAGCTATTCTGTAATGAAATTGAAGGGTGCTGAAGAAATGTAATCCCATTTAGTATAAACTCAAACTGGACATACACCAGTTAATTACCAAGAAAGCTGAGAAATTTGAGCACCTAGTATACCGGACAGAAGTTTTAGCCATCCATGAAATCTGTGGATATAAATCAAGAAAAAAGACAGATGGACTACCTTATCACATTCCATCTAGCCCCAAAATGCCAGAGCAGATGTATTCATCAGGCCATGATTTCTGACCACAGAACTTGCAAAAATAAAATCCTACACATGACCTTCTCATACACTGCTGTCCTATAGACCTCTGCTACTCTACAGCTAAAACCCATTTAGTTATGACTCAATACCTTATTTACTTCACTGATCACAATAAGCTTTCACAAAACATTATGAAGGCTTGAGTTGGTATCTGTATATGCATTCCTATGATGAACCTGAATAAATTTGTTTTCAAAATCCATGCGCATAGGGTTTTAGTATTGCTGATGTTTGTCAAAATGGATTTCAAATCATCATAAATTAAACCTCCTACCAATGCATCAGTTTGTTATACAGCCTATACAACTAGCCTAGCCATTCCTCTACAATATCACAAAAACAACCTAATTAATACACCCATGTTGTTTACAAAAACTAGCAGTTTTCCAATACATAAAGGGTTTTTAGCTTGTAAAAGTTGGTGATGTAAACTGTTACACTATTTAAGCAAAATGTGTAGGTAGCTGAGGCAAACTGCTGGCTCTCCTCCAATGGGTCTCATGCTTTTCTCATAGGTAGTTTCAGGGTGCGCTCTCCACTCCCCCAGTTACCCTGTCTCTGTCTCTCCAATACTATCCCATAGGGAAGGGAGGGGGGCAGGGAGACAGGACTCTGGGTCCAAGCCCAGGGGCCCTGAGTAGCAGCTCTACACCATTCACAGTGTCCAACACTGCAGCTCTTCCTCCTGGACTATTTCCCCCTCTGCTCCTTGTTCTTCCTCCAGACCTTCGTGACTCAGGAGTCTCTCTCCTTTGTCTTCCAGGTTTTCCCCCTCCAGGGACCTGTACTTTCAACTCCTCTTTATGACACTCCACTCTACTCCACACAGCAATTAATGTCCTCCTCCAGCTTGTGCCTTGTTTGCCTGGAGCAGGGGGCTTTTTAATCAGGTGCCTGACTGGGCTTTGAATGGCCACAGCTTCTCCTAATTTCCCTCAATTAACTCTAGGTAGTTTGAATTTTGCAGGAAACAGTGTTTGGAGCACTCTGGGGCTTACATACCTCCCTTCCATGACTCTCCTACTGCCTTCTGAGCTTGACACATTACAGTAGCACAATATTATCTCATCTTCTTAAAATACAATTTCAATTTAAACCAATCAAAAGCTTATAGATGCATTCAGATATACTATTTTGACATCAACTGTTAGCCTGATTATGCTACTCTTATTCAGTGCTCCATAAATAGACCCAATATGCTACTCTAAAGTCTGCCATGTGCAAAAGGGAAGCTTACAGACCTACAGACATGGCTCAAAGCACATGGAGAACAACAGGAACTTCTCCACTGCCATCAGTAGGCTTCTCACTGTTAAGTGGTATTAAACTTTGGGAGTGAAAAAAGAAGAACTAGAACTAGAGGGCATAAGAAAAAGTGAATTTCATCTGGCTGGGTCCTCACACTAGTAGCTGTATGTGATACTTAGTCACAAGTGAGGTCCTGAAGGACATGTTCAGATACGTAAAAACCAGGAAAATTCTGTACGCTCAAATTTACTTTCAGAACTGGAACTTTTCAAAGTTTCTGTGAAGGCAGGAGTGTTGGATGTTTGTTTACTTATGTCATTAGGGATTCAAAATTTTAGAGCTGGAGCTCTGAGTGACATGAACATCACAGGTGTATCAAAGAGGGGCTCACTGAGTCTTGCTGTTCATCCAGCCAACTAGATGCTAATTGCCTGGCTTATATAACAATTACTCAATTAATGCCTGTCTTAAACAATAGTTAATCAAAATAACCAAGCCAGTGAGCTAAAAGTCAGACACCCTAAGAAAGAAACCACGTCAGCAAACTAACCCTAAGACAAAGTCAGCTAAACACTGCAGAAGCGTGGTTAGTGGTTGAGAAGCATCTGTCTTAGGCCTTAAACCTTAAAAGGGTGTTTAGTGTGATATTCTAGAGGAAATACCACTGTTAAACTTTAAAAGGGTGTTTGATGTGATATTCTGAAGGAAATATCACAGTTCAAATCTTAAAAAGGGAGTTTAGTGTGATACATAGATACAATAAAAAGGCTCGCCTCCTGCTTGGCAGTGTGGCGCGCACCCTCTGAAAACCTGACTGTGGGTGATCTTCGGAGCTGACTTAAAGAGACTACTGGCAACCTAAACCAAAAGACCCAGCTTTTGGGGAACAGGACCGGCTCTCACGGACTGAGTAAGAATGAACCTAATAAGAAAAAAAATAGGAACTAAATAAGACCAAGTAGAAGGCAGATAGAAATAAACTGAGCTTATTAGACCTGGCTGATATTAGCTTAACACAGCTTCACCTACCAATCTTTTGGTTTTATCTGACAACTGTAATAGCAATTATTTGCCTGATAAGTAAATGGGCTGTAAACCTTATATCTCACTCATAGGCCTAATTTTTCTGTTTGTCTTATACTTGGGTTCTTTTCTATCAGTAATTCCTCTTGCTTACAATAAAGAAAAAAATGACTCTTTAGCATATCATCTCACTGTGACTGTTACTTGTCTGGCCCCTCCCATGTGTTTGTGTTTCTTAGTACTTATAATTATCCTCTCAAAAGAGGTTCTTTTGGGGTCGCACTCAGAGGAACATAAACCCCCGTTACCCAAACCAAAACCGCCCCCCTGCTGACAAGGGCGACAATATCCTCTTTTTCCCAGAGCCCAGGAACTCGCAGGGTCTCTTTCCTCTGGTTCCTGGTCCAATCCCACACCTGGGAAAGGGCAAGTTGGTGGGGTCATTATAGGAGAGCGTGCACTAATGAATGCGAATACCTGCAGAGCGTGGCCCATGACATAAGGGGGAACAACAGTATGGACACTGTGGAAAATAAATTGCTGGGGTAGTGGCACAAGCACCCTACTCAGCGGATGAAGGGCCTCTTCAGTAGAGCTGGCTGAATTATGTGAATGCCCTCCTGTGGAAAAAAAATGTGTGGCTTAGGAAAAATTTTCACTGTAAATTGGGATAACACAGCAAACATCACTAACAAATTTAAGGAAAATTCTGTTTTGCAAGAACCAAAATGGAATTTTGCAGTTTCCAAGATGCCTACCTCAAAAACTCTTCCCGTTTTTTCCTATCAAACTGCCAAAAGCTTTCCAACCTGGCTGTGAAGAGAAAGATCCTGGCTGTTCCACCTACCCTGCAGCTTTGAGATCTAGAAGAACAGTGCACTCTGGGCTCTTTCCCTTGGGCTTTTGGAGGAGGGAAGGGCAAAAGCAAGGCAGAGAACCCAGGACCTTCTGCCTGGCAACCCTTCAGAAATTTTTATCATCTTCAGTTGCACTGACTGACTGTGAAATTGACAAAAGCTTTTCAAGCAGACAGGGAACCATCATTTCTGTTTTCCCAATGGAAAAATCAGGGTGGTATTCTGGGACTGGGGAAAGGATCGTTTTGTTTTTGCAAAACAAACTGTTTCAGAAAAGCTTTCTTTTTGCAAAAAGCACATTTTTTGGTCATACAAAAATCACTCCAATGATAAAGTTTTCTAACCACTCTACTTTTTGGTCATCCCAAGAGATCTTTTGAACAAGGGTACTAATTCACCTACTCCTGCAGATCAGGAAGCTTAGTGGACAATACTTCTTGGACTCCCATTGAACCACGAGGAGAAGACTGACAATTTCCCCTCAATGTGAGTAAACTTAAGTCCCTCAAGTAGGATTTAGGGCAACATACAAGAGACTAGGGACTAGAAAATTATTAGTGATGACCCCAAACAGTAAGCCAGAAACAAAAGGAAAATACTGAATACCAACAGTGGCATCCAGAGAATAGTGGAAATTTGAACTTGTCTCTCTAACAGACACCCTAGCTAGGGCCCTAGATACGTTTGCATGATCTTGTACAATGCACATTTGAGTGAATGACTGTGTAAAATTAAAGTTTTGTGCTGCTTGTACAAAATAGACTAAAGATAAGTGTATCAGTGTTCTGTTTGTCACCATATATCCAGAACAAATATTATAACAACACACTTGCAGATGTTTCGTTAGGCTGCACTTTGAATAAGCAATTCTGGTTTACTGCTTTATATACTGAGTCTGAGTCATATCGTAAGACTGCCTGCATTGACATAATCCATTGTAACTGGTGGACCTCTCCAGCAGAATTCATGTTAGAGAACATCTGCTTAATTTTAATAAAATCAATTTCATTTCATATTTCAGTGATCTGTAATACATGTGTACTGCACATGAGGGCATCTCTATTGATATTAGGCAATTGATTCACAGATCATCTGGGACAAAGTCACTCAGTTTTGCATTGCAATTTCATTGCCCACATCAGTAGAGCTCTGCAAATCCATGGGTATCCCTTGCAAATCCACAGTTATCCACGTCTGCAGGTGTGGATAAATGCAGACCCACTGCTGCAGATCGACTCACGGAGGCAGCTTCTATTTTTACTGTATCACAATGCGATCCATTGCTGAAGCCCCTGTGCTGATCTGTGTCAGCAGCATGCAGGGGAACCAGGAAGTGCTCTGGCTAATCCTAGATTGTGATCTCGCAGCTGTTCGTGACTCATTGTATTGATTTTATGACCACCCATCCCGGGCCATCACTTAGGCATGTAAGGAATGTTAAGGGGAGCAGATGGCCCCCTTGAACTTAACTAGATGGCCCCCTCTACTTAATTGGATGGCCGTTACCACCCTGAGTGCCCATTGTTCTTACAGGGCTTGGTGTAGGTGGGCTCTGCCTGACTGCAAGGTCCTGCAGGGTATGACTCATACCACCTTTGTTCCCTGCATTCCTTGTAATCAGGGAAAGGTGGGAAAAACAGCTTAAAAACTGAGGTTTTGAGGTGCTCAGGCAGGACGGTTCCCAACATCTCGCCTGGCCTGATCACCCAGATGCTGACCTCCTCCGCTCACGAGTTCTTCCCTGAGCATACCATGTTTAAACTGCCAGCTCAAGTGCAAGTCTTTCTTGCCTGTAATGCTGCTACCGCTAGGAATGGTAAGAGCCTGCCCTGCAGCTTTCTTTAAAGATTAAAGTTACTTCATTTTCTTGCTACTGCTTTGAAACTTTCTCCCAGCTCTATAGGCTCGTGTGTCTTTTGCCTTCTCCTTTCCTCCCTTACCTGCTGCTTCATTTTGTGTTGTTAAAGGAGCTCCCATGTCCATAATCACCTGCCGCTACTCTGTATCACTTAATGTATCTCTTTCTTCTGAACTGTTTGAACTTGTTTTAACAGTATCCTTGTGAATTGTAACATTGTATTGGGTTAAGTGGTAGCCTTAGAAATATTAAGTTAGATGGTAAGGTTGTTTTTCTTTAGTCTGTAGCCATTAGAGTTGTTTCTGTTAAGTTACTTTTGCCCTCCCCTCTGTAACTCCCCCAACTTGAATAAAGCTTGTTTAAGAAAAACTTTCCTTGTCCCCTCTTTATTTTCCAACTTCCCCTGTGGGCCCCTCTTTTCTCCGTGGCTTCCCCCAGCCACCTCTACTCCCTTCTCTGACCCCTGCCTGTTGTGGCTTTTCCCCCGGCTTTTTCCCTTTTTCTGCCTCTTCCTTTTACCTCCCCACTAGCTGCCCCGGCTCCCCGCGGATGCTCCTCTGGCTCCCCCACGGGTCCCTGCCGCTTTCCACAGCTGCCCCGCCAGCTGCTCCGGCTCCTGCCGGCTTCCCGCGGCTGTCGCCACTTTTCCGCAGCTGCCCCACCGACTCCCCCACCAGTCCCGCCGGCTCTCCTGCAGCTGCTCCCTTCCCTGCCATTCAGTCCCCCTCTGCCTCCCTCTCAAGCCCCTGAACTCCCACTCAGCCCCTCCTGCTTCCCTTGTTGCCCGAACTCCCACACGCGTCCCAACCCCTTTCCTGCCTCTGTCCCCCCACCCCGACTCCCACGTGCCTCCCCATCCCGCTGTCCCTAACCCCATCCCACTTGCCTTCCCTCTTCTTCAGGTCTCTGCTTCCCCGTTACTTTCCTTCTCTGCCGCCATCGCATGCTAAATCTGCACTGCACCCCCCCCTTCCTTATAGGGTATTAGGGCACCTTTTAAGTTATAGTGAGTAGGTTTGTAACCATAGATCGGGTTAACTGAGAATTCTCCTTGTCCCCCAACCTGCCCCACTCCACAAAGTTAAGCACCTCACAACACTTCACTAAAAACACTGTGACAACACCACGCATACACCCCACCACTCACCCTACTCCCATACCTGTTTTAATCAAGATTATCCCGTACCCCACTGGTGCAGTAATTGCCCCCCCAGGATCCCCAAATTTTTGAACCTGTTGGCAGGGTCAGCAGCCAATCAGAATCTCAAGGTGGGGCTTGGAGATTCACTGTTGTCTTTTGATTGGCTCACTCCCCTGTCCAATTCTTCCTATTCTTGTTTCCCATTGGCAAGCCGTTGCTCTCAATCAGAAACTTAATTGGTGGGCAAGGAAATATGATTGATAGCACAGCATGCAAACCACAAACAAGAAAGGAAAAAGCAGATGGGACCCCTATGGGGAATGAACCAATCAGTGACTGAAATCCTGCATACGAGTCCAAGCTCGGTTGCACACACGATTAGAGATGCAGCTAAACCCTGGCATTGTTTCAATGCTATCACTGTGTGGATGTGGATCGGATGTGATTCCACATTTTTGTATCTGCACAGGGCTCTACACATCAGGATTATTAACGAGATATCCTAAGGCACACATGGAAGGAGTACCAGTGCATAGTAATATATATAAAAGCATAATCAAAGGATGACCATTGGCTACAGTACAAGCAGAGAGTCTGAAACAAATAAGCTTTGCCTCTCAAATATCTTGGGTTGATATGCATGTTGGTTACAAGTGCCATGCTAATGAGAAATATTAAATGGTGTTAAGGAATAGGTCGTAGAAGTGTGAGGGACACTAGTTGATTTTTTTAAGTGAGAATGTCTTGTTTTGCCAGAGCTGTAAACAAGTATTGCTTTATTCCAAACCCCAAATCTACAACAGATTTGCTAATATTCTATGTATTAGGGCCATGTTTTTGAGAAAAATTAAGCCAGTTGAAGATCATCATTATGGACATAGTGGTATAAACACATGACAGAACATGGATAGAAAGCCTATAAGCCTTGTAATTCTTACAGTCTAAATCAAAGACATTAAAAGTATGACAACTTTTCTCAGTTACCAAACCTAGTCAAATCTCAAAGATTTTAGCTTAATGTCACTTTGCATTTCAGGGTTAATTTAAAAATCAGAAAATGCAGGAGCCCAGATTGTCACTCTGTTATACCAGATTCACATTTATTAACTTAAATGGAAGGTCACATTAGAGCAAAACTGGTGGAATGGAGGGAAAAGTTAAGCTCACTAAGTCCAGCCACATATGCACTGAATCCAATGAGTTTTGTGCAGCTCTGCTGTGATTTTTACAACCTGAATATAGAGGCAGAGTAAACAACCAGTATACCTAGCATTCTGGGCTTTTTATATTTACATATATAAAAATATGTGGCTACCGCTCTGCAGTGCTTATTCTCAGTATGGTCTCATACTTTCTTCAGAGGAAATAGTTTATGAATGGTGCGGCAACAAGTCCTATCTATACATTGAGCATGGTGGAAGAATTTTTATTGAGAATAGGGATCGAAAAGGATGTATTTGTGGACAGGCAAAAGTGAAATGGACTAGGTGCAGAGTAAATGACTCCTGCCTCCTAAAGCCTTTACCGAAGTGATTATATGCAATTAAAGCCAGGTAGCTCAAGATATGTCAATTATTCAGTAGAACATAACCATGAGCTGGAAAAAACAACAGTAGATTGGTAGCTCAAGATGGTTTCTAGTACAATGGATACTGAAGAAACAGGACTTCATACAAGTTCACAGATCTAAAACCATCAACCCTCAAAGAACACCTCTTCCCCTTTCCAACACTGACTGTACTCAAACAAAATACAGGGCAGTTAAAGTCAGACATCTATAGGTAACAGACTTTCTTAGCAGCATAGATTCTTTCTGTCTGGCTACTTCCAATCCCAGATTTGCAGAAAATAGGTTGCTTATTAGCAAATATTTTCCTGAGCATGATCCCACCCACATGAATACTTAAAGCTTATTTCATTTCTCAGTTCATTTCTGTCAAATCTACTCCATTCAGATTTCAAATGTTAGAAAGACTTTTTCAAAGACTGAAAGAATTGCTGTACAAAAAAAGTGAGCAATTCATCAACAAACCATAAATAATTAACTGTTTATTTTGACATATTCCCACTTTTAGGCATTCATGCTTTCATGTTCTATATAAAAAGTGTATTAAACTCCTCAATGGTCACAGAGCTTAAAATTACCATACCATTTTATTACCATAAAATAGCTGTCATCCTAATGTTATGGTTGATGGTGTTCATTGCTAGACCTAAATAAGCATCATTAGCTAGTTGCATCCATCCTGAACCAATTACAGAACAGTTTACATTGCTGACAATGCAAACGCACCAGTGACCTGGAAAAAAGGAGCATCCCTCACATTTCCTGGGATTTTAAATACACCTATTATTTTCATCCCTAATTTTGGCTTTTTTTGCCCTGCATCTTTATCCCCATAATATTCAAAATCAAATAGTTCAACTTTGTTCCATAAATTACATCCTAATGCTGCTTTCTCTATGGATTCTGACCACTCCCTGAAAAACTCAGTAAAATGCTGAATTGCTGAACTTTACTAAAATTAAATTCTGTATATGCAAATACCATATACTTCTAGTGTCACTGCATAGTATATAGCAAATAACCATACAGTAATTTCTATCTTCTACTCAAAAAGTGAGGTATCTTACATTTACACTTGTAGTACTCAATTGTATTTTTTCTACCATCAGCAATAATATAAATACAATATACAGAAAGATGTATTTACTAAGCAAACTTTTACTTTATACAATTACGAGTGTATTATGATAAAACTTGTGCTCTGTATCTTAAGAAGGAGTTATTTCTTCTGTCAGAACAAGAAATAAAATAAATGCTCACAAGATACACATTTATAAAGATCTTTCTTATTAGCTAGCATATTTTGTTGTCTACATCAATGACAATAAATCACTGTTCAAAAGAACTTTCAAATAGTGAGTTCTGGTACCACCTACTGACATCATCATAGCTTTCTAGCAACATATGCATCTTTTATCTGAGCAGATGGGCTCAACAAAGAATGGCAGAAGTTGATAATTATATTTGACTCAGGTTACTTTCTTGCTTTAAGGTTATCTTCAAATCCTTGTATAAAACAGATATCGTTAGTCTATAAAGTCTTCTACTGAGTAGGTATAAGTTTTAAAGTGAAATAGAATCAACAGGCAGTGTTAAGAGGTCATGAAAGAAGGATCTTCCTCTTGACTGTACCCTGAAAGCATCTAGTAAATTCAAGAGTCGGTATGTAGACAGGCTGTGCCAGACTCCAATTTACCTTCTCCTGACTCAAAGGAAGATTTATTGCTTCATATCACAGTAAGCTTTTCATATTTTGTATTCATACTCCATAACAAACCATATCAGTATTATTCCTATTCAGAGTGAATTTCCATGCTGTGCTATTGTACAATGTCATTCCTTTTAAAAGAAAATGATCATCCAATGCAGAAATGCCAGCATCCCATAAGTTCTGCACAAAGGCAAGAAGTTGACATACATACAATTGAGTACTAAGGCAATTTGTGTGTAAGCTTTGGTGTTTCCATAGAAACAAAACCAGAAAATAATCTTAAATTTAGTTATCCTACCTTCTTGAACTGCCTGAAATGGGTTGTTGCCATCCACAAACGTCACAGAACATGTGATTTTCTCAGTCTGTAAGATTTCATCATTCTGGTTGAGGTCAGCAACTGCCATACGAAACACCTCCTCATCCTTTTTGGCAGATTCATCAAAAATTGCCCCTGGACCAAAAAAAAAATTAAATTAAAAAAATGAAATAATCTTCAATGTTCCTTTTTCATCCTGACTTGACATGGTTAACAATTTAAAGGCTTCTCTTCACCCACTAAAGCCACCTGTTAGATTAATCGTTGTAATGGCAATGTAACTATTTAACAATGCATACAAACAGGACAAATAATTTAGGACAAAAAAATAAAGAAAACTATTGAAGCCTACTAAATAAATTGGGGAAATTTAAATAGGCAGAACAAACTATCCACATTCAAAGTTCGCAAGGAAAATAAGACCATCTGCTCTTGTAAAAATTATCATGGAATATATTTAATGAATGCAACTGGCCAAGATGTCAGTTTTACATCCTATCCAAGTGACAATTAAGGAACTTAAAGTTAATATGATCAAAGCTGGATAGTGAGAACGTGCACAGCACTTCTGAGACATGCTGTGAAAATCCTTTGGAAAGTGGGTTAGCTAGGAGAATCAGCATAAGGAAATAGATCCTCAGTGTAAATCATGCCAACTTCACTTTCTGTTGGATATAGAAAATGGTTACACCCACAAACACCAACTGAGAATCCAATTATTAAAATTAACATGTTAATTACATTATAATCAGGTAACTGAAAATAATGTCCAATCTAACAGAAGATGACTACAGGGTTCTATCTCTGCCTGGAACATTCAAAACAAACATAAATAATACAGAACAATTATATTCAGCAGAGCTTGGCAAAAGAGTGTTTTGGTTCACTTTTAATGATTCTGCAAACAATTTTTCTGGGATATTTAATCAAGCTAAGCTTCCTCTACAAGGGTAATCTAAAGGTTTATCCTTCATTTAATACTATGCTCTGCATTTTTGGCATTATGATACCAATTTTGAATGCTGTTCATCTATTGTGTGTTTTTTTCCTGTGAGCCTAGTTAACCATACATGGTTCAAAATATGATCGATTATATTAATTCAATACAAAGGACTCAGAGTCATGTATTAAGCACGCTTTGTAATGCAAAAAATACACATTTTTCCATCAAAAAATTCAACAATGGCATTCTTCAAACCAAACCTGAAAAGATCTTAGTCCTTAAGAGAACTTTTGAATTTCCAAGTTTATTCAGTGTTTTATTTCTGCAAAGGCCATCAATAAACAGAGTCAGTCAATGCCATTTGGGTTGTGGGATACACATAGTAAAAAAATTATAGGAACTTTATTACTATTGGCTTATGATAAATTCATTCATCACAGAAGAGGTGAAAAATGTTCATCCTCACAGTGTTACCTCCTAGAGCCAAACAATCCAACGGAAACTGATGTCTGAAAACTTCAGTTACATCTATATGAAACATTTTCAAATAGGTAAATCTCAGACATCATTTACTACATTTCCTTTCATTGGCAGCCTGCACTCATCTCCCTTTGAAGCAGCATTGTCTCTTCACACACTCTAAATTAAGAATTCCCTTCTGAAATTCTCACCATCTGCATCCTTTACTCCATCTCATTGGCCTTCCATCTCTTTGTCAGTCTCAAATGACATTTTTTTCTTTGCCTCAATCTCTCTATACTTTTCAGTGTGTTACTGTGCTATGTAATCATTTGTAATGATTTCAAAAACAATAATTCCAGGAACAGTGCTGTATGGAAGCTGCTATGAAAATTTAAGTTTCCTTTCTACCACTGAAGGGAGGAAAGGACTCATTTTGCATTTATGTACAATTTAAGGATGTGAAATAGGTGCTGTCATGCCTGTTTTGAAAGCATTTCAGTTTATCCCAATTCTGAAGCAGCTGTTTCTAGGCTACTACGCTGACTGTAACTCTGACGTTGGACTCTGATGATGACAGTAACAATGACTGCATCATCTGTCAAACATTGGAAGAGTTTTTCGATGAAGTATTTTACTCAGTTGACAGGGAGCATAGTCAAAATGGAGTTATGAAATTCAACCTCACTTGACAAAAGACAAAAGAATGTGAAATGAAATGTAGCAATGTGTCAGTGCCTGCCCCTTTTGGCCAAAAGCAATTCCATGCAGGATTAAGCTGCACTGGAAGTGCATGGGCACGCAGCTACCCAAAGGAACAGCTCACCTCATTGCAAAGCAGTATAATCAAAGAAAAGGATATTGTGGCCAACATCTCAAAGCACAGCTACTTATTCTTCAACTGAAAAATCTCATCTTAAAGCTGATTTTACCCCCTACAAACAAGGAGTCCTGTGGCACTTAAAGACAATAAATACATTTATTGCATGAACTTTCATGGGAGAAAATTCCACTTCGTCAGACGCTTTGAAGTTGGAAGAGTTTACAGCTTCAAAGTGCCTGATGAAATGGGATTTTTCTCCAATGAAAACTCACGCAATAAACATGTTTGTTGGTCTTTAAGTGCCACAGGACTCCTTGTTTGCTTTACTGAACTAGACTAACATGGCTGCCCCTTTGGATCTTTACCACCTCCAATAACCAAGTTGTGTTTAGAGTACACAGCACAAAATACTGCAATTCAGTCACTGCTTCCTGGACATGAAGAATCTGAGAAACTGACTTACAAGTAACCTTGCCTTTTGTCCTACTAATGGAATGTTGCTCCCTACAAGGGACTCTTCAGTGGTTTGTCTAGGCAAGCCTTACATTTCTCCAAGAACTGCATTTTCATACTAAGAATTCTCCTTCCTTCTCTTTCTCATTCCATAAGTCTACAACCATTTCCTACCAATTCCTCTCCATGACTTCCCACAAACTTTTCTGCCTGTCTCAATCCCCACATGTGACAGCACAGAGCATACCTGAAGAGCTGGGGTCCATGCAGGAGATACAAATGCTAAGGAGCCAACATGCTGACATAGCACTCCCTTCACACTCAGTTCCAAATCCATGCAATGTCCTCCCAATTCTATTTTATTTTATTTCTAATGTCATTATTTTCAACTTTATTACACAGTTTGGATGAGGGCACCACAAATTCATCTCTACCATTCATTTTATTTACCAACTTAAGAAGGAACTGTAGATAAAGAGAAAATTCTTCCCATGTAACTATCTCATTTTTCCTTAAGAGGCATAATGTTTCAATTTTGAAATAGTTTATCTTGAATGAAGCAAGTGTTCAATGAGTTTATTCTTGGTTCTGACATCATAGTTAGGAGTATCCTTTCCCAAACTGAAAGTGGATCTTCCAGGTTGTTTGCCCTTCTAACAAAACCGTGTAACAATTTGATTTAAAGAGTATCAGTTAACTACTATTCCAAAAATGGACAGGTCTGAATTACCTATACAGTCTTATGCAACAAAATCAACCTGGAAAAAATAAAAACAGGAAGGAAATATCCATTTTACTAATCCATGGTGGAATGTAAGGGGGCAATGTAATAAACGCTCAGATCCTAGTTTTATTGAAGTTGATTGCAACCTCCCGTTGACTAAAATGGGAGCAAAACCTGGCAGCCTGCTACTTAACTGCTGACTTTTGCAATTTAATCTTCTTATAAATGAACCTAGTTGTACTCATGGGTCCAAAACTAGACTTTCAAAACCATATTTGATTTTAATGGGAACTGTTAGGTGCTCAGTACCTTGCTTATCAGGTTACTTAGGTAGATAAACACAGATTTTGGAATCTAAATTTATATACACAGGTTTGAAACGCACAACTCTTAGCTTAGACATCGTGTTGCTTACTAAAATGTAGCTCCCACTGATACAGCTTGCTTACTGTGCTGCTTTAATAATTCCAGTTCCATGAAAGGCATAGTGCTTAGGTTGAGGAAGGTGGATTAATGCAATGTCAGCATTGACACTGCGTTACTTACGTTGACTGTGGCTGACTTTCAAAAGCCATCCCACAATACCCTACAATGACAGTTAAATCAGTGCAAACACTGCTGGTGAGGATATGCACTGCTGACACAAGGAGCATATTGTAGACATGTAACAGTGATTTAATTACTATTGGGTCTTTAAGTCCACTAACTTAGGCCAACTTCATTTTGTAGTACAGTATAGACTTGTCCTAAGTTTTCTTTGGCAAAAAGGAAAGGGAAAATGGAAGGAAGATGAGGCTGTTGAGCCACACATTTACAGCTGCCATAAAGTACCATATTGAATGGTTTACCATTAGATGTAATTAAAGTTTCAGCTTTGCAATTCAAGGGACAATATCAGCTTGTGAGGGGTTTAATTATTTTTAAGAGATCTAATTTTTAAAAACTAATCAACTTGGGTTCAAATACTGGGCCAGATAATTTGGCCCAACTCCCCAGCCTCTCCTCTCCCAAAGCACAAAGGAAATAGAAACCTTTCAGAGAAATTTGCCTGGTATGGGGGAGTCTCCAGCAGAGGTTGAGCTGAACTAACTACTTCCTCTGTCAAACCTTTCAGGTGGGGGTATGAGGCCATGTCTGAAGCACCGTACTCATCATCAATCCTAGCTGAAGCTTGGTTGCCTGTGGTCTTTAACTGGCTCACATGATACCACTGGGTTTTTCTAACCACAAATGAAGACACAGGAGACAGTCCAGGTACTTAGACAGCTGAAGCTGGCTACCTGGTGGCCTTCCAATCCTGAACCTCAGCTCAGCATCAGGGATTCTGTGGTGCACTATGAATTATTTGAATATGGGGATTCTGTTAATCTGTTTCCATTTGAAGAGGTTTTTTTCTACCCTTCTTACCTGTAAGATGTTAATAAGGAACAATGGATCAAAGGACATCACCACCAATTTCTCAGTAGTTCAGATAGGAAGAAAAACTGAGTTACCATGAAAATGGTCTCTCTCTCTCTCTCGCAAACATAGTTGGGAGACAATCCACCAAATATCTCTCACTTTCTTTAGATGCAGTCAGACATACAGACAAAATAATGCCCACATATACCGAGAAAATTTAATTTGTCCAGTATACCCCCAACACACAGGACCCAATCCTTATTGAAACCGGCACTGAAACCAGAAGTAACACCATTGAAAATACTCTACTTATATTGGTGTAGAGCTGCTGCGAGTAAGATTCAAATCAAGTCCATAATCTTCCTCTTGTTTAATAGATTTATGTGGAAGCTGGTTTTTAATATGGAAGAACTGACATTTTATTTTCCTGGAAAAGCCATAGTTCTTTGACTGATTGCTTATTTAAATCAGTGGTTCTCCACTTCTTGCGTGTTGGGACACATTTGGTCACAATACACTGTCCTACAGGGTGCACCAACCCACCCCACCCAGGCCAAATCCATCACCTCCCCAGCTCTTTGTGACACACTTACCACTGTGTGGCAATACAGTAAATGTGTCCCAACACAGTCATTGAGCACTGCTGGTTTAAATTAACATGATTAAGTCAAATTCTACCGAGAGTGACTGACTATATACATTATATACACACCCACGGATTCTAAACACTTAACATATTCTGAAAAGAGAAGTTCTCTGGTATTACAAAAAAGAGGCATATCAGTTACCTATAAAGCATTCAGTTTTAATTTTACTGGCTAAAGAGGAAATTGCAAAATGAGTAAATACTCAGTCTGTGCCTAATCAGATTACAGAAGACTTTTATATTAAAAAGCTTTTTTTTTTGGGTGAAGCCATTGTCTCGTGTGATGAATCTTGGCAGCTTTATACAGCAATCAACTGGACTTTCACAAATGAATTATGTTACCCATGTTTAGGGAATTAGAATAGTTCCCCCATTTTACCAGGGCCTATGCACCAATTTAAATGATGGATTAAAATGCTGCAGAATGGAATGGATTTCCACATTGAAAATATCAGTCAGAAAGGTACTTAAAAAGTGAATCAGAAAGATACTTGAGCACAAGCCTAACTGAGCATATGAAGTCTTACTGAAGTCAAGACTTGGGGGGGAAAAAAAAGGCAGGTGATTAAAGATTTTCCTGAATGATGGACACTGTGTTGCCACCTGCTCTGACCATAATATAAATTACCTTTGTTCAATGTCTAAAGCACATCATAAACTAGAGGGTAAAAGTCTGCCTTCATTACACCTATGTAACCCACTGTTTTGAGTGGAATTACATGGATGAAAGGGCAAAGTGTGGCCCAGAGAGGGTGATAAATTTAAATGAATTATTACACCAGGTCATCTAATCGATTTCTGCTGGTAAAGCATTGTCCCCTGTCATGTGTCTTCCTGTTCTTTCCTCCAGTCCAATTTTAGATGTTTCAAGCAAGAAAGTGAAGGGATAATTTACTGGCTTTCCAGTGTGTCAAAATGCTACAGGCAAAGTCTAAAATAAAACAAAGTAACAAACAAACCAAAGGAAAAAAAAGCCACCAACACACGAAAAAAGCAAGCAACGACTCTCCATTCTGCTGGTGAAGCAATGTGGAGTAAAACAATCATATAGTCATGCCTGTTTCCAAAGTGTATTATTTCTCATAAAATAATTTGACTACAAGAGGGTGTTCCACTCCATTACATTTTGTTCTAGAGTCTGCTATCCTTCCTTGGCAGTATTAAAGTGGCTTGACAGGTTGACAAAGAAAATAAAGACTCAGCTTGTTACATTGCAAGCTTTCCTGAATGGATTTACATGCAATAGGAGCTGATGCTGCAGGTACTGTATGACAAACTCATTAATTATAAAGCAATAAAGGATTAAATTCCTCATGCACAGAAACAGAAGCTTCATCACAAGAGAATGTCACTTTCATATCCAGGTGAATGACTTTGCCTTGTCTCTCAAGAAACCTTGGTTTTATTAAGGTTAGGAATTGTCTAAGGTCAATTTATTGTTCACAATAGGCAAGAGATATGCAGAGCTCCTCCGTATTTATAAACTATCCTGTCCTTACCATCTGAAATGCTATTAGACAGAAGTAGGGTTTTCCCTTTTATTTTGTCGCTGAATTGTATATACATGTTATGGTCCATGCGAATTATGTTCACGAGAGGTTTCATAGATGAGATAACAGTCTGATCCTCCCTTTTATTTACACACATTCTTGCAAGGAGACCTACATCCATGAACACTTCCCAAGTACTGCTAATGAATTTCCAGCTCATATGAACAGGCATTTCTGGTAAAATATTAATTGCTCTTCAGTTTTTGAGCAACCATGTTGTTTTGAAAACAATGAAAAAATCCAACATCACATTCTTTTGTTCAGGTTGACTAACCTCATTGTAAAATAGGTCAGAATTTGCTAGTCTCTTTTTGGATGAAGGGCTTGGATGGGGAGAAAAAAAGGAATGGAGTCTTATTTGAATTGTGTTTGTTTAGAGAGGAATAGTATACTAAAAATAAACACGTGATCTACACATTTTTACAGAGCAGTTTGTTTTAACATTAATTAAATGTACAGAAGTGGTGCTTCTAGGCAAAGCCTCAGATCTTATCTATAGAGATGATCTTCCATTGCCCTTCACCTGTGCATTCATTAACACAAGGGAGGAATTGATGTAAAATGCTAATCAACTGACCAGTTGCATATAGGTGGCATTTACTTTTGCCCTGGTTAAATTGACAACAAAAAGTGCAAAGCAGGAAAAAAAAAAAACCTAGCAATGCAATTAACGAAATGTAAATCTAATCATAATTATGGATTCTGAGGTTGCCATGAACATCTGAAGATGAGCTGGGACAATTTTCATTCCACATAAACAAGTACAAGTACAAGTTGGGTTCTTATCACAGCATAAAAATAAAGACAGTGTAGGTACTGTTTCATGCATTCCTTTATTAACAATCTACTCATATTTTACCATTTGAATGGTGATTAACAGGAGTTGTAAGGGCATTATATTTATTATGTAATAAATGATCTGGTAAGTGTTAGTTGCTCTTCCTTTTTCTATTATGTCCATAGCTATCAAGTTTAACTGTTAAAAATGGCTGGTTTGGTAGACATAGTTGCCATATTAATGTCCCATATAGAAAGTTACTATAATGAGAAACCTGCTGAATATTATTAATGTTCCTGCAAAAGGAACATATTAAAAAGTAGCCTTATGATATAGATTAATAACCTGCTTACAAGCTGTTTTATTATTAGGACTCCTCCATGGTAATATTTCATCACCATTTATTAGTACCTATTGGAGCACTAGACCACCTCAAAGGACAAACATAAAATTGTAGATTCATAGAAAGGTAAGGCTGGAAGGGACATTGAGAAGTCATCTAGTCCTGTCCCTTTCACTGAAGTAGGGCCTACCAAACCTAGACCCATCATTGACAGGTTTTTGTCTAAAATTCTTAAAAGCTTGCAGTGACAGGGATACCACAACATCCTTTGGTAGCATATGCCAGTGATTAACTGAGCTAATAACTAACAAAGTAGGTAGCCTAAATCTACCTTGCTACAGATTAAGCCCATTATATTTTGTCCTGCTTTCAGTAGAGGTGGGGAACAGTTGATTCTTATCCTCTTTGTAAACGGCACTTAATATATGGGAAGATTTATCCAGTCACCACCCGCTCTTCTTCTTTTCTCAAAACTAAATTTGCTGAATTTGGTTTTTGTTTTACTTCATATCAACTCTTACATGTCAGGTTTTTGTAAACGTCTTATTATTGCTCTCCTCTGGACTCTCTCAAATTTGTCAACACATTTCCTCAGGTGTGGTGTCCAGAATTAGACACAGCGCTCCATCTGAAGCTGCACCATTGGTGAGTAGAGTGGGACCATTGCCCCCAGTGTCTTGCATACAACATTCCTGTTACTACACCCCAGTATGATATTAATCCATTTTGCAACTGCATCATATTGATAACTCAATCAATTTCTGATCCACTATGACCTTCAAATCATCTAAAGCAGTATCACCACCTAGACATTATTCCCCATTTTATAGTTGTGTGTTTGATCATTCTTGCATTCAAACCAGTTTTCCAATTTGTCAAGATCATTTTGAATTCCATTCTTGTCCTCCAAAACTGCTTGTAACCCCTCCCAGCTTAGTATCATGTGCCTGTTATAAGCATACTCTCCATTCCATTATTAAGGTCATGAATTAAAATACTGGCTAGTACTGAATTGGGGCCTTACCCTTGCAGGATCCCACTGTATATAATCTTCTAGTATGACAGCTAGCCATCGATAAATACTCTAAGTACAGTCTTGCAATTATCTAGGCCACAATTATTAAGTTTTCATATAAAAATGTTACATGAGACAATGTTCAAAGCCTTACTAAAATCAGGATATATGACCTCTACTGGTTTCTTCTCATCCACTAGGCTAGTAATCCTACTGAATGAAATTAGGTTGGTCTGGCATAATTTGTTCTCAACAAATCTATACTCTCTACTTATAACTAGCGGTCTACTTAAATCATGGAGAAACCACTCATTTTTCATGGGTTGGCGACAACACACAAAGAGTAGTTGCTCACCTGTAGTAACTCTGTTCTTCGAGATGTGTGTCCTGTGACCACTCCACCTTAGGTCTGCTGCATCCCAGCGCTGGTGAATGGAGCTTCCTTAGCAGTTACTGCAAAGCCATGCCTGCGCAGAGAGCGCCCCCACCCCACCTCGAGCCCTCAGTGCGTGTAAAGCCGATTCCTCTCAGTTCCTTTTCGACCCTTGCATACCTAAGAAGAAGTAAGATGGAAAGAGGGGAGTTCAGGCGGGTTGTGGAACAGCCACAGGACTCACATCTTGAAGAACAGAGTTACTACAGGTGAACAACTACTCTTTCTTCACCAAGTGATGTCCTGTGGGTGCTCCACCTTAGGTGACTATGTAGCAGTTTGTACTGATGGAGGAGGGTTTCTGTCTAATGTGGAGAGAACTGCCCATCTGCGTGTCCTTAGTGTCTTCTAAATGAAGAGCATAGTGGGATATAAAAGTATGTGGTGTGGACCAAGTCGCCGCTCTACAAATCTCCATTATTGGGATGTTGTTGAGAAATGCTGTGGCAGAGGCCATGGCTCTAGCAGAGTGTGAGCGGATGGAAGAAGGCCATGAACAGTTTGATAAGTCATAACATAAGTGGATGCAGTCCTTTATCCATTTGGATAACCTTTGGAAATTGGTTTTCCTTTTATGCGTTCTGCGAATGAGACGAAGAGATTATTGGATTGACGGAATTGTTTGGTCCGATCAAGGTAAAAGGCCATAGCACGCTTTACATCGAGAGTATGCAGTGCCGCTTGGTGTGAGTCTTGGTGTGGCCTGGGATAGAATGTGGGTAGGTGTACTGCTTGATTGATATGAAAATCCGACACAATCTTTGGCCTAAATCTCAGATCTGGTCGGAGGATTACTTTGTCTTTATGAAAAGTTATATACGGTGGGTCGGCTCGAAGAGCATTGATTTCACTTACTCTTCTTGACGAAATAATTGCCACAAGAAATGCCACCTTTAGGGATAAGTGATAAAGAGAACATGACGACATAGGTTCAAATGGGTGCTTCATTAAGGCCATCAGGACCAAAGTTAAGTCCCAAGGAATGGTAGTGGGGCGTATGCTTGGAAACATCTTCTGAAGGCCTAATAAAAAGCATTGTATAACAGGCGGAGCTGAAACCCTTGTACTTGAGAGCGTGTCGTGAAAGGTGGTGATAGCAGCTAGGTGGACACGTATGGAACTGTTTGACAGACGAGCTGTCTTCAGTTGCACTAAATATTCCAGTATTTGAGGAATAGAAGAAGAAGTTGGTGTGAGTTGATTAGCATGACACCAATACTAAAATCTACGCCATTTTAAGGAGTAGGATTTTCGTGTGGCTGGCTTTCTGCTATTAAGTAGAATGTTGTGTACTTGTTCTGAGCATTGTAATTCTATGCCATGGAACCACTGAGGAACCAGGCTGTCAGGTGTAGTTTGTGCATATATGGATGTTGTTGTATTACTCCTCGCTGAAAGAGGATCGTCAGCGTATCTGGAATGGTTTGTGTGTCGATAGACCTAGTAGATGGGGGTACCAGATCTGTCTGGGCCAAGCAGGTGCTATTAGTATGATCATTGCACGATCCCGAATTACCTTCTGTATCACTCTGTGGATGAGTGGGATTGGCAGAAAGGCATACAGGAGATGGTGAGACCAATTGATCGCAAATGCATCTCCTAAAGACCTTGGGTTGTTTCCCGCTCGCGAGCAAAAGAGGGGACATTTTCTGTTTGTGAATGTGGCAAAAAGATCTATGATTGGAAAACCCCATTTACGAAAAATATTGAAGAGAACATGGTTGTGTATCTCCCACTTGTAAGGAATTGGGAAATTTCTGCTGAGTGCATCCGCCATGAGGTTCTTGTTTCCAGGCAGGTATGCAGCAGAGATTACCACCGAATGGTGTAGGCACCAATTCCATAGCTTTATGGCTTCTGCACATAAAGCAAGGGATCTTGCACCTCCCTGTCGGCTTATATAGAACATCGTCGCTGTGTTGTCTGTCATTCTTATGACTGTCCTTCCCTTTACCAGCGAGCAAAAGTTGTGGCAGGCATACCTGACCGCTCTCATTTATAGTATATTTATATGCATTGCCTCCTTTTGTCTCATCCATGTCCCTTGGACCTTGTGTGGCCCTGTATGCGCTCCCCATCCCAAGAGGGAAGCAGCTGCTGTTATCGTTATTGATGCCTGGGGCGCCACAAATGGAATGCCTTGTTGTAGATTTGTTGGGCATTTCCACCACTCTAGGGATGTCTTGACCGGTAGAGGAACTGACAGACTGCCATGAAGTGAGTGGCGATGCGGTCTGTAAACCAATGCCAGCCGAGTTTGTATTGGTCTCATTCTGAGCCTTGCATATAGTACCACTGCAGTGGCAGCTGCCATGTGTCCTAACAGCTGAAGTATAACCCTTGTTGGCACGGTTGGAGCTAGTTGTATGTAATTTACCAGCTTGATGATGGCTATAGCGCGAGGTTCGGGCAAAATTGCTCTCACCGCTATTGCATCTAAGACCACCCCTATAAATTGTTTGTTCTATGATGGAATTATCATTGATTTCTCTTTGTTTATTCTTAGGCCCAAGTTTTGGAAAGGTGACATGGTGTAACTTGTGGCAGTCTGTGCTTCTTCGAACATCTTTGCCACAATCAAACAGTCGTCTAGGTATGGGTACATAGTTATACCTTTCGTTCTTAGGTAGGCCGCTACTACTGCCAGGACCTTGGAGAAGACTCGAGGGGCCACTGAGAGTCTGAATGGGAGGACCCAATATTGGTAATGGTGTGCCTTGAACGTAAATTGCAGGAATCTCCTGTGGGAAGGATGAATAGAAATATGAAAATATGCGTCTTTTAGGTCAAGGGCTGAGAACCAGCTTCCCCGTTGTAGCATAGGAATAATGCTGTTGAGCGTTACCATTTTGAATCTTTCGTTCTTAACAAAGACATTCAATGGTCTTAAGTCTAGAATTGGTCTCCATTCCCCACTTTTCTTTTGAATGGCGAAATATTTTGAGTAAAACCCCCTCCTATTTTGTCAAAGTTTCAGTCACTCAATTGCGCCTAGTCTCAGAAGTTGGGCTACCTCATCGCTAAGGTCTTGTGCGTGAGTTGGGTCCCTAAAGAGGGACAGGGAGGGGTAGTGTAGAGGGGGAACTTTAATAAAGGGGATAATAAGACCTTGGTGTATTCTATCCACAACCCACCTATCTGAGGTGATACTGGTCCAATTATGCACAAATCTTTTTAGTTGGGATTCAAGGGCAACAGTCTTGTAATTTATGCTAACTGGTGGGAATGTGATCTCAGACTCTTGACCAAGACCTCAGAATTGCATCTTTGGTGGAAGGGATTGAGTGTTTAGGGGTTGCTGGATGTGTTGTTTTCTTTTATATAAGCGTTGTCTAGTTCTTTGTTGTTGCTCATAGGGTCTATGTTGGTACGAAGGTTGATACTGTTGGATGGATCAATGAGGGTATTGCTACTTCTTAAAAGTCTTCCTCTTAAAGGTAGGTGCATATATGCCTAGTGTTCTTAATGTGGCTCTAGAATCTTTCATTGAATGCAATACCTGATCCATCTTATCTGCAAAGAGTTGGTTGTTTTCAAATGGTAAGTCCTCGATCTTGTTTTGCAGGTCGCGAGGAAGTGCTGCTGTATGGATCCAGGATGCCCTTCTTAGGATGATGGCTGTCGCTATTATCCTAGCCGCTGAGTCTGCGGTGTCCATGGAAGCTTGTAAGAATGTTCAGGTGACCCTTTGACCCCCGCTAAGTATGGATCTGAGTTGTTCGTTTTTAGGTTCTATGACATCTGGTACTATTTTGGCTATTTTATCAAAGATATTATGATTATAATTTGAGAGAAGAGCTAGATAATTTGCAACTCTCATAATTAGTGTAGAAGATGAATATACCTTTCGACCCAAGTTGTCAATACGTTTCCAGGTTCTGTCTGATAGTGATGCCCTGAAATTGGGCTTCTTGCTCCTTTGGTTTGCTGCATCTATGATCAGCGGGTTTGGTGCCGGATGAGTGAACAAAAATTCCATTCCCTTAGACGGGATGAAATATTTTCTCTATATATGTTTATTTGTGGATGGCATAGAGGCTGGTGTTTGCCAGATTATCCTGGCAGCGTCCATTATAGCCTCATCCATCAGTAGTGCTATCCTAGAAGAAGGGGTAGTATTCAAAATCTTTAACAACTTGTGTTGTGATACTGCAACCTCTTCCAAAGATATTTATAAGTCTTGAGCCACTCTGCGAAACAACTCATTGAACTGTTTGTGATCATCTGGGTAGTTCTGTGTTAGTGGGGTAAATGATTCCTGCAGTGGAGATGCTCCTGGGGATGAAGGCTGTGATCGAATAGTAGCAACAGAAGCAGCTACCTCCGAATGATGGGAGGAAGGTGATAGGTAAGCTGATGCAGAATGTCTCCCGTCACATCTCTTAGAGTGTCTCAATGCTTTAGGGGAAGCAGGCTGGTGATACGAGCGATCGCCACTGCAAGCCCTGCTGTGTCTGTGACATGAGTCATGCGATCAGCTAGGGTAGTAATGAGAATGGCCATAGCAGTTCGAGTGTCTGCAAGGGGATCTAGATCTCGTACTGTGGTGACATCATTTGGAATAGTAGCAACCATGGTGGCACGTGTCATAGGTGGTTCATGAAGAACATCTACTGTGGCTCCGGAAGGAATAGGAGTCCACAGAATGAGTAGGGGATATATGTCAGTGTTTACGGCTCTTCTTTGGAGGCGGAGAGTGTGAAGGGGTTTGAATAGACTCCCTGTCACACCTTGACCTGGGTGTATTCGTGGTGCGGGATTGTGATTCTCTGGCAGGAGTTGATTGCGTAGGTGGGGCTTTATCAAGAGCAGGTTGCACACACGGTGCTGTCTGCTCAGCCAGCACTGGGTGGGGCGGAGCTGACTGTTGCAGCTAAGTCGGAGCCAGAGAATGTGAGTGGCGCGGTGCCGATGCGCCTGTTTGAGCAGGCTGCTTAGCGCTGCTTAACACAGTGCCGTGCTGTGGCTTTGAGTATGCATGCCATGCGGTCACTGTAGCCCTCGAGGAACCTTTAGCCTCTTTCGTGGGCTTTTTAGTCGCTGGCTTTGGTTCTGCTGAGCAACCCCTCTTGGGTGCTGCAGTTGCCTTTTCTGAAGACTTTCGTTTGCCATGGCTGTCATCAGAATGAGTGACACTAGCCTTATCTACAGCTGTTTGTGGGGTTGGAGCGAGTGATCTTTCCATCAATAAGACCTTAAGCCTCAACTCCCTGTCCTTTCGTGCCCTGGAGCTCATGTTTAAACAATGAGAGCACTTGTCAGGCAAATGTAATTCGCCGACGCAGCGAATACATTGTAAATGGCCATCCGAGGCTGGCATTGCCTCCTTACACTGCTCACACCTCTTAAAGCCTGAGGCGACTGACATGTTGTAATTCTGTGTTTTCTTTCTCTCTCTCTCTTTTTTTTTTTTTTGTGTGTGTGTGTCAGCCTGTGCTGCTGTAGAGAGAGAGAAAGGGAGGGGGATCCGAGGCGGGGAGGAGTCAGAGCCCCGCTTAGACTTATCTCATCTCCGTTTTTTTTTTTTTTCCCCTTTTCTGTCACCTGTTAGGCTAGAAGAAGCTTATCTATGAGGAAACAAAGGGTAATTGAAAACCAGGTGAGGCATTTGCTGAGTTGAATGAGAGAGGAAGGAGTCCGTTGCTGAGCCGGGAACGGTTGAAAAGGAAGTGAGGGGAATCGGCCGAGCGCGCGCAGAGGGCTCGGGGGGGGGGGCGGCGTGCTCTGCGCGGGGGCGGCTTTGCAGTAACTGCTAAGGAAGCTCCCTTCACCAGCGCTGGGACGCAGCAGACCCAAGGTGGAGCACCCACAGGACATCACTCAACGAAGAATAGCAAGTTTTTGCAGATGTATGACACCAATAATGTCTGATTTCTCCACACTATTTCTCAAACTGGCCCAAAAGTGGGGTCACAAGTCTATAGAAGAGTGATCACAGAATGCTACCCTTACTTCTCATCTGCTGCTGCAAGCAGTGCAGCCTTCAGAGCTGGGCACATAGCCAGCAGTTGCCGCTCTCCACTCTGACTGCAGAGCTGGATGGCCAGCAACCAGTTTTTACATGGCAGGACAGATTTCATGGACTAAGATGTAATCTTCACAGGCACAAATCTGATAGAACTCCATCTTAAAACTCTATTATCCTCTAAACACTTATACATTGATTGTTAAATAAATTTGGTCCAGTATCTTTCCAGGTGTTAAAGTTAGGTTGAACTACCTATAATATCCTGGGTCATCTTTATTCTCCTTTTTAAATTAATAGGAATTTCTGCTCTCACAGACCTCACCTGCCCTCCATGAGATCTCAGAGAACTGCTAACATAGCTGATATTGCTTCAGCACATTTGTTACATGTGCTATCATGTTTTTATCAGCTGCTGTCAATATACATGCATGAAACTTATCTAAATAGTCTCTAACCTATTCTTTCCTTGTTTTGGCTTGCATTTCTGCCATCTTGTCATTTAATATTAAATGTGTTGAATATCTGATGACAATTCATCTTTGTTGTGAAGACTGAACTAAGTGAGCATTAAACATCTCAGTCTTCATGATGTTAGTCATTAGCTCTCCTTCACCGCTAAGCAGAGGATGCACAACTGATAGTGTATATGAGCATTATATCATCTGATTACCTGGTGGCCATGGAAGGAAGAGATTTTTTGAATCATTACTTTGTGACACAGCAACTGCTACAGCATCTTTCTTCTTTACCAGTTAAGCTCCACTGAGATTACAAATACGTTAGAGACACGTTAACTTAGTATGCACACATGCTATGTATAATTACCCTTGCTTTGTAACATCACAAAAATTATGAAGTATAAGCCTCTTCTTCTGCTCAATACAGGATGTGTGTATATCACTTACTAATATGAAATGGTGTTAAGCGTGCTCTTACAAAAGTGTGAAAGGAACACAAACAGAATAGATTTTTTTTCTCTTACTGTTTTGCTTTACTTGCTACCATATCTTAAATTATGGCAGAAACCTGAAGTTTCAACTACTTTAATCATTTAAGTGTGTCATTGAAACCTGCCTCACAGCATTTAAGTACAAGTCTTGATGTTGAGTGCCAAATAGATGATTCAAAACCATTTTGTTACATTTACCAGAAGAGTATGTTATTACTGAAGTATATACAATATTAATGGACCTCTTTTAAATATAAGTAGATTTCACACTATTAAATGAACGAAAGATATTCTCAGCTGGATATTACAGAAAGGAAAAGAAAACGCTCAGGTTGTTACGGGTAGGGATTTTTTGCTTGTTTTTAAAGGATATTTCTGGCCCTTTTTTTGAAAAGATAACCTTCAAAATTTAAACCAATCCCAAGCATAATGGTGTCATCCTTATGGACAGGAACCAACTGGGGGGTGGGGGAAAAAGCGGCGAAAAATAATTTTTCACACCTATTTAATAATGTTCAGGCTGACCCTGAAATTAATCCATTACTTAAAGTGGCTTTTGTTGGAGCAACATTTTATTCGGCTGGAGACAAAGATATTCGGCAAATCAGTGCACCCACCCGCCCCAACACACTATGAATGGCAATGGGAGAACCATAAAAAGTGGAGCCATTGATCATCCAGTCCATCCCCCTGTTAAGGTAGAACTGTCCTGTACAATGCATTTTCCAGTCCAGTTTAAAATTAATACACTAACTGGTTTCCATTTTCTGAAATATACTAATATTTGCATCAAACTCAGTCTCATGAAATCCTTGGCCCACTTACTCCAGCCAGAGTTTCACAAATACAAAAATATTCAGTACATGCACCTATTCCTTAACACATTAAATCTACATATAAATGTGTACTAATCTCTCTCTCACTCAACACACAATACCCAAATTTGAATACACTGAATACATACACTCTATACAGAAAATTAATTCAGAAACAAAATCAATTGGCTCCCGTCCCTGCCCCCAGTGACATGCATTACACAGGTGAGTACTAATTTTCTGTAGTGAAAAAATTAGTGAGAGCTGTCTAGATGAATATTTTCTGTCCTCTTTGAGCACACAAATGTGATTAAAAATTCCAGATGCTTGCACAGCACCAAAAAATATTAAGTTACTACAGAAGCTGAAAATTATAGCCATCAGCCCAATCAAGGAGAAGACAACCACTTTTATAATATGCATTGCTGGCCTTATTTCCACTACAGAATTCCTTATTTATCTTTCAGCCCTGGTATTACCAACCATAAAAGTAAGCCAAGTGTACCTATTTTCACCACCAGAGCATCTAATCCTGCAGTAAACACCCAACCTACATTCCTTTTAAGTCAATGGATTCTCATTGATTTCAGTGGACTTTGGATTAGCCCCAAGTATTTGGATCCCAGGGTGATGGATGAAGTATAGGTCTATAAAACCATACATTTTTACATAAAAATTGCTAAAACAAACAAAAAAAGAGCTCTGCTTTTCATTCCACAGGTACCTCATCTGCCTATGGATAGCCCAAACTGCCAACTTCTCAGCAGGGGTCAGAGTAAGAGGGAATGCACCGGAACACCATTCTTGGACCTGGCATATTTTAGGTGCCAGCGATCTGGGGCCCCTAAAAATAGAATAAAGGGATGGAATGCAGCAGCATCCCAGCTGACCGCTAGTGCCAGGGACACTGGAGCCCACCTGGAAAAGCAAAGCGCAGGATGCCTGGCTCCCATTTGCAATGCAGGCAGAGCTACTCCAGCAACGGCAGAGGTAGGAGCCTGGAGCAGCAGGGGGAGCAAAAGGCAGAGATTGCTCCCCCCCCCCCCCCGAGGTGAGTCTGGGCACCATGCTGGAGAGGCAGCTCCCGCTCTTGCAAATTTTGCAGGGGTGACTCAGTAAGTTACATTCTGCCCCTTGGGGCTGATCAGGGACACAAGGTGCTGTGGCAAGTTTGTGCTCTCCTGGTGCCAGCTGACTGGCACACCCTAGGGACTGAACTCTTGGCAAAGCAGGTGCCAGCCGGAGCAGAGGGCTGCAAAGAATCTTGCAAGGATGTGGCCGGCTGTGCACAGTGAGCAGGTGCTGCTGTGCACGGGGCTCATAGGGAAAGGCACAAGCAGGCAGGGGGAGTCCTCTGGGCTGGAGGCTGCCGCTGCCACTGCCCCCTCCCTCCTCAAGCAGCTGGCAGGCTGGCACCTTACTGCAAGTTGGAGCTAACCTGTCGGTTCTCTCTTCCCCACCTGGCTGGTCCCGGCACTGCTACCGCTACTAGGGGGAGGAAACCCACTTTCTGGTGACTGCTTCTTAATCTCTCTCCCCATCAGTTGTCACCTACCCCTGCTGGGCGCTGCTGATTCTGGGCTGATCCTGCCCTGGCTGCAGTGCAGACTGAAACCTGGGTCCTTTTGTGCTCCCAAGTTGGGTCAGCAAGTGTAGCTGCTGAAGTTAGTACCTCACTCTGCCTGGCATGTGTAGGCCCGATAGTTGCTTGCAGCAGTATAAAATGCAGGAGCATCACATAGCTGTATCTGCCTACAGCAGTCCAGCGTGCCCTGGCCCACCACTGTCACTGGCTCACTGCATTGTGGAATGTTTATGGTTTTATGTGGGGTGCCAGGGATTTCTGGGAGCTAGAAATCAAGTTCCCACCATGCCACCCCTCTTCCATACTTTCTAAATTCCATCATTTTGGGCCTTGTAAAAAACTTCCCAATGTCTTGCGTATTGTTACAAAGTCACAAGCAGGTATGGACTGTGCAAGGCTCAGCACAGTCCCCATGAATGTTGCTGTTGCCAGAGGCACCAGTCTCTTGTATTTGCAGAGCTCAAAGGGATGGTGAGGAGGAAATTTTCAAGCACAATAACTGGATGCTGATGGGCAGAGTAAATAAAAAATTTAAGGAAAAACAGCCAAGTTGCTGACGGCATTCACAAAGCAGCTCCCCCATAACAATCACTGCATCTCTGAGCCAAAGAAACAAGCACCAGTTGGTGGGAGCACAATAAAATGTATGTTTCGGACAGCTAGTGGGGGTTGCAGAGCTTTTGGGTGCCAACAGATGCATTTCTGAATCTGTATGCTGAGCTGGTCCCAGCAAAGGGGCACCAAAATCAAAGCAGCATTGGCAGCTGATAAGTGAGAAGTAAAACATCATGCTCTGGGGAAGCTTGCAACACTAGAGTGGTTTTAGTTAGTGGGACCCATTTGGAGTTGGAAGATTCACAGTGGGGGCCACTGTTATCTAAGCATATAGGACTGTTAAACGTCTCCCGCTGCACAGAACTGTGACTCTTGGTAAAGTACAAGAGGTGAATGGATTCCTATCAATGGAGTTCCAGAACTGAAGTTGGCCCACAGACAGTATGCACCCCTCTATTCTGGAATTAGCCTGTTTAGCCACCGAGTGGATCAACAGAAAAGGATTTTATCTTCACGGTTACACAACCACAGGGGCCAGCAGTGGCACACGAGCCAATCTGAAGCAGCACATGGCACCCTCCACCAAAAGTGCCGCTCTTGTCCCGCAAAAGTAGCCAGTGGTAACCCAACAGTCTCCTGGGATGCTGTGGAAAGATGTCACCCGAACCAGCAGACCAGAAGCTCCAGCTGGCCTTTTTCTGGGACATGCTTTGGATCTGCCCCTTACCACTCCACTCACACACAAACACAGACTCTCCAGCCTTGACCACAGCTGAATTTTCAGACAGCATTTGCTTTTTTGGGGGTAGAGGTGGAACTGGCACTGGTTCAGGATCAAGGAGGAGAGGTTGTCACCAGGGATTGAAGTAAGGGGAATGCAGTTCTCGGGCCCACAAATTTGAAGGGCCAGAGTTCCAGGGCCACTAAAAATAGAAAAATCTGATGGAACATATGTTTTGCCCTGCCCTGGCTGCTGCTCCACCGCTATTAATCACAATATTTACTGTGTTATGTAATGTTAATTTGAGACAATAATTGCTATAGACAAACACAATATCCAATTATAAATATTTTTATAAAGTGATAACCAATGCATGTGGTATTGAGAAGTGGTTGCAAATGCTTATCTGGGCTGAGGCTTGCACTTGCACGAACAGGGCCCAGACAACATGGAAAGTCCCAGAGATTAGGAGGGTTCCAGAACCCATCAAATTAAATTTTAACCACTGTTCAATTGTTTCTTCCAATAATTTTATAACAATCTTTGCATCCAGAATATGCCATAAGAAAGATTATACGAGTTCAAAAGATCTTTAATTCTTCACCACTAAAAAAATCCCAGATCTGACAAAAAAGGCTCCCTCTACCTCTCCACCCCACAAGATTCTCTAATGTAATCTGTCTTCACAATTTGTTTTTAAAATGAGCCACAGTTCTCCAGTAATTTAAAATGCTTTTGAATTAAAAATGCTGTCATCTGAAGAGGGTTTTTTGGTTTTGTTTTGTTTTTTAACTTTACATTTCCCAGAGCCCCAACACTAGTAAAAGAAATCTAGTCAGTTTCAGCTAAAGAGAAGTTTTCTGGATGCAAAGTATAAAAGGGTTGTATTATAAAACTAACAATTTCTAAAACTGTAGTACAGAAGGGCAGAGAGAGAAAGAAACAGCTGTTTCTTAGCTGGCTTCTCATTTTTATGACATACACATTATAGAAGGTGAACTTTCAGGGTAAGAACTAGATGGAAGTTGAACTGTTTCACATGAATTTTGGATGTTCCTCTTATCTCTACATCAAGCATTTCCTTATATACCACTGTCATTTTTAACTCTCAGACACAGATGCGTCTTTCCCAGCTGAAAATGACAAGTTCAACCTGCTTTAAAACATTATGCTACTCTGGCCCCTACCTGCACTAAGCCTTTTAACAACGTTGTCCTTTTACAATCCTGACTACATTAAAATAAGCAGGCAGGCTGGGATTCCGAGAAGATAAACCTCCCTCTTTCCCTAAACAGGAGTACTGCAATTAGCTATCCTTTCTTGTAGTAGACGACATTCTCCTGAAAGGGTCACATGAGCTAGAAGCCAGAGTTAGTCAAGGTGCAGATTCTTTTTTTCTGCCCTGGGATAATGCTCCAATCCCAAATCTGAATCCAACCTCTGAACCAAAGATAGAGTAATGTGTGTAATGAGTTCTCTCTCTGCCCAGAGCAGGCAAGTCACAAAAGGCAGTAGGTGAGACAAGCAAGTTGATGGCACTCTAAAAAAGCCACTGAAGTATTCATGCTTTTAGATTTCCTTTCTGGAAAACAAATAAGTAGGATTTCTTCTGTTAAGGAAGTTGTTGGAGATAAGACCTATGTATGGTTACAAAATAAAAGTTCAGATTCCCAATTCTTAATCTGAGGAATAGAAAAGGCTTTTACAAAGGGTCTTTGCAAAGTTTGGATCCATCCTGTGGAAGGTGAATCCAGAACATTCTCAATTCAGATGGGCAAAGGCTCTATAGTGCTTGCAGGCTTGTCCAACCTGCAGCCTGTGGTCCAGAATCCAGCCCTCCAAGGGCCCACAGAGCCACCACACTCACTTGTGTGGACTGTGCAGGGCTAGGAACATAAATTAGAGTTGTCCACCTTTGGTGTAGTAACTAGAGTTCTCTGAAATGTGTGTCCCCATGGGTGCTCCACTGTTGGTGTGTGCATGCATCCCCGCACCATGGATCGGAGTTCTTTCCAGCTGTGCTTACCTGGGGATGCACAGGAGCGAGCCATCTGATTGGCGGTTGTTTGGCTCTTTTTGCACTAGGGTGCCCTGCACCCTCCTCAGTTCCTTCTTGACCCAGGAGCAAGAGGTTTGTGTAGGTATAACTCCGAGGTAGAGAGGGGAGAAGGGCAGGTAGTGGAACACCCATGGGGACACACATCTCGGAGAACTCCAGTTAATACATCAAAGGTGAGCAACTCTAATTTCTCCTCTGAGTAGTGTCCCTATGGGTGTTCCCTTGTTCGTGATTTCCAAGCTGTACCCTCTAAGAAGAAAGAGGAGCTACTGAGGAGTTTTCATTCATAGTAGATAGTACTCACAATCCCACTGCGACATCCGCTCTAGTGGCCTGGTCAATTATGCAATGTCTAACGAACGTACAATGGGAAGCCCACATTGCGGCTTTACATAGCTGTAAGATACTGCATTTTTGAAAAAATACCTAGTAGCAGATACAGTTCTTGTAGAATGCTACTTAATACGCTCAGGTTGCTGTATGCCAGACAGATCATAGCATGTGTATATACAGTTCGAGATTATGTTTGACAGCCTTTGCTTTGAGATGGGCATGCCTTTATTTCTATCTGCTATTGAAACAAAGAACTTAGATGTAATTCTGAATAGTCTTGTTCTCTGCAGGTAGAATGTCAGTGTGCAACAGACGTCTAAGGTGTGTAGTCGAGCGTCATTCAATTTTGCAGGTGGCTTGGGTGAGAAGACAGGTAAGCATATAGTTTAGTCTGTGTGAAAGGATGTTGAGATTTCAGGAAGGAATTTAGGATGTGATATCAGCAATACCTTGGTCTTTGTGGAAAAAATTGCATCAGGTGGATCAGCAATTAAAATGGCTACTTCATTAACTCGTCTCACAGAGCTTATGGTGACTAAAAATACTACCTTTATTGTGAGGTGTTTGAGTCATCAGGTAGCTAGAGGTTTGAAGGGTGGTTTTGTTAAACATTTGAGTACTAGTGTTAAGTCCCATGCCAGTGTGTGGGGGGGGCAGACTTCTGGGTATATGTTCTGTATTCTGATGAGGAAGCACTTCACCATGGAAGTGTGAATACCGAGGAATCGTCTATGTGCGAATGAAAGTTGGCAACAGAGGCAAGGTGAACCCTTAGGGTGTGTTCACACAGGCTTATTTCGAAACAACAGAGGTTGTTTCGAAATAAGAAATGCCGTGTTCACACGACGTACAGCCATTTCGAAACAAGGAAACCCCTTGTTTTGAAACGGGAGCCGTTCTTTCTAAAGGGCTTAAACCTACTTCCCTTTTGAAACAAGATTGTTTCGAAACCACCCAGTGCGAACATGTTGTTTCGGAAAAAAGTGTTCCGAAACAACATTTGACCCTTCCTCCCAGAGTGCTGAGGGGTGTCCCCTGGCTGGCAGAGAGGGACTGCAGGCACCCGCGGGGTGAAGCGCAGCCTGGCGCCTTACCCCGCCGGCTGTGGTTCACCCCACGGGTGTCTGCAGTCCCCTCCCAAGTGAAATAGCATGTCCACACTGTGGACATGCTATTTCACTCCCTTATTTCAAAAACACTTTGTGTTTTGAAATAACCCTTTATTTTGAAACGTCTTGTTTCGAAACAAGCACTGTGTGTGTGTGAACACAGCCTTAGAGAATTTAGCATAAGACCTCTCTGTTTCAGGTGAAAGAGGTATTCTAGAATGGCCTGGATCAGTGAAGCGGCTGGAAGGATATTTCTCTGAGAACAGCAGCATATGAATCTGCTCCAGTTTTGAAGGCAGGTTTTTCACGTTGACGACTTCCTACTATTCTTCACTTGTTCAGAACACATTAGCTCATTGTGTTAGAGCCAGAGAGGTACCATACTGTGAGATATATTTGTTTGAGGTTCGGATGAAGGGTTTTGCCGCTGTTCTGTGTTAGTACGTTGGCTCATAGTGGAAGTGGAGAGGTGGTTTAATGGACATTTGAGTTAATGATTAATGAGTTGAATTAATGGTTGTCTCAGCCAGCCTGGAGTGATCATTTTGACTGTTGCTATGTCTTGTATTTCCAAGAGAGTTCTGTGAATTAGAGGAACTGGGGGACACATATAGGATAACCTGCGATTCCACTGAGTGATGAAAGTGTCTCCATTGGAGCTTTTGCCTACACCTGATCTGGAACAGAAAAATATGCATTTGCAGTTCTGGTGTGTCACAAAGTAGTATATAAATAGGTAACCACATAGACCAAATATGAGGTTCAGAATAGAATCATGGAGTTCCCATTCATATTCTTTGAAAGTCCAGCTGAGTCAATCTGCATTATTATTCTGAATGCCAGGGAGGAAAGATGCCAAAATTTTGATGCTGTTCTTGAGACATAAATTCCATAGCTTCATTGCTTTGATACACAGGGAGTTGGACTGGGCTCTTCCCTGTCTGTTTATATAAAACATGTACACTATGTTGTCTGTCATGATTTTTTACGTATCTCTGTCTGATTTTGTTTAGGAGATAAGCACAGGCCCTGCACACTCGTAGTTCTAATAGATTTATATGGAGGTATGTCTCCTCGTAAGACCATTTTCCCTGAACTGCATGTTTCTATAAATGTGCTCCCCAACCTATAATACATGCATCTGTGGATATTATCACAAAAAAGTTTTTTGAATGAACAGTACTCCTTTGTTCAAATTTGGAGGCATTATCCACCAATTTAGAGATTGTTTTGTCTCTAGAGGTAAATTTAGTGTCTTGTGTACAAGGTGTTTGTTGGGTTTGTAAACCCTCAATAGGTAAAGCTGTAGTGATTTCATGTGCAGTCATGCGTTCTGAACCACAAAGGTTGTAGAGGCAACATGGCCTAGTAGTTGAAGACATGACAGAGCCATCACTGATGTCGATTTATGCAGCACATCTATAAGGGTGTTTATGTTGAGTATCCTGTGTTCTGGCAGGAAAGCTTTGCCTATATGGTGTCTAATCGGCCTCCAATAAATTCTATTATTTGCGCTGAAGTGTGGACATCTCTATGCTTACAAGCAGTCCTAGGCCACTGAAAAGTTGCAAATTGAGTTTTATTGCCTGAAACGCTTTTATTTGGCTCAGAGCTCTTATTAGACAGTCATCTAGATATGGGAAGATGGTTATTCCTGCCTTTGTAAATGGGTGGCAATGACCACCAGCATTTTGAAGAAAACTCTTGGGGCTGTTACAAGACCGAACAGTAATACTGGTAATGTTGGTAATGATACTTCCCAACCATAAATCTGAGGAATCGATGATGGGCTGGATGGATAGAAATATAAAAATATGAATCTTGGAGGTCGAGGACCATGAACCAGTTGTTTTGTTGCAGGGTAGGAATTATAGTGTTTAATGTTACCATTTTGAACTTCTGTAATTTTATGTACATTTTGTACAGTCTCCTGAGATCAAGAATAGGTCTCCAACCTCCTGTTCTTTCCTCAGTGAGAAAGTATGGGGAATAAACTCCCTTTCCCTTGCAGGTGGAAGGAACTCTATCTGTCACTCCCATGTGAAGCAGATGCTGGACTTCCTGATGAAGGATTTGTTCATGATTGGTATCCCTAAAAAGGGATGGGGAAAGAGTGTGAGGGTTTGGGAGCAGATATGAATGGGATAACATATCCTGATCAGATGACTTCTACACCCACTTGTCTGACATTATCTGTGCCCAGTGATGGTAAAAAGGAAGGAGATGCTTCTGGTGACACCTGGATGTTAATGATCCTACTGCAGTTCTGACATTCTGTGGATCCCTGACCAACGAATCAATATTGTTGTTTAGTTATGGGGTTTTGATTCACTGAGTTCTGATTAGAAGGTTGTCTCCTACATTGGGATCATTGACAGGTTCTGGAGTTGTCCTGTCTTCTGTTTTATTGGCGATATTGGTATTGTTTGTCCAAGCTGGTGAAGTCAGTGGTGGGTCCAGCAGCGGAGTTGGTGCCAACGTTGTAACTGTAGTCAGTCCTGTGATTGGTATGTCAGCTGCGGTCTGCACTGGTACCGTTTGGTGGGTCAGTACCCATTGCACAGTAGTGATGATGGAACTGATGCATGTAACATCGGTGCCACTGTCTTCAGTATATTTGGCACCGATGGGGCCACTTTGGTGGATCATTTGTGGTTGGAGCTGTTTAACTGCTTTTTCTGATTGCCTGCTGAAGGAGCCTGAAGCCTCCATGTAAAGGGCTAGTTTTTGAGAAGGGGTTCGAGACCTTCTCTGTCTTTCAGAGGCTGGCAGAGGACTTAAGTGCCTCTTGGTTGGTTTCAAGGCTGAGGTAGATTTACTCTGTCCCAGGTCCAAACTTGTTCTTAGGGATTTTTCTGTGAGGAATAACTTAAGGAATAAGTCTCAGTCGCACCTCACCCTCACACTCTTTTTACATTGGGAACAGTCACATGAATTATATTCCTTACCCAAACTTTTATGCAGGAGGTATGGCTGTCTGACACAGGTATGGCTTTGTGGCATATTTCACAGCATTTGAATCCTGGAGAACCAGGCATAACAAGGGAAAAGAAAAAAAAATAAGGGAAAAACGGCTAAGAAAAATAGAGTTCAGAAATTATTTTGTGGAAAAACTAGGTAATAGAGGCTGTAGGAGTTGAGGACGAGCCAAGGAGAATCACTGGACTCCATCTGAAGCTGCAGACAGTAGAGAAAGAACTGGAGTAGAGAAGGGTGCAGGGCGCACGAGTGCAAAAGGCACCAAACAACTGCCAATCACACGCCTCACACCAGCATGCCCCCAGACAAGCATGGAAAGATCTCGAATCCATGGTTCAGGGACATGTGCACACCAACAGTGGAGCACCCACAGAGACACTACTCAGAAGAGGAAAAAGAAATTTCCTCACCATCCCCCAAGTGAGAAAAGAATTGCAATGTGCCCCCCCCCATCTAAAAAGGAAAAGGCTCATCTCTACCATCAAGCATTGTAAAAAGATATTGGAATCTTTAAAATGAATATCTTTCTTTCTTTTTAAATTTAAGTGAGTAGAAAGTCTTAAAAACAATTGGTCTTCTCAAATGATTCCATTGTATTAAAAGAGAAAGAAAAGTGATTATCTTTATGCAAAAAGACCTTTGTAAAAACATCCTTCCAACTATGCATGACAAAGCTGTTTGAAGGTAAAAGACACAAGACTCAGTCTGATAAAAATATCTTGATCTTAATATAGTTTACTGAACTACAGCTTATTGAAGTTACAGCTCATAGTTAAGGCAGTGGTTCTCAGCTTTTTCCATAAAGCACTCCCTCTTCCATCCCAGGTCTTCCTCATAGAGAATTCCTCTCATTTTGTTGGGACTCTCTCCAATTTAGCAATAGAGGAAGGGCAGGGTGTTTATGGTCCCCAAGGTAAGAACCCATGGCTTACACTACTACTGCCTAAGTTTACATCTATTTATTTAATAAGTCTATAAATGCACTCGATCAATATATTGAAATAGTTTATATTCAACATTAGACGACCAAGTAACTAGGAGACAAGATGGCTGGAACCTGAAGATTGAGTTTGCCTGAGTTGATCAATGCAAGGTACAACCTCAAGCCCAGATTCTGCCTTCCCTTGCACCAGTGTAAACCATGAGCAACTCCAGTGAAATTACTCTGTTGCAAAAGGCAGTGTAAATGAAAAGAGAAAGACCCCATCAGTGTATACCACTGTATGTGAGGAAATCATTGCTTGGATGCATGCAAGTTTTGCACCACTTAATCTTGCCCCATGCACCCATAGAACAGAATATACTTTTCTACCCCCCCCCCCCAACAGGCAGCTTTGGGTTAGGCATCTCTGGGACTGCTTTACAAAAGTGGTGTTTCCACATTTTGGCATTCTTGAAGCCCACATCTGATAGTACCCAGCTTTGTTCCTAAGAGCAGGACCTCTTGGCAAATTTCTATGCCCAAGTATTGCATTTTGTGGTAGAGTTAAGCGAACCAAGTGACCTGGAACAACTGCAATATTTGCAAGTTTATCCATACTGGAGAGAAATTATCATGAATTGCATCATTTCATTCAGACTTCAAATCCAAGGTGCTGTAATCAACATTTAACAAACAATGGAGTGGTGCTACATGTGGGTGTATGTTATTGTAGGCCCAGCTACTAAAGGGCTAATGCAGGTAGAGAGGCCATTGCTGACTGGCAGCCTCACTGGAGCCGGGAAACAGAGAAGGAGTGGCTAACAGGAGCAGGCATGCTAGAGGAGAGAACTCCTGTCAGCAAGCTGTTGAGAAGCTCTGTAGATAGAGCACCCTGAGAAGGTATAATGAGACCAACAGCCTGAAAAAGCCTACAGAAACCAAAAGGACATAGAAAGAAGCTCAGGGCACAACAGAAATAGAATCCCAATGCCATCTGACTTCTTTAAGGGGCCCTGAGCTGAAACCCAGTAGAGTGGCCCTGCCACAATTCCACTCCTGAGAGACTTAATATCTGAAGGGTTTCTAGAGTCCTTGGGCACCAGGACTAGCTGACCCTGCTAAGAATAAGCAAAAGCCAAATTCAACCTATTCTTCTGAACTGAATAAATAGTGTTTTGATTGTAGCTGCTACTGGTGAAGGATGGAGGAGAGAAAGCAGGTCATCAGAATAAGTTGAACAGCATCTGAAAAAAAAATATGCAATTCCCTATAATCCCCCTCCCCCTATATGCAAGCCAAAAATCACTAGAAGAAAACTGATGGACCTCTAATTATTGGGCATACACCATTCCAAAGTCCTAACCCTAAACTCACTACCAAGTCAGCCCAGTTTCACAAACTGTCTGGGAAACCTAACATGAGTTTTGAATTTCTAGTGAAACACAGAACTGAGCATCAGGTTTCATTTCATGAAGACACTTGGCTCTTCCACAGAGCCAAAAGGGAATGTTATTACACACATTTTACAGATCACAGAAAAGGTTAACAACAGAGATGTTAATGACATATTCAGACACCCTGAAAATCAGTGACAGAACAGAAATAAAACATGGGCTCCTGACTCTTCTTGAATATTTAATACTGATAGAGCATCAAAATTTGACAATCAAGGGTAAAAGAAAGTTGTATGACCTCTTAGGACTCATTAATAGTAATTACAAGTGCTTTGCCTTTACTTACCCCATTTTTTATCTGTTGATCTCTGAGTAACTAAGATGTTTAATATCAAATCAAATAGCTCTATGTTTTCTTTAAAATGTCTCACTTGAGTGCATTTGATGTTTACTGAACTACTTAGTATTTTTTATTTAAGGATAAATTGTAGCAATATAACATAAAAGAAAAAAGCAATTAGAAAGTGAACCTTCTCATAGCAAACAGTTTTCCAGTAGTAACATAGTGCATAAAGATTGGAGAATAAAAAAAAATACTAAACTTAGAAGCACTAATTATGAAACCTTAAAAATCATTAATAAAGTTATAAGAAGAGTGATAAAACACTACCATCCATGATCAATGCAAATATGTGATGGCATTATGGAAAGCCCGCACAAGCTTGAACCAAGATGTTCTTTGGTGGCTCCATCAGTTGTAATGAGGAGAATTTTCTGAAGGTTTCTTTTCTTTCCTTAACTTGCAACAAGGAAAAAAATGTACGTACGTACGTACGTACACACACACACACACACCCCACCATCATAAAAAAGGTTTTTTTGTTTGTTTGTTTTAACTAAGTGCTGATATAGACTAAAATTAACCACAAATGATCACCTTTTTATGACTAACATAGTGGAAGCAACTCGGGATTTGTGTTCTTCATTTCAGCTGCATGGCGTTAATTAAGTGTGAGAGAAAATAAAATGTGCACTAAAACCCACCTGATGAGTGCCTGGCAAAACCCACATGGTAAGCCAAGCTCTCATCTCATTCGTATCTTTTCATTAGGAGTAACTCTCCAAGGTCACTATTCTAGGGCAGGATTCCATATATATGTACATGAATGTGTGTGTGTGTTAAATTTTGAGAAATCAAGCAAGCAAGATAGGAAGTGTGAATATTAATTGAAATGCAAAGTAAGCTCAATTTTAGGAATACATGAGTCTTACATTCAGTTTTATAGCTCAACATCTGTCCACCTTTAGACCTACACAACTTCTGTCAAAGGTGCAAGTATAATTTAAGGCACACTCTAGACTTTAAGGGTAAGAATTAGAAGGAGAACTTCTGAGAAATTAATTCATTGTCCCTGCTAGAGGGGGACTGAGCAAAGCCTATCAAGTCAACAGCAGTTTCTCCATTCAACTTTATGGCCTTTTAATAAGGCAACATAATATTTATATGCTCTTGGGATTGTTGAGTAATGTCAAGTCCCTTTGCTTTCCCTAGGGGCTGAAGGTGACCAGACTTTGTTGGCATTAGCTGCAAATTTGAGATGTTTATTAGTAGCTTTTGGAGCTTTGAATTAAAGGCAGACATCGTTATTAATTGTCTACTAATTAATAACTGACATTAATATACTCAACCAACATTTAATTAAAAGTATTCCTATTTGTTTTATAGCACATAACTGAGTCCATAAGCAGCTGTCTTCCAAACCCTACTCTAAAGTATACAACTTGAATATCAGAAGTCACAATCCACTCATCTTTAGCTTTAAAGCAACTAATTCCAATTTTATAACAACTAAGTCTGGCTCTCCAAAGGTTCCACCCTCATGACTGTTCAGTCCACAGCCTACTTATTAGAGCTTCTCTCTCTCAGCCCAAGGTCCTTTGGTCAGGACAGCAATGCTCCAAAACCTGATTTTTCCTCATTTCACTCCCATCCTGGATTGAGTGCACTGGTAGTCATTCAGCAGAGTCAGTTTCTATTCATCAGGGCCACTCAGGATGGGTTTTAATGATCTGTTTGTCTCCAAGACAGATCATTAAATTCATCCTATGTGGCCCTAATGCAAGGTTTGTCCACCCCATTGCAGTACCCATGCTAAGAGGTTGATCACCTCCAGTTATCCCACAAATAAATCAATCAATCCCTAGGAGCTGAATCTGCTCAGCACTCACCAGCCTAGTATTGAAGATTACTCTACATATTTCAGATGAAGCCACTTATGGGTTGAAAAACAGAAGCTGTTAGTCATCTTAACTTTACACAAGTTAATGCAGGAAGTGCACAATAATACTGTAAATTTTTCTATCTGAAACTGCAGTGGGAATTCAAGTAGCTGGAATGTTAATTACAAGAGCTGGAATCTGGCCAGAGTACTGGATTAACATCTTTTATGAACAAGTATCAAAAGGTATTAAGTGGCCACAAGAGCTAAGAATTTTTCTCCTACAATTGATCTGAAAGATAGTATCTTCACTCAGATAATGCCCACATTGCTGCACTAGGATATTGGCTTAATAGACACCGCAGTGGAAGAGTAACACCTACTGAATCAACGAATGTTGCTTGCTTGTCTGTCACTACAATGAAAGGAGTAACTATATTATATATACACACACATTTTCATTTTCTTAAAGTTCTTCATAGTTTATCACCAACCAGAGCTCCTAGCAAGCAGATCTACCCTACGTGTGCCACTCCCAGGAAATACAGACTGCTCTTGTAGTCCATAAGCCCAGGCAGGAGAAATAGCAGCATTCAGTTGGGGATGAGGGATTGGGAGGGAAAACTCAATTTAGACTCTTAAAAAATGACTCCCATCTTTATCTTTCCTGTAGCCCAAGGGCCTTTCATTTTGTGCTAAGAGAAGGAGAGACAAACAGAAAACAGGAAGATATATGGACAAGTTCAAGATATCATAAAACAAAAAATTAAGGAACATTCAAATCATGGTAGAACAGAAAGCCTGCACATTACAAGTAGAAGGATAAATAAATAGAACTTCCTTTTCAGCAACTATGTTACAAACTCAAAGACTATAATGGGGTTCCTAAAGCAAGTTCACTGAGAATAGGTTCATCAATGACAATTTACCAAATGCTGTTTGCTAGAAGCTGATAATGTGAGACAGGTTCAATCACTTGATGATTACCTGTTCTGTTCATTCCCTCTGAAGCACTGGCTTTGGCTACTGTTGGAAGACAGGACACTGGATTCTATGTATTAAACCAGTGGTTCTCAACCACTGTGTTGTGACACAAAAGCATGTCATGCCACAGTTGCTGATTGTGTCACATGAAATCAGCCCACTGCTGACAACACAAAGACAGCTGCAGGCTGGTTTTTACACTGCTGGCACTTTAAGAGCTGAAGCTGCAGTGGCTCTCTGCAAGAGCTGATGCAGAATCATCTGTTTCATGGCTTCAGGGGCTGCCAATCAAGCCTCCAGCTGCTGAAAAATCTCTTTCACAGACAGACTTCCCTGGTGGTGGGGGAAAAGCAGCAGCATGGTATACTGCACACAGCTGGGAGCCCTCCAAGCTGTGTCACAACGGTGAAGGGTTTGAGAACCCCTGTACAAAACTGCAGGAAAATTTTTGTTGTTGTTGCATGTGTATACAAGACAATGAGCAGATTCTGAGAATGCAGTCCACAAACAAATACTCAGCAAGAGGAAGTTCGTATGGAATTCTGGTAAGCCAAGGAAGGGAAAAGAAAGCCACATACAAGCTGGGAAAAGAAGCGCACAATTCCAAACTGCACAAGACCAGCAAACCAGAGAACTAGTATGTCAGTGCTCATGACAAAAGCAAGCACTTTAATGAAGGCTAACAGCCCGGGCAATTTTCTGGCCATTTAGCAATTAGTAATATTAAAAAAGTAAGTTAATTTTTTCTAAAATTAATCTTAAGGAAAATAAAATGGAGATATTCAGTTAAGAATAAAATTAACATGAGCCAGGGGCAACATAAGGACTACACTTAAACCTTATATTGATGGGATGAATTTCTCAATTTTCGAAGGGATAGCCATGTTAGTCTAGTCCAGCAAAAAAAAACAAACCCACAAACCACCACCACCACCCAAGAAATCGTGTGGCACTTTAACAGATTTATTTTTCGCATGAGCTTTTGTGAGAGAAAATCCCACTTCGTCAGATGCTTTGAAAATGGGTGAACTTACAGAATGGAATGCAAATAAATGCAAGGGGGTGTAAAACATAGGATCAGGTCATACAGTAACAGCAAATCAGAGCAGTTGTTAGGTTCAAACCCTGGGAAGCCTGAAGTCAAATTACCTTTTGTAATGGGAAAGAACCCTCAGTCTTGATTCAATCCTGCTTTCACAGAATTTAATTTGCATATTAATTCAAGTTCAGCTGTTTCTCTTTGAAGTCTTGATGTCCCAGCCACATCTCTGACAATGGTCATTAACAAATTCTTTATCGAGTGATTAGAAGGATGGAAGTGCTCAGCAACTGTTTTTTTTTTTTTGTTTTGTAATTTCTGGTATCAGCTGTATGTTCATTTATTCTTTTGTGCAGGCATTATATTGTTTGTCCAATGTATAAGGTGTTGGGGCACCTCTGGCACATGATGGCATAGATCACATTAGTACATGAGCAGGTAAATGAGCCTTTGAATTTCTCAGAAAGCTGAAAATATCCAGTTCTGAGATCATGGACAACAAATTAGATGGACACTTGCAGTATGACAGAGGAATACTTTACTCTACGAAGAGTTCTATAGTGTCAAAAAGAGCCTCATGACTTTAAGATGTACAAGTAGAAGCATCAGCTCAAAGAAACAAAGTTTTTAATTCTCTTCATGCCATGGATGAGACCTCACTTAACATAATATATTTGGATGTGGGCACTTCATTGCCAGAAAGATGCTAACAAACTGGAGGGAATTTTAGGAATAAAAATGACTAGAGACACATTAAGACAATTAAAAATAGATACATAGCAGCATTGCCAAATAATGGCTGAGAAGAGTAAAATAACAGTCTGAAATACCTGAAGTTTTTACATTTCAAAGAGGGAGAAGATAATCATTATACAATTTCCCAAAATAGAAGTCTCTGCTGAAGTCCCCAAAAAAGGGATTGGAGAGAGCTGAGTGGTGATGACGCTCAGGGCCAGATTAAAGCCTGTGTGGACAAGGGTGTCTGGTGCCTAGGGTGCCAGGGGTTAAAGTGCACTGGAACAGAACAGAATACGTTCCCTGGCCCCTAAAAATAGAAAATGGAGCAAAGTGCTGCATTCCCGGGCCCACTATTTTTAGGGAGCCCAGCATTCTGGGGCACCTAAAAACAAGAAGTCAAGCTGGCACATTCCAGCAGGGCAGGCACCACTACAAGAAGAGGGCAGGCCTGCCTGACCAGCTGTAAAGTGCCAGCCAGCCCACTCCCCCCATGGATGCAGAGGCTGTGCTCAAGGTAGAAGCCTCAGAGCCCAGCCTGGAAGGGCAGTAAGGGGTGATTCTCCCCCACCCCTGCCCTCGGAGTCTATATGCTGCTGGAAATGAGCAAGAGCAGCATGGAATCTGGCATCCCCTCCAGTGGCTCAGCATGGGGGAGGTAGGGTGGGAAGAAGGGGTTGGGATGGTGGACTGGAGAGGTGTGGAGGGGGATTGTGAGGCTGAAGGGAGTGGAGTGAAAATGGGAGAGCTGGGAGGTGGAGGGTTAGGAGGTCTGGAGTGGGGACATGGGGGCAGCAATCCTAGAGAATGGGGATGGGGACTGAGCAGGGGATGGAGAAAGAGAGGTGTGATCGGGGGAGGCATCTGGCTGGCAGTAGCTGGGGTGCATGAAAGGGGTCCAGAAATTTAGGAGGGTTCCATGGCCCTCCAAATTATACTTTAATCCCTGGGCTGGAGGTGCGGACTGGGTCAGAGGAGGGAACAGGGAGGTAAAGGGGGATGAAGGGTGCAGTACAGGAGAGGCTGCAGTGGGTAGCTTGAGGGGGCATGAAGTGTGGGGGAAACAGGGAACAGGGGGTTGGGGCTGGGGAAAGAGGCTAGAGAGGAGGATGAAAGCAGAGAGATATGGGAAGGGAAGACTAGAGGGAGAATGTGAGAGCAAGAGCCCCACTGCCCAGACTGGCACAGCTCACTGTCAGCCAGGGTATCCTCTGGCCCCTTCCCTATGAACAAGGAGGAAGCCACGGACAGCCTGTCACAGCTGCCTTGCTGTCCTCACAGCAGGTGGGAGAGGGACAAATTCACAGATTCTCCCCAACCCCATGGGGTACTGTTGCTGCTGGTGATGGGGGGTAGTAGGTGGAGAGCAGGATATGGGCCTGCAAGCTCCCCACCCATGGTCCACTGCCACCAATTAAGTATGGCACCCCACAGGTGAAGTATAATTTGGCAGGTCCAGAATCCTTCTAAATTTCCAGGCCCTTGTTACCCACCCCAAAACACCTGCCCCCCCCCAGTTACTGCCCCCCATCAGACCCTTTTCCCCATGTCCTGCTCAGCCCCCATCCCCATTCCCTAAGCTCCCTGCCCCCATGTCCCCAGTCTGGCCCTCCTAACCCCCCAGCCCTACCATCTTCAATCCACCCCCATTCACCACCTTCAACTCCCTCCACACTTCCCTAGCCCACCATCCTGATTTCTTCTACCCACCCAAGGGGAAGCTAGGCCCCACACCACGCTTGCTCACCTCCAGCAGCATGTGGACTCCCGAGGGTTGGGGCAGGTAAGAATGGCCCCTTACTCCCCCTCCACATTGTTGTCTGAGACTTCTACTTCACATGCTGCCTGTGCATGCACACAGGGCTGGCTGGCACTTCATAGCAAGGCAGGCACGTCTCCCCTCTTCTTGTAACCATGCCAGCCCTGCCAGAATGTGCCGGCTTGATTTTCTATTTTTAGGAGCCCCAGAACACTGGGCTCTCTCAAAACAGTGGGCCCCAGAATGCAGCATTTCAGCTCCATTTTCTATTTTTAGGGGCTCTGGAACGCTAGCCCCCTACAAATGGTGGGCCAGAGAACAGCATTCTGGTGCATTCCAGCACACTTTAACGTCTGCTCCAGCCCCCTTGTGACTCTGGCTCCCAGGGATCAAGATCCAGCCTCAGCCCAGCACAAGTTACTTCACCTGTGCTGCAAGCAAAGGCCATCAGTGGCAGCTTCCCTGGGTAAAGCAGAAGACAAATTGCAACCAGCTCAGCTGAGAGCAGCTTGGAGCCCAACTCTCCCCGCAGCAGGCATGTGACCAGGACACAATGCTACCTGGAGCAAGGGGGGGGTAGGATGATCTGTCCTACTTTCCCTCCAAGCAGTTCCTCCCTGGGAGCAGGGGACAGCCAGTTGGAGCTGGATATTTTTATGGGGCCTGGCGTAGCCTCGGGCCCTGGGCTACAGCCACTACAGGCCCCCCATGAATCCAGCCCTGATGACACCCACGCATTTAATTAATATTACATTTCACACAGAGTACTTTAAAGAAAAACAAGTCATATACTGCACATAAAGGATCACCATCTTACAACAGAAATACCACCTTTTCTGAGTAAGAACATGACAGCCATTCTGGCTAGTAAAGTCAATATTACAACACAATTTAAGGGCCAGGCAATGAACCAAATTACAGTGGTTTAATGTACAATGTTTTGTTAGAAAATTAGGAATCATTAACTTAGATCAGAGTTACACCATTGTAATACAACATATTACCATAAACCGCAGCTAGGGCTACAATTTCAAGAAGACATTGTAGGTTCCTAGTACAAAACCATGCTGATATACTGAATCGCCTTTCACCTGCTAATTATATGAGCCTGATATAATCCACTGAACTCTAAGAATTCTGAACTATTTATCAAAAGAAATATAAACTAATATATTGTACCAAGAACCAGTTTTGACTTATGCTCCACTTTTAAACAGTTTTTCCGTTTGTCCTAGTATTAGTGTTATAATACTAGATTAAAATACTAATTTTGACAATATTTCAATTACTTATATTAGTTATCTAATTATATCTAAGTGTCAGCTTTACGCAGGGAAATTGATAATTTTCATTCGCAGTTATAATTTCAATAAATGATTATACATATTAAAAAAGTAAAAGCCTGACAAACACACCTGTATAGCAGAAATCATTTACTGTATCATGAGATTAATGGCACACAGAGCAGGCATAACAATACAACATTGGAAAATCTTTGAAATTTCATCAAGCTAAGCTTCTCATCCTTACATTTATGGCCAAAGCACACTTTGCTATGAAGCTAGGACAGGGTGCTTGGTTGTGTTTTGTTAACCAAATAGTTCTTTACATTTTCAACAGAAATGGTCAATATATACTTGAAATTACAGTGCAAGTCTATTTAGTAGGTTACTTCCACAGGACTAGCCCTTTTGCCACTTGGAGACAATATTACAGGGAAAGAGATGTCTATACTTGCCTGATTTCAGATTTTATTACGGAAATCATAGCTGATTACACCCTTTGAGCAATCATATGCACTTATCCAACATGATACACTACAATAAAAGTCCAAGTTTGTAGCTCTGTAAGGTGAAAAAAAGATGTGTCTGTCCTCCCACACTGGGAACAGAATTGTGACCATTGTATATGAAAATTCTTTAGGGTCAGATATGGCCACTGTAGTTGTAATGAACAGCACATCAGTCCTCAAGTAGGCCTACTTAAATTAATTAAAGTTTCTAGAGAGGCATTAAGGCTGAAACTTGTTGTACAATTAATTGTAAATATGGATTATTTATGGCTCAATGTAATTAACTTCAAGAACCACTGATATACAAGAACTCTCATATATTGTAGCAAGAAATTCAAACAGGGTAGTGTAAAGGGCGAGGTACCAGATCATTGTGGGCCCCCTGCTTGAGGTTTCGCTGCTCTGCTATGCCCTGCCCAGCAACAGCCAATCAAGGCATAGCGGGGAGGAGGGGAACTGCCTACTGCTAGCAAGACCACTCCTGGCAAGAGTCATTGGGTACGAAAAAGGACACTCCTTAGGCCACAGCCCCTTTCTGGCCACACTCAAGGGCAAGAGTGCAATAGGAATCCTGCTGAGTTAACTGTGGAAGTAGTAAGTGAGCCCAGACGGATAAGAAATCATTTTTAGCTCTAATTGATCCTGAAGAGTGAGGAACTTCTTCTATTGAAGTTTGTTGCATGTTGGAAGGGGTTTGCATTGTGTGACCCACCTGAAGACAACTGTCAGACTGCAGGAGATGCAGGAAGCTGAAGAAACTGGTAGAACCATGCTAGGGACACTCAGGAAAATGAGTGCAACCCAAATTCTCAAAACCACTCAATTTTGGTCAGGCTGAAGTAGAAACAAAGTTTATCCAATACTGAGTGTTTTTTCTTCTTTTCTTTAATTACACCTCTAAGCTCTACAAGCTTGATTTTTTCCACCTTTACTGATATGGAATAGGAGCTTAACTTTGTGATTAACCCCCTTCAAAATCTAGAAGAGAACTACTTGTGGAATAAGGTAAAGCTATATCTATAATAAAACCACACGTGCACACACAAACCTTAATGAAAACCAAAACCACACCTCATGCACTAAGTCTAAGAGCTCAGATAAAGTCAATCAGTCTTACGCTAAATGATTCAAAACAACAGTACATGTTCCTGCCACACTGCAAATCACAATTTATCACTCCTACCCCCAGTGTGTCTCAGAAGCCAGACTCAATAACTGAAACTTATCTATAACACCCTGATAAGTTGAAGTACATATCTGATCCTAGATACAGATTGCAAAGTGTCAAATTTTCTTGTTTTTTCCAATGAAAAAGACTGCCATGCTGCCTAATGAGTTATTTTTATGCAGAATTAGCATTCAATATTTTTAGTTTCCCTTTTGCTTTTAAGACCTTCCTTTAAATACTGAATAATCTGAAATAAAATCTTCATTTTTTGTTTTGTTTTGTTTATTTAAAAAAGGGCAAAGAGTAAAAGGATATATTTCGTCCTCTTTCATGTTCATTCTAACTTTGTGTTGAAGCATCCACAGGGGCACACATCACATATATGCATACACAAACACATGCATAGAAGCATTCATTTACTTTGGGACCCCAGAATTAAATTTTTAACAGCTCTAACTGTGATCATTTACCAAAGACCTGAAAACTTCTATAAAAGTTTGAAACTTAGTCCAGATTAGTTAAAGGTTTGCTAAGGTCTGTGAACCTTTCTAGCCAATTTCTGTGTGGTATGAGAACATAAACCATTTCCAGAATCAAACCAGTTAAAAGCATGGTTTTGGCAATTTCTATGGTACAAAACTGAGGTCACCATATAAGCCAAAATGCTTGAAAGATTTATACCAACCACCACGACCTGAAGCCACCAAGTTATTCACAATCCTAGTTTCAATGGAGTACATTAATGACTACAAGGCTGAGAGTTGCAGCCTTCACTTAGCATTCTCATGCTTTCTTCAGTTTAAATTATATCATTAAAACAGCAAAGAGTTGTTTGTACAGAATTATTTATTTTTTGATTGTAAATACTGGAAAGAGGAATGATTGGGGGACTTAACACGTAGGCGAGGCAGATGGGATTGGGATGGAGGACAAAATGGACAGGCATATGACGAAAATGGATTTTCTGATGTTACATTATTTCCAGTTGATTTGCAATGGAGTTGGAGACATTATCCAGGAAAGCTAAAGTCAACACAGTCATTTGGCATCACAATGCTGTTGAACAATGAAGTAGTATACGTTTAAGTGTAAATTAATTAGGGTTTCACTTTTAATTTTATGTTTTATTTTTAAGCACATTATCAGACAAAATAAAGTGCTTGGCAGGGTAATTAAATGCAAGTCTGAAGTCACACTTATCAAATAAATATCTGCTTTGGACAACTTTTCAGTGGCAAAACAAAAACACACTAATGAGTAGTAGTTGATCACTTTCCACCTTATTCTACCTGACTCACTGTAGCAAAGCTCATCTGAAACCACAAAACAGCTTTTACAAAATGTGGACAGTGTTTTTTCTGCTTATTACAGCACAGCTGAAGCACGTATGCAGCAGACACACAGCAGTAAAGGTTAGCTAGCTATAGTACATTATGTATATGCCATTCATTTATGAACAGGCATGTGTCATCCATGGATGTTAACTAAGTTAATAAAGAATAAAGTATCAGTTTTGTTAAAGATATAAGCTGTTGATCATTACATAAAAAAAACTCACCAGAAACATAAGCCAATGAATGGAGAACACTGTGGTCAAAGAAGCCTTTGTGTACCAAGAGAGAATGAACAACTACTTCCAGTTTTCCTGCCTTTGAGAGGCACACATGTAAACGGCAGACAGGAGAACAAGGAGCTCCAGTCACGTTCAGCATGCATCCTATTGTCTGATGGTGCTGGTCAGATACTCTATCAACAATTTTTTTTTGTCTCCTTCCCTTTTTTCTTCTCTTTTCCATTTATGGCTGAAAAATTCTACCTCTACTTTAATTCAATTAATATATGCTGCAAGCCATGTTGGATTTGCACACTCTTTTACCAAAACAGACACACATTATTAAAGGCTGTGGTTTTAATTTAATTTCTCAGAATTTCCCCTGAGAAGAACATCTTGAGATAGAAAGTATCAGGGCCAGCCCAAGGGTTTTTGGCACCCTAGGCAAACTATCACTTTGGGACCCTCCCCACACACACTCAGTATAGAGAAAAACAACAACATTAATATAGTTCTAAATGGAGGAAAAAAACCCACACTTTTTCTAATTTGGCACTACTAAAAGCCTGGTGCTCTAGGCAATACCCTAGCTCATGTTTATGTTAGGGAAAGCCTGGAAAGTATTTTCCGTTCATCTCATATAAATTAATAGAATATGTTTATTGCAGAATATTTTCCCTATAGTGCTTTAAAAAAATAACTATGGAAGGGATATTATCCTCTGTTCATTTCTATGGTTTAATCCCAATTCAGCTGTGTGTAAATTTATTACAACCGGACATTTTTTATTGTCACTGTTGAGGAACTAGAAGACAATGCGGTATGGTTTTTCCATCTAATTTTTTATGATGTGGTGATTGACACAAAATTTGTTACCAAAAGTTTCACCAGCCCCTGAAAAATATAAGGGCCAAGCCTCAGTTGCTGTAAGTCAGTATAGTTTCACTGACTTCACTAGAGTTACACTGCTGTAAGTCATGTGCTCTACTGCTGCTGATGTAAATGAGTACTTCAGGAAGCAACCCTATGAGGGCACTATGCCAACAAGGGTTGATAGATATCCAATCTTAGGCCTCATGGAGCAAGGACAATGAGACACATTTTTGTTTTATTTTAAGAACAGATTCATCTGGCAACTCACTGCACGCACACCTATGGAGACTCCGCCAACTTGCCCCTTCCCAGGCTTGGGATTAGTCCAGGAACTGGAGGGGGCACACCCTATGATTTTTTGGGTCCTGGGAAAGAGAGGGTATTGTTGTCCTTGTTAGCAGGGGGGCGGTCTTGATTTGGGTAACAGAAGGTTTTGATCCTGTGTGTGTGACCTTAAAAGGGCTTTTTATAGGAGGAAGGACAAGACGAGTAACAGTCATTTTCCTTTTTATTGACAGTGTGAGGAATTACAGACAAGAAAATGCTTAAGTATATGACAGTTAGAAGTATTAGTCTATGACAATTCCAAGGTAAAAGCAAAAGATTAGCAAAAAGACTGTGTCAAGCTAATACTGGCCAGCTCTATTTTTATTTAGCTCCCTATTTGACTGTGTTTAGTTTTTATCTCCTACTTTGTTTTTATTTCTCTTCTGTTCAGTTTGCTTAGTTTCTACTTTATTTAGTTTATATTTTTACCCAGTCCGTGAAAGCCATGCCTGTTCCCCAAAAGCTGGGTCTTTTGGTTTAGGTTACCAATACTTTTTTTAAGTCAGCCCAAAGATCACCCACAGTCAGGTTTTCGGAGAGTATGTGCCACCCCATTAGGCCAGTGGGCTACATTTTTATATAGTTTCTTAAAAGTCACACCTGACTTTGACATTTCTGTTAAGATCCCCTTTTAGGGGCATTTGAGAGAAAACCGCGCTTCCTCAGTAAGTGAGTGAAAACCGCTTCCTTGATAAGTGAGAGAAAACCATGGTTTCCTTAGTCTATTTGGCTTGTTTTAGGATTGATATGCTGACGTGGGTTTGTTTTTTTTTGGGGGGGGGGTTGACTTTCAATACCGGCCTGATTAATTTGATTAACTGTTTAAGACAGGCCTTAATTGATTAATTGTTATTTAGGACAGGCATCAATCAATTCATTGCTATATAAAATGGGCACTCACCTTGAGGTTAAGCAACAAAATACATTGGCTGAAAACTGGTTCCTTTCATACTTCCTTCCAGGGGAAGCAATAAGCTTGTGTCAAGATGTGGTACCACCTTGTACCTTCCTTATGGGCATGTCTAAGAACCACCTGAAGAGATCTTTAAACTTCATCCACAATAAAAAACAAACAAACAAACCAACCCCAAAAGACAATACAAAGGGAAGATGCCAGGGTTTTGATCTACAAAGACTTGAACACTGAAATTGTAACCTACAGGGAAAAGCTGTCAAAGCAATGAATGAAACCAAGGCACACAGCTACACAGAATAGAAGAGACTGCAACATCTATTTTGTACCAATCATACAGAGGATATATTTCTCTCTTCAATCCCCTGGATTCAGGAGAGAAGACAGGCTTCAAAACATCCTTGAGCCACAGTCATGATAGGATATAAAAAAGGGAAATCAAAAGTATTTCCAGTTGTGGAATCAAAAAGCAGACTGAGTCAATCTGCTTTGGAAAACATTGGATAGCTATGAAATGTTTTCTTTATTGTAAGATATGCAAAGATCAGCATCCACCAACTGAAACAACAGCAAAGCTCCTCCCTCCTAACTTTGGGCAAGAGAAAGAGGTGCTTATTTATGATTCCTTGATACAGTTGCTTGTCACCGACAAGGCTTACAGGTCAACAGCTGACTGTGGCAACAGGCAAGAGGACCCATCAGCAAATTCAATCATTAGAGAGAAAACTCTTCAGAGCTTTATTTGTTCTACAGGTCACCCATTGAGACAGAGCCAAACTTTACCACTTGCCCACCTTAAACTGTATCTGATGCCCATTGCCCTATCAGGAGGGAAAAAAATGCATTCATCTACCTTTGTCAGTAGTGAGAAGCAAATTGAAAATAAAATGTCAAATTACCTTTAAAATGCTCAATCTCATGCTTATATGATTGGCAGATGTTACAGTGGATGACAGACTTTAGTCACATACTAGTTACTGGGCTTTTTAAAGGAGAAATTAGGGGAAATCTAGTGGCCTGTGATACACAGTTCAGATTAAAGAAATAAATGACTGTCAACAACTAAAGAGAGCTCCCCTGAGCTACATTCTATGACAAAGGGCATCTATAGGCCTGTGAACCTTTCAAGCAGGCTTGGAGTAAGTTTTCATCAGTCTCCTCCAGCTCTCTGGATGTTAGATAAAGATTCTACCTCTTGTTTGCAAGCCAGTACTTTCATATGATTTTTACCTGAAATCAGGCTGCAAAGTTGGTGGTCTCAGTCTAATTTCACTGTGGAGTTTGGTTTCAGCTAAATTCTACACTTAAAAGAAAGTTAGAGAAAGATACCAGTCCATGTTAAGTGAAACTGTTCAGGATGTGCTACAGCAAGTAGCTCCTACTTGGTGCTACCTCACAGTGCCAGAAATTCTTTTATTGCTATAGGAAACTGACTCTGAGAACCTGAGAGAACTTTAGGAAACAGCTAAACCTGGAAGTGATTAACATGTTAACATTAGCTTCCTTCATTCAGATTAACAACTCAATCAAAAACAGAGAAAAATACATTGTCCTAAAAACCAACAATACGTTTTTTATGCAAGAGCATATTCCATCCTGATGACTAAGCTTGAAAACAAACTCTACCCATGCTGTCTATACTATAACATAACTACAACATTACATAACATCTTTTCCCAGGATCAACATGTTGGCTTCATAGCGTATCAGGGAAGCAGAATATTTGCCCTGGAGGCCTTCTCTGTGCAACACAAAACCTGTATAGTCACTGACACACACCAGAAACTGAGACACTTATTGCTGTACTGCATGGAAACCAATTCATTCATATCAATGTTTCATGAAGTGGCTGTCAAAGGAGTGGGACCCAGCACTGCTACTACATGGAGGAAAAGTGGGAAGTTAGGGAACATCTGTTTTGAAAAGAGAAGCAGCTGGAGAACACAATCACACTGGGGCAAGGGAGAATAAAGGCCTTGAGTCTTTTCCCTTTGTTATAGGGGCACCTAGAAAAAGAAAACTATTATATTATTGCAGAATAGACAGAAGTGCTTCAGGCCTACTCCCAGGAAAAACTATCAATGGAGTGAGAACAGCCTCAAGAGGTCAGAGTCAAGACTTGGCAGGAGTTGGGAACAGTCAGGAAGACCAAATGCATCATAGTTAGGTGCCCTAGAGTCCTGGGTGTAAATAAAGCATGCTTAAATTCTATCTGTAATGCTGTGAGACAAGTTTATACTTCTGTGCATAACGGGTAAGCAGAGTACGAGTTCAAGTTTAGTTGTATCCAAACTCCATATTCATCAAGCCTCCACTCTGCCATGAACTCTTCATCTGTTTTCCTGCTTAGCCCAAATCTCACATTCTTTTAGTTCCTCTTCCAAGAATGCAACAAGTCTAGAATATAACTAAGGAAATAACTTTTAGATTGTTTAGGAGAAAGTTTTATACAATTCAACAGAGGAATATGATCTTTATAAAGCTTTTACTTTAAATAAAAGAATTTCATATAGAATTGCATTGCTACTTTAGAAGTCTACAGAATGATTATAAACCCTATGAAACGGTCTCATTATTTATTCATTTCTATTTTTTTTTTTTAGAATAATTTCTCCACAATCCTATTTAATATCTAGGGATTAATGAACTCTGGGTGTCTCTAGAACTCCAGCTGCCAAAAGGTGGCACTGGATGATGGGACTGATCACTCCAAGTTTCCCTGTTCCACTCATGCTCTCTGAAGCACCTGGCTCTGGCTATTGTCAGCAATGGGCTATTAAGTTAGATGGACCATTGGTCTGAAAAAATCAGCCTATTCTTATATACGCTAATCTATTATCTTAATCCATACTCAGTGCCATAACACTTGCCCATGTAAGCTCATGCTGAAAATCCCCACAGATCAGTCAAATGGAGCCACCAACAAAAAAGATGGCTCTTGCTGATTTGCAGGGTCCCATTAGATGAGCATGTCATGGGTGGGAAGAGGAAGAACATTGTTAAAGTCACAGGGATGGAGTAAGCAGAAAGAGAGACAAGGGAGAGAGCAATCAAGTAATTTGGAAGCCCAAATGTTACAAGTTTACAGCACCAAAGCATTCAGGGAGTTAGTTATTTATAGCCCTACCCCTTGAGTATTTCTGAGCATAGACGTGAGGCATGGTAGCTCCCAGTAAACAGAGAAACATTGTATCTGTTAGTGGATTAAAGGAAAGCACAAGGATTGATAAATCTTCCTTCCTTCTAAATACTCCTGGATTTGCTGTAGACTGGAAATCGCCACCTTACATAACTGACACATTACTGCAGTAAGTAGAGGGAAAGCCATATACACCCACATTACCAATCTTCCTTAATTTGGGATGGAGAAAAATGCTTTTCACCCAGCTTTAATACTCAGTAACATTGAAAATCCTACCCTCTTCATTCATTCCAATAACAGAGTAAGTATTTGAGAGACTTCAGCAGACCCACAACATAGTGGGGCCATTAGGCTTCTGGTCCAGCTGCTCATTCTATTCCTACAGCATCAGAAATTACTGTTTGTCAGAATATCAAGTGAATGGGTAGAATCCTATCTGTTTCTATATTAAGACAATGTTTATATATCTCAAACTAAGGAGATGTGATTCATATCTACATGAAAGTGCTTTATTCTCTTGTGTAGCTAATAAAGACGTCAATTTTTCTAAAAAAAGAAGACTGATATAAATAAACTATATTTGTGACTTCAAGTACATTACAATTTAAGTACCACAAATAATCCATAAAAATCACAAGTCAGAGCTTCCTTACAACCTCTCTCTCCATCGCTCTAATACAAAAATCAGACTTGATTAGACTGAGGAGCACTGAGTTAAGGTAGGCACAACATGCAACCTACATGAACTCAATGAGAGCCTTTCTACACCTCTAACAGCAGGACCATGTGAGAGATTTGTGCCTACTGCTAACTTCAAATTAACAGATATGGTTGTTTAGCTCAAGAAATACAAGCTCATGCTCTCAGATCTCAGGGTTCAGCCACCAACAAGGGAACACCAATACAGAGAACAGCATGCATAAACACAGTCACTTATGTTCAAACATACTCTGTTTAAAGTGCATCCTTCACTTTAAAAAAAACCAGTCACATTGGCATCTGAAATGGCTTTACCTCTACTTTCCTATTCCAAAACCACCTAAGATTACCCTAACTAAAAGCCCTCACCATTTCTTCTGTAACTGTACTTTGTAAATTATATATTTATTTTATCTTGTATAGTTACCAAGTCAGTTTCTCTCTAACTTGTGCCTTTTTACAGAGTGAGAAAGCAGGTGCCACACAATACTGCATTTTTAAGGCTAACAGTTGACAGATGTAGATAGTGAAACTACTCTCTAATCATTATTTGAAGATGACTATGAAGTATCTAAGTAATATTTGCTAGCAGAGATCAGAAACAATTGTTGCACAGACATAGCAGAAACAGCAGGTTATAAACACATGGGCTATGTCCACACATACATCATTATTTTGAAATGAGTTATTTCGAAATAAAGTCCTTATTTTGAAATAAGTTAATTTGAATTAAGAAAATGTTAATTTGAATTAAGGGAAAGCCTGCTTTTGAAACAGCTGTTATTTTGAAATGGTTATTTCGAAATAAGGCAGTTTGGACATGCTGTTTCAAAATAGTTGTTTCGAAACAATGGTGTTGTTTCGAAACAACTGTTTTGAAACAGCATGTCCAAATGGCCTTATTTTGAAATAACCATTTCGAAATAACAGCTGTTTCTAAATGAAGGCGGTTTGAGCTGTTTCAAAATGACGGTTCTTATTTCAAAATGACAAACATTTTGAAATAAGAAAACGTCGTGTGGACATTCAGTTTTTTATTTCAAAACAACCAGTATTGTTTCAAAATAAAAGAAGTGTGTACATACCCATGATGATGTAATCCTTATAAAAGCAATGCTGAGGTACATGATGTTGCAAGGTAGAAAAAGTTACATGTTAAAAGAAAAAAGTCAAGACAAACGGGCATGAAATGTTCAGCTAAATATTATAATTTTGCTACTTTAATTAACATGAACTATAAAACTTAAAATATTTGAGTCAGATTCTGCTTTGTCACTCAGTAAAGTGTGCTTTGCTACAAAACTCTAAAGATAATTTTACCAGATTATACGATCCTCAGTTGCTATTTTAACAGTACAAAATACAAAAATACAGTCAGACGTGGTTCGTCTATGGTTGGGTTATCCTGATGTCTATTTATCCAAAAAGCTTAACTTAAAACCAGCACAGTCATCTGAGAAGCACCATTGATGACTCATTTTAATCCAGATGAAAACCAAGTGTACAGATTCAGTTCCATTACTCAAGCCTGATCATGAACAAATTTTAGAGGACACGAGATCTAGCCAATAACTACAGCTGAGATATTTTTCTATTACCACAAACAGGAAAAAGTAAAATAAAGTCAGACTTAGATTCACATGCTAGTACTAATTCCAAAAAATTTACAGAATCTGAAGAACAACTGGGAAATACCATATTATTTGTTTAAATTCCTCAACCAATCTCACAATATTAATAACTTTTCTCCCCTTCACTACCTTTCTGAAAATAAAATCAGATACTCCGTAATTCTCAGAATGAATTTGCAGTTTTGTCTACTACTTTATGTATGGGGATGGGACATCATTTTTGAGGGAATAAGAAATGTTCATAAGAACGCTGTTGTGTGATTTTATGCTGTTGCAAGCACTGCTGTATTTCCCATTCCGATGTTAACCAACTTAATGTTTCAGGGACAAGTTCACACACAGACAGAACAAGTATATACAGGCTTGGAAGACAGACTACAGCACAATAACAAAATTCATGCTTCCTCAATTTCCTTGCTCCTCTAACACTTACTTAATGAAGCAAGGGGCCTGCTATTTTCCAGTTAACTGGACTGTTTTAACATGAGTCTTTTCTATTGAAACAGAAAGCAGAGGAGAATACAAACACCTGCCACCTGTCCAAGCTATAAGAAACTACCAACCTATCACTCAGCTAATATATTCACATAGAACATTATGGATCAGCAAACCTCTTAAGGGGAGCAAAGTAGGTTTCATTCAGATATTATTAGCACTCAAAAGTTAGGATGATAAAGCAAATCTTCTATGAAGATTTAGAGTCCTTAGAACTCTGACAGAAGTTTAATCATTATAGTATTCCCTGTCTGGCTTCACACCCATTCTTTTCTTTTGCCCTTCCTTTAGCAGCAACAGATTGAAGATGGCACAATATCTTTGCAGAGATATGCTTGTAAAAGATTGTGATTTAGAACACTCCCTAGCATGGAACCTTCAAGATTACTACAATCCTCTCTCATTTATCCCACTGTGGACACAAGTAGTGCAAGAGAAGGCAAAAAAATCAAAGAATGTTTGCCAAATGCCTTTGACATTGCTCCCAGACATGCCCATCAAGAAAAGTTTATTTTAGAAGATAGGTGAAGATTCACCTGATCTTTTATTTTATCAGAAACCATTCACCCATACCTTCCAAAGCATAACTGTATGGCTTATTTTTTTCGCTATGAAATAAGATTCCTGTGTAAAGCCTCACATGACTCACTCTCTCTTGCAGACACACGGAAAATGTGCAAGGAAATGGTTAAGTGCCAGCAACCATAAATACAACTCATTATGAAGAGCAATGGTGGTCAAAGGGACAATAAGTTTGGGTTACAGTTGAGTTGAGTGATAAGGAGTTTTCCCTTTGAAATTGCCCACATCTTTGTACTGCAGGCAGCAAGTCAGTGATATTTTTTGACCCTGACCCCTTAGAAGTAGGTGTCAGTCACCAATGATGCAATATAATCTGGAGGACCCACACCCCACTCACAGATTTCAGTGGGGCCCATCTGAGGGAACACATTTCTCTCACCCTTTTTTCCCCCCAAAGCTGAAGAGCAGAGAACTACAGGTCCCTCTACCTGTCTGCCAGGTAACTCACAGCCCTAGATCAAATTGAGCAGCTCCACTTTACAGCTGTAGGTAACAGTTGGGGTCATCTGTTTGATGGCTGCCACCACTGATCAAAGGGTTCCCCTGCGACACAAGACTGGCTTTTGAGGCACAATAGACAATCCCTTGGTGAGACTTCTGCAGTGATTACCAGCCTAAATAGATCAGGATCTCAGATTGTTGGATGGGTTCAAATGTACATTAATTAGGTCACATTCATAACTGCCTGCTTGGTTCGAGTTCAGGCCTCTCAATTATTTAATAAAATCTTTGATGAACCTGACCCAAAGCCACCCACCTCTTTATTTTGTGGCAAAGGAAATTAAACATCTAGGTAAGAGTTAAATATTATTAATATAACTTAGCACATATGCTTTTAAAATTAAGAATAGCTGCCCCTCCAAACTAATCACGTGGGCATATAAACCTTAATTTGGGGAAAGCCAGTTGCCTCAAATATTCAGCCAGCATGATTAGCTTGTTATTTGTCATTGCATCACTTCTAATAATAGATAATATGCTCTGAACAAACTTGAAGGTGGAAAATGCCAACAAAAAAAAGATTTTAAAGGTCACTCTAGGAATCAGTAGCCAAATCCATTTTACTCCTCTCTCCAGTAACACAAATGGGTCATCAGTGACACCGGTAAGTGATTCAGATGATAGCTGTCAACCGTGATAGACAGCCTAAGATATCTTCTCAGATTGACAATCAGATGGGTCATGAGGGGTCACTGAAAAAATTGCTGAAAAGCTTGTTTGTATGCATCAATTATGGGGAAAATTTGAAATCCACCAACACAGGAAGAAAAATCTAAAGATTTTTGTCTTTTAAAGTTTAAAATATATGTCTAAACAGCAAGAACACCGAAAAATAACATGGTCTTTATGTGCTGTTGTCAGATAAATTTATTTAGGTAACACTGGATATGGTAGCCTGAACATGTTTAATTCCTATGATATTTAGGGTAAGAACAAATCGCAAAGGACTCACTTGGTCCAGAGGTGGATGTCATAAGCAGCGCTGTAAGTATTCAGTTTAGGTGGAGATGGATCTGGTAAAAGTTGAGAGAATTATACAGCCTGACTGACAAATATGACTTCAGTGACACAAAACCTCACCTCGCCGCTGCAGCCTGGGCTCACAAGCTGCCCTCTGACCATGTTAGCATGTGGCAAGACAGAGAACTTGGGTCTGAACAGCAGAATTAAAACTGGGATTGATGATTTAACAACTATTTTATACTAGAAATAAGTGACCCAAAGCTTAATGCTATTTATATAACAGTTCCTCTAAGTTTCTGCATTAATTCATTACAGTTCTTTGTTGTCAGATGACCTTGTGGAGAAATCAAAATGGTTAAGATGGAGTATCTTGCTTGGGATGCCAGCACAAAAAGATTACAGTGGCCCATTGGGATTGAGAAAGGAGACCTTTTTTCTTTATTCAGTGATAAGCGTTAAGTCTTGGAATTCTGTTTCAACACCTCATACAAGCATAATACAGTGCCTTTCTCTCATTCCAATAGACACGGTAGGTTGCAAACACAGGTTTCCATTTATCTGATTCTCCTAACTTGATAGCAGTTTGGGGGGACAAGGAAAAACCACTAATATCAAACACCTCATGATATAGTGCAGTTACTGTATACTGTGATTGAGAAAAATTCCTTATTTCTTTGTGGTTACTAGTGTGACTGGTGGTTTGGCACCTGTTTGCACCAGTAGTTTCAAGCAACGGGTGAAATGCACTGGGAAGCAGTAATATTATGTTCTACATCTGTCTTCAAAGAGAAATTCAAAGTATCAGTGGGTAAAATACAAGAACCCCATGATTTCTGAAATAGTGTTTGTTGGATTTCCTCCTGAAGTTTTTTGGTTATTGCTGTTTATTTTTAGTATACTCGTATTGAAAGGCTAAATTCATCAAGATTCCTTTTCTCAGTGTTTCATGAACTTCAAGTTTAGAAACTTAAAATTAAAAAAAAAATTGTATGGTCCTAAAATTCACCCTGAAAATCATTGCTTAACTGCAAGAAATCATTCTCCTTAACTGCAGGACAGCTGGGGAATAAATTCCAAAGGGGGCAGCCGTGTTAGTCTAGTAAAGCAAAAAAAGCAAGGAGTCTTGTGGCACTTAAAGACTAACAGATTTATTTATTGCATGAGCTTTCATGGGAGAATATCCCACTTCGTCAGATGCTTTGAAGAGCTCTTCAAAGCATCTGATGAAGTGGGATATTCTCCCATAAAAGCTCATGCAATAAATAAATCTGTTAGAGTATGTCCACACGAGTCTTTTATTTCAAAACAACACTGGTTGTTTTGAAATAAAAAACTGAATGTCCACACGACGTTTTCTTATTTTGAAATGACAGGCTCTGACATTTAGAAATAGGAACCATCATTTCAAAACAGCTTAAACCCCATTCATTAGAAATGGCTGTTATTTCAAAATGTTTATTTCAAAACAACACCGTTTGGACATGTTGTTTTGAAATAACACCATTGTTTCAAAACAACTGTTTCGAAACATGTTCAAATGGCCTTATTTCAAAATAACCATTTCAAAATAACAGCTGTTTCGAAAGCAGGCTTTCCCTTAATTCGAATTAACATTTTCTTAATTCAAATTAACTTATTTCAAAATAATGATGTGTGTGTGGACATAGCCTTAGTCTTTAAGTGCCACAAGACTCCTTGCTTTTTCTGAGGGATAAAATATAATTCACTTAAACAGCAGACAGGAAAGCTCCAGTTTTCAGAAGGCACACCAGAAACCTTCAGAAAATCAGCCTTCAGGTAACTGGTAGCTTCTGGCTGAAGCTAAGCTTCTATGAAATGTATTAACAAGGAAGCACCAACTTCTGCAGAATTTAGGCACTGTTGCACTTCTCTTGAGTACAGAAATATAGCAAAACTGAGGTCTGAAACTTCCTTTGCACAGAATACAAGTTTCGCAGTCAGAACAGCCCTGGATGAGACACACAACTGAACTTTTGTGGCTGAAAATGGGTTAAGTCAAGTATGGAGAAAATTGCGTTAGTTTACATAGTAACTTAAAAAATTCAAAATATAATGTTCACTTGGATCTTTATTGTTTTTTCTTGATTACATCCACATTCATCCAACCATCAGCAAGATTCTTCCAATTCTCAAAGGATTTTTTAGTCTTCTCTAGCTCCTTTCCTCACACAGCTGTCAAGCTACTAAAATCCTTAAGTTCCCCCTTAAAAGTATGATCCACAAGGTCTAACAGCTGTATTACAACTCAGATACTGAGCAGAGAGTCAGCAGTTTAGATTACCTGTTTCTACTGTATCTATCCTACTGTCCAGTTGCCAGAATTTTAAGTACTACATCATCTAACCCTTCTCAGAGCAGATCTAATCATCATGGTACTTGAAAAACTGCAAAATGTTCATCTACACTAACGCTCCTAAAGTTGATAATGGCTGTGGCACTGACCTAATGTTAGCAACAGCAGAACTTTTTTGAAAACACAAGGCCTAGGACTCCCATATACTAAAGTCTGGTTTACACCCAAAACTGAGGTTGGCCTAGCTCAGGACTGTGCAAATTTCACACGCTCTGTGACATTGTTAGGTCAACTTACCTGCACTGCAGCTGCAACTAGGTTGAGTAAATATTTCCACAGACCTTCTCCCACTCCAATAGAAGGGGGATTTCCTATATTGATGGAAAAACACACCCAGCATTTCAGCCACATAGCAACAGTGCCATAGCTGTGGCACTGTCGTGTAAATGAGAAAGAAGTCCTGTGGCACTTAAAGACTAACACGTTTTTTATTGCATGAACTTTCGTGGGAGAAAAATCCCACTTCAGAAACCTTGAATATGGGGGAACTATACTAGTATAGACATAAACTAAAACACTAATTGGCAAATTACCCCAAGCTCCTTCTAATCATTTTCTTAAGTAAATAGCAAAAGGTCACTATATTAGTTTGCTCTTTTTGCGCAGAGTTCTTGTTTAGTATTCTATATAAAGTCGTCCAATAGCGTATTAGTCTCAGAAATCAAGGGTGAGGGTCAGACATGGAGATTCTACTTTTTTCCTTCCCCAAACAAATAAATATTAGGAATTCAGGTTACTTTCCATGTTATTCCCATAAGACTGTCTGATTAGAGAACTAATAGGATTTATGCCATCAGAAGCAATTAACTGAAACCTGAGTGAGAAAGCAGGAAATTACTTTTATTCAGGCTGCTAAAAAAATTTGTTTTTGTTAACACACATTTAATTCAGATATCTGAGTAAGAGTTGAAAGGAAATCTTTGTTAAAAATTCAAATATGCATCATTTTATCAGTAGGACTCAAATATTCATCATTGTATCAGTAGGAGCATTGCTAGCAGATTGAGGGATGTGATTATCCCCCTCTATTTGGCACTGGTGAGGCTGCATCTGGAATACTGTGTCCAGTTTTGGGCTCCCTACTACAAAAAGGATATGGACAAATTGGAAAGAGTCCAGCAGAGGGCAACAAAAATGATTAGAAGGCTGGGGACATGACTTATGAGAAGAGCGACTGAAAGAACTAGGCTTATTTAGCCTGCAGAAGAGAAGACTGAGGAGGGATTTGATAGCAACCTTCAACTACTTGAAGGGGTTCTCCACAGAGGAGGGAGCTAGGCTGTTCTCACTAGTAACAGAGGACAGAACAAGGAGCAATGGTTTCAGGTTACAGCTGGGGAGGTCAAGGCTGGATATTAGGGAAAACTTTCTCACTAGGAGAGTGGTGAAGCATTGAAATAGGTTGCCTAGGGAGCTGGTGGAATCTCCATCTTTGGAGATATTTAAGGTCCTGTTAGACAATACCCTGGCTGGGATGATTTACTGAGATGGTCCTGCTTTTAGTAGGGGGTTGGACTAGATGACCTCACAAGGTCCCTTCCAACCCTATGATTCTATGATCACCTCTTCACTTTATGGCCATGGAAGCTATTGGTCTACATCTCTTGGCCCTCCCAGAAAAATCCATTAAAGAGGAAGACGAAACTTATCATTTATTTAAATTTCACAAGTAGAAGTTGAAAAAAAACAAAATAAAAAGCAAAGACTGCACAGTCTGCATCTGCCCTACTGCAGTCCAGGTCTACATCATAAAGGAGCAGAATTAGACAAAAACTCTACCAGTCCTTCTCCCTTGCAATCCATTTCAAGTGATCTTTACCACTTTTCCTTGTTCTTACCTTCCAAACCTTTTACCACCAGTCTTTGGATTCACATCAGCTGTCATAGCACTATATGGCCTTAATGAAACAGAAGTACACAGTAACACATTTTCACTTTTCATTCAAATGAATGGCATGGACCGTAACTGGCTTGATGTTTGAGTACATATTTCTATGTGCCTCACTTTAGCAGTTAACGTCTCAGGAAGAGATGTGAAATATAAACAGTCACTCAGCTTTTATGTCTATATTTCAATAAGGCATTTAGCATTGTCACAAATTCAATTCATACATCCAACAGTCAACTATATAGAGATGCAGAGCTGACTTTTCAACCCCATTGTACTTTAGGTTGTTGAGAGGCCCTTGCAAAAAGTGACTGATTCCATTTATCAAACTTCTGTGAATATCTTGAGTTTAATTTAGCAAAAACTTCCATTTAGCAAAAAAAAATAAAAATTACAAAATGGTGGTAATGAAGCAGCAGAGAACTCATTCAACTGATTTTTATCCCCCCAGGTTGTGCTTTCAGCTACTAGACTTATCTTTAAAATTGATGGCTGCTTTTAAGAGCATGTGGGCAGTTCTAAAAGTTACCTACTCAATTCATCCACAAGATGTCAAACTACTAGCTAAAGAGGGCCTTAGGCAACAAAGACAACTGAAGGACAGCCTAATATTCTGGTTTCTTGGGGGTGGACAACCTAATATTTTTGTGGAACAATAGATCCATTCAAATTTATCAATGCTTCATAAACAAAGTGAGCATGATGTATATTTTCCACAGGAGCTCTAAAAAAGTCCGTTGCTTCCATTTTGATTCCTCCCTCCCTTCTTTGGTTCTCTGCCTCTTCCTGTCCTATACCCTCCTTCCATTACTCCTTCCTGCTGTTTAAGTGATGACGATATAACATAGCCATAGGGCATGGGGAACATTTACTTTCTGTGTTGCTCTGTGAGGAGTTCATTAAAACTCATTTACTCTGAGTTCATCACAGACCAGATTTGTTAAATTATCCTTTTCGCCCATTCCTCTCTTTGGGACCTAATACTGTGTTCTAAAATTTGAAGAATCTCCTCCCCCTCCTCTAAGGGCAGCAATCAAAGGAAGAGATCAACATTCTCTTCATAATAAGATCAGGCTGAAGAAAGCCAGATAAAGGGGGAAGAGAGAAATTCAGTGAAGAGCTATTATGGCATTTCTTAAATTGATGGTGATGATGTGATTACTTAATACAATGTCAGCAACTATGGTTTGATTGGATTGCAATATTATTTTGGGGTAGGTTGGCACTATAATGAAAAGGAGGTACTCAAACATGAATGATTGGAGTCATGACTTGTCCATGATAGTAGTAAAATAATCTGACAGCAATCAGACTTTTCAATGAACATTTGAAGGTACTTAAAAAAACAACTCTCACTATAGATCAATGAGATACTAGCTAGAGAATGGTCCAAAAGACTGGAAATACTTAAACTTTATTAGGGTCTGCCATTTGGACATAAAAGGGAAGCAGTGTTATAGAAATTCTTTAAGTATCTTCCATGAAAGAATCACATATGTACTTTTAATCACTTGATTAGAATGAGGCTGACTCTCATTCTCAGGATAAGGTTCAAAATTTCAGGTGTAAAATTTCCAAAATTAAGGGACATTTTGGTCTGTAGAGATAAGGGCATGTGTATCCATCTACATTCATCCATCATGCTAGATTTTTCTCAGACAGCAGCTGCCAATACCAGCACATATTCTGTTCCAAAGCAAAACAATCTCCTCAGCCATTTTTTGTAAAGCTATAAAGTTATTATAGCAGCAACACATGAACATGAAACTTTAAACATTATGTTAAGAATATCAATTAATATTAATTCACATTAATTTACAGTTAATGTATGACTTAGTAATAATCTTTTCTACATTGATCCTTAACTCAGATAAAAGCCTTTCCTCTTGTAGACCTAAATAAAGAATAGTCACAGTCTATTAAAAACAAAATAAGACATTTATCATGAATTTCACAAATAGGCCCTGGCCAAGACATAATTACACTGAAAGGTCTAGAATGCAATACAAATGTTTAATGATGTGTTACTTGGCTTGGGATTATCAACCACATGCATTTTTATATGCTTTTTTTTAAAAAAAGTACACATAGAGCAGGGCTCTCAAACTCAAATCATCATGTAGGCTGCATGAAGACTAGAACATTAGCCTAGTACATTAATCTGAGGGCCCCACCACTGAAACCTTTTCATACAGTGATATTGTAAATATTGGTAACAACAGTGTCATTTTGGGCCGCAGAAAATAACTTTAGGTGCCGCATGCAGCCCTCAGGCTGCCTGTTTGAGACCCCTGACATAGAGGTTACTAATTACTGGATTTTTACAAGCATGACAGGATGCATTAAGAAATAACTTTTTATTACTTGTGCAATTTAAGTTCTCCATCCTGACTTTTATAGGTGCTTTGCTAAAATCTTTAAGAACAACAATTTCTTCTGCAGAGAATATGCTACCACTGTTCGTACTAAGGAACTGAACCAAAAGGGTGCTGCTAAAAAAAAAAAAAAAAAAAAGGCTGTTTTATCTCGTGATTGAAAACAGATATCAAGCTTAAGCTGATGTTCTTCTCCAAAGAAATTGCATCTTAAATCTGACAGCTTGGCATTTCCAGCATTGAGCAGTTCTCTAGCACATCACTGATTTATAACCATTTTTAAATAAAATATTTTCCTGTATTTTCCCCTAGTATATTTCTAATGCCTGTTCAAAGGAACAATCAGTTACAGTTTTTGTTTCACTAAAATACTTACTTCCCACTACAACTTGCCAACTTCATTGCCAGAATATAACAAGGCAATGAAATCTGAATGGACACAGATGAGCTCAATGTTCTTACCACTCTACCAGTTTTAAAATAAAATGTAGGCATAATTGAATATGCAGGGTCATTTGGCAAACAGCAAGTAACCCAGAAGGTCTTGCATAAGGCTAACAGACTGTTTATGAATAAAAGGCAAACAGAGTCTCAGCAAGACAACCATCCTTTAGAGAAAGCTTCTGAACAATTTATTTAAAGGGAGGAAAAAAATCACTCCCATACTATGGCATATTTGTTCTGGGTAGATTGTAGTGGGAAGAAGTATGTGAAAAATATGGCAGTGAATTGATAGAGGCTAGAGGCATGTCAGTAATTGATCCTGTCTAAGTTTTTCTGAGCAGTCCAACAAACTACAAAGTAGAGGCATGTTACAAATTAAATAAGATGAAATTTACTAAGGACTAATGCAAAGTACTGCACTTAGGAAAGAATAATCAGCTGCATAAATACAAAATGGGAAATCACTCCCTAAAAGGTAGTACGGCAATAAAGGATCAGGAGAATGACAGAGGATTACAAACTAAATATGGATAACAATGTAATACTTTTTTTTTTTTTTTTTTTTTTTGCAAAAGGGGGCAAATATCTTGGGATGTTTCAGCAGGAGTGGTATAAGCAAGACATGGAAAAAAGTTCCAGGGGGTAGCTGTGTTAGTGTAGGTCAGAAAAAAACAAACAAGGAGTCCTGCGGCACTTTTAAAGACTAAAATTTATTTATCCCATGCAATTTCATGGGAGAAGTACATCTTCCATTCTAGTGCTCCTGTTGAGAATCTGTGCCCATATTTGGGTACGAGAGGAAAGATGTGGTCTGAAAGATGAAAGTTCAGAGAGAAGCAATAAAAATGATCAAAGGTTTAAAATGTGAGCTGTTAGGAAAGACCATGGGGGGTGGGGGGATGACCAAAACAGAAGAAAAGATTGAGCAGGAGGCATGATAGCAGCCTACAAATACATAAAGAAGGTGTTTTAATGGATGCGTGATGGCTTGTTCTCTTTATCCACTGAGGACAGAAAAAGTAGTGGGTAATTACTTCCTTTCCTAATTACTAAGTAACTGCAGCAAGGGAGAATTACAGCAGACAGTAGGAAAAACTTCCTAACTATAAGGATAGTTAAGGACAAGTTATCTAATGATTATGCGGAATCTCCGTCAGCAGAGATTTCTAAGAACAGATTAGACAAACCCCTGCCAGGTATGATCTACATAATACTTAGTCCTGCCTCAGTGCAGGGGACTGGACTAGATGGCTAACAAGGTCCCTACATTTCTATGAAATTAGCGTACTGAAGAACCAAGGTTTCAGGGACAACTTACTGTAACATTTAAAGTGACATTGTCAATTTCAATTAAGCCAAAATTTTAAAGTTTGGTTGAAAAAGTCTGGGATGTCAAACAAGGTGGACAGAATAGCTGAAAAGTTTCCATTCAGATTACATTTTGTCTTTTCAATACAAAAACTTTTTATAAAAAATCCAATGGCAAAAGCCTATGTGAATGCATCTGCGAACACAGCGGTAAGGATGTTCCAAGGGGGCAGCTCTGTTAGTCTAGTAAAGCAAAAAAAAAAGGAAGGAGTCTTGTGGCACTTAAATACTAACAGATTTATTTATCACATGAGCTTTCATGCGATAATATCCCACTTTGTCAGACACTCTGAAGAGGTAAGGATGCTTGATGATATGTTGCAGAACGCAGAGCTGAGCAACAACTTACACTACTGAAAACTAGGAAGCGCACAGTTAAGATTGCCTATGCAACCTGAACTCTGCCCTCTTTCAGCAGTGCCTCTAATATACTTTATTACGGTGCACAGCTTCTCTCTGCCAGTGCCATGGCTGCTGATATGTACAAGCTCTTTATCTTCTTTTACAATCTGTTTATTTTCACACACAGGATTCCATCTAACACTGTTACAAGACAAAAAAGTTGAAAAAAGTTGCCCATGGCACATTCCCTCTGGTCCCTTGGAGCTGGTAGAGCTTATTTTCTCATTCAATTTCTTAGCTTTTAGGTAGGAAAAGGTACGTTGTTGGTAGAAGTTAGTAGTCATATAAGTGGTTGTAAATATCATGACCTGCAATTTGCACACCAAGTCAAATCAACCTGTAGTCAGCATGCACCATCTTATGGGGCACTTCTGGCTCTACCACAAATTTCTGCTATATCATGAGCCAGCAATCATCCAGGATCTACATACTGGCAATCCTAGCAGCGAACATATTTATTTCCACCTCAGCAGTCAAGATGCTTTCCCTGTCAGTTCCAAATCTACACACGGTGTCTTTGAAACCACCACATTAATCTGCCCCAAAATCAGGAAATAGCCATGTGCCCCTTCCTCTCCCAGGGGACAGTGACAGTCAAATTCAGATTTTTCTCAATCAGCCCAAGGCCATTTTACGATCCGTCCTCATTTCTCAACTTCCCTAAAACCATAGCCCTAATCCCTCTTCCTATCCATCCACCCTGCTCTTGAGGGTGACCAGATAGCAAATGTGAAAAATTGGGACAGAGAATGAACAGGTAATAGACTCTTCTTAGGAAAAAAAAAACAAAAAAAACACAACAACCACCACCAAAATCAGCATCATCCATCCCTATAAAATCAGGATAGCTCGGTCACCCAACTTTCCTCCCCAACATAACCTTTGTCTCCAGTTCCTACACGCCATGCAATAAAAGTCATGTTTGACTGGCTGCTGACTGTTCAGCTGCATTTACAATAAACTCCCCATGCCATAACAACATCTCATACTGTAATATGGAACTTGTAGCAAGTAAATTGAGTTATTTACTGCATGGGTGTACAAAGGTTTGGACTAAAAATTCAAAGATGAGGTGTTTACCAGCACCAATGACTTCAGCACAGCCCCTCAAACTACCTCTTAAACTTGTTACCCAAGCAAGTGTTGCATCAGTGCTTTGCTTGTGCCAGAGTAAAGTCCCAGCACTTCTAAGATTGGCAGTACATAGCCCTGGGACATCTAGGCTTGCTACATTAGTGATGGAAGTAAAATACTTGCTTGAATGTTAGCACCTACTCACTTAAGCCCTGGCACCTTTCATTACACACTATTGACTGGGTTCCATTGTTAGTGCCTCACTGTTTTCTTTATTGGAGGCTGTAATTCTTCCAGACTGCACAGCTATGCAGGGGAAGTAGTGAAAATGTTCCTACACTGAGTTTACACTTTGGATCCCCCAAATATTTTTGGATACTCTTATAATTGTGTGACCATTTATTACCACTTGAGCATCCTCTCCCAGATGGAGTTTCTTTCAGTATTCCAACACAAAATCTTTCAAAAAACAGAAACTAAAACCAGACAACAAGAAAAATGCCACAAACAACCTGTGCAATCTTTACCACAGTTTCAGCAAGTATAGCCCACACCTTCCGAAGAGTCTGTCAGCTTCTCAGTACATAAAGCCTGGAGTTAGTCCTTCTCTATATGCCTTTCCAAGAAGGCATTTGCAGTCTCTCAGAGGCCCTTCCTACTTCTGATGATCTCAGTGTCTCTATCACCAAGCCATCCCTCTAGCTTCCTGCTGCCTTTTTATCATATAGTGCCTGATTTCCTCAGATGAGACTCATCCAGTAATCAGGGGGGGGTTAGCCACAACCTCTCCAGGCCATAGGCTACCCACTCATTACAACCATACACTATCTTGTGTAAAAGTCAAGTCAATGACACCAGTTGGAACTGGCAGCACAGAGATAGCTTGATTTCCAGTTCTACACAAAATAAAACCACCTAGAAACTTCCGGTAAATGGCTGGTTTTCTTCACAAGGCTTTTATCTCCAGAACCCCTGACTCAAATGATCCTGAAGCCGCATTAGTAACCCCTCTCACTTCACAAAGTGCAGCTAAAGAAAATCCATGCAAATTTTAGAGGATTTAGAAGCATTGCCCTTCAAACAGGGAAGGATAGAAGGATGACAAAAGGGCTTCTCTATACATTCATCTTAGAGATGTGAAATAGACCATTAATCTGAAAGTGATGTTCTCAGCTGAATGAGAACATCCCACAGACATGACTACAACCTGGAACAAGTGTTCTCAGTCATGTGAAGCACTCCATTCATTTCACTCCCCTCCTGAGTGCTTTAGAGCTCATTTTTCATTAAATATACCCATTCCCAGCTGCCCATCCCAACAGGCAGGACTTCTCCAGATACTGGTTCACATGGGGAGCAGTGAATGAACCTCAGAACCTCTTAAATGGGCAAGTCGTTGCCAGAACCCAGCTCACATGAGGGGGATTGGGGTCCAACCACTATAGATGGGTATAAGCCCTCCCCCAGATCCTGGCACACACTTAGGTAGCACCCTCCCCCCCGGATCTGGGGATATACATGGGCAGGGGGAATATAGGAATTCAAGTATTCTTACCCTATTCTTTTGCTGTCCTTCTGCCACTCACATTCTCCTACCCACAAGACTCCTTCACTGGATCCCCAACCTCTCTTCCCTACTACCACTTATACAATTTCCCCCCCCTCCCCACTGCAGCCACCAATCTCTCCTTCTCTATCCCCACTCCTTCATGTCCCCCATTACACCTCACCTCCCAGGAAGCATTCACACAAGATTCCCTCCTCACACACAAAAAACAAAAGACACTGGAGAGTGTGAAAGAGTGGGATCACGACAGAGTGCACAAGGCTGTGCACGCTGGCACAGCCAAGTGAGGAAAGAGATTGGCAGAGCTGGGATTACCTTTCCTCTCTCACCTGAGCACTCCATCTCTCATATCCCCACTGTCCATCCCCCACCTCATAAGTCCCCTGCCTCTCACTGCAACCACAGTGCCCCTCTCCCTCCACTTCTGCCCCCTTATCTCCCCTCCTTTTTGTTTTTAGACAGTACCCCAGAATGCCTGTCCCCATCTAATAGCCTGTTTTTAGGGGACCTGGTGTTCCAGGGCCCCTAAAAATAGAAATACCTGTTCTGCAGGAGTGGGCCAGCTCTGTTTTCTATTTTTAGGGGCTCTGGTGCTGGAATGCTGGAACCCCTAAAATAGAAAGTAGAGCTAGCCCATTTGGGCAGGGGAGGCATATTTGCTATCAATTCCAGCCCCAGATGGTTTGACGAATAGCACATACCACTTGGCAGAGTGAGGCAAGTTTGATCTCCATCATATCAGTAACTTGATCTCTAGCTCTGCATGTTCATGCACACTCACAATATAACCATCCATTCTCTTCTTGTTTAATGGCTATTTTGGGGGCTTTTTTCTCTTGCACCTCACACTTGTAACACTCTAAATTTGGTTCACTAACTCTGGGTCCCAAGACATACCAAATCTCAAAGAACTCCAGCTGAAGTCAATTTTACAGGACTCAGAAAGGTCAATTTTTAAATGGATACCATGATGCAACCATGAATACAGTGGCACTCCCATGCTATAATATGAAACTCTGCTATGCTGAAAGTCTTAGGCCCAGGAGCAGGAGGCGTGAGAGGCTGAGCACATTCTGCGTCACTGCCAAAGAGGTGCTGCTGTGCAGCAGTGCTACTACAATCTTCAGCTATTCACAGCCCCTATAACATGGCCTATGCCTGAAAATATACCCAGGCAGTTACCCGTACCCACCATAATCCCAGCCATACCAGGGGTATTGCTAATTATGATTAATCTGGTAGCAAGGATAAACTAATTTACAAGTAAAAATCTACAAGTAAGTTGACGGTTTAGAAATCTGATATGGTTATAGCCAGATCTGATTTTCCTACCTGGTCCCCATGTCTGTAATGAGCAAAATCCAAATTCCCAGTTTCCAGGTGAGAAAAAAAAAATCTAAATTTCACACTGCAAGGCCACCCATTAGCTTTATCTGAACACTGACCCTCACAAGTATAAGGATACAAAACATGAAATGGATATAGAAGAGCACGTGTGCATGGAAGAAAAATCTACTCCATGAGTACGTTGATTGCTATTTGGTCCTGTATTCACCACCAGAGATTTTGAACCCAGTTACTTTGTAGACATATTGTTTATATGGCATTAAACAGCAAAGTCAGCTGAAACAATTAAAAACAATATTTGTGACAGATTACATGCAAAGCTGTTACATGCAATTTTGATTGATGTTTAATCAATAAATTGTTCATCCCATGTGGAAAAATTCCTGAAGAGTCACAAAAGAACAGAAAAGGAACTGATGTATCTAAACATCATAGGTCCAAACAACACCAACATGGTATCTTTAAAGACTAGTGTCAAGTTACTTATCTGAGGGAGGTTATGCTGAAAAAATGGTGTACTGTTAATATATTAATGCTCTGCTAACACGCTGTTTCTAGAATCCTCAGAAGTCATAAGGCATCTCTACTCTACCCTGCAGATCAGACTAAGGCGGTTTGATGAGCAGCACACAGGGCTGGCCCAACCAGACAGTTGAAGTAGGCCATTGCCTAGGGCCCTAGGCTTTGAGATGCATCAAAGTAGACAGAATTGAATTTATTTATTTGAAATAATATATTAATAAAACCAAAGTCAGTCTGCCTAGGGTGCTAAAAACCGTTGGGGGCAGCCCTAGCAGCACACAACTTTGAGGATTACATTAGTGTGAACACAGGAACTTTAAAATTGTGCCCTCAGTATTCATGTGAGGGAGTTCCATGCAATAGTTTGGTGAGCACTGCTATTCAAACAGTTAAAAATTGCCTTCTCTCCTTACAAACTTGATTTTGAAATCCTTATTTAGAAAGAGAGAGAACACACATCTCTTTCTTTTTAACCAGGATGACATAAATGTAAAGCTACACTCATTAACAGAATCATGAACAAGTATGGAGAATGATGTTCACTGCTGCAGTCTTTGGATGAACCCATATTTTAAACATTTTCCATTCAGTTCATCATTCCTCAATACTTTGTGTAACTGTCATTTGTATGATTGCAAGGCAAGTTCAAAATTCTACTATTCTGAGTACTAAACACAAAATACAGTGTAATAAGTACACTGCAGTACATTGATTCATTAAAACCCCAAATGAGCTCATTTTATGACTAAATAAATATTTATAGAAATGTTATAAATATCTCTAACCATTTCTTTAGATAATTAGAACACACATTTTATTTTGTACAATGCTGCCCAGACAGAGTGTGGAATAGTGGGTATAGTAGTTAACATTCTGCACTTCTACTGGCAATACCATTACAACTATTTTATGGAAAAGTAAACTGAAGCACAGAGAAATGAAGAGGCTCTTCGAAAGACAAAGCATATCAGTGGCTGAGCTGGGAATGGGTTTCAGGAATCCTGATCCCCAGGCCCATCTTATTAACATTATCTCCCTGCCTGGCTCTGTACTGAGTGGTGGCAAATTGGTCAAACACAAACAGAAACATCACACAATTTGGAAACTTGATTTCTTCATCTTTTAAAAACCAACTGAAGTTGTTTCCAGCTACTGAATGATGTTCAAATTGTGATGTAATCTACTCAGTTCACAGTTAACTATGAAAATCATCATTCTGCAAGTCATATCAAGTTAAATTTAAGCGATCAGCAGTGGCAGGAATTCCTTAGTAGCTGAAAGTATTCCTTTTAGGTTCCTGAATTACACCAAAGGATTATTAAAATAAAGTGCTCGAGGTCAGCCTTCAGAGTGCTTCGAGTAATACTGGGATAAAAGTTTCCTGGCAAAAAACACTGTGGCAGATATATCATTGCTCTACAACATTCAACAACTAGAAATACAGAATTGCACCAGTGCAAAGCAGAACGGACAGGTGTCCTGTATCTTTAGGCTGGATAATTGCCATTAATGAGGAAGTTTAAAATCTAGCTTCTATGAATTTTCTTTGGAAGAACAAAAAAGTCAAGCAAGTAGACTCTGTTAATATGCTTTGATGAGAAAAGTACCTAATTCTACTGGGGAATTGCTATCCATTCCAGATAACAAAATGCAGCTTAAAGGGCCTAGGTGTGGCATTTTGAAGAAACATGCAAAGATAACCAAACATTTGTAAATCACAAACAAGGAAATAGTTAATGGCTTTAGGTCAGTATAAGTGTAGTTTTATTTTAGGGGGTTTTTTTTAGCTTGTTTCAAATACCAGTTTATTTTTGTTTTTAATCCTTCCATGTTGCTCAGTAATAAAGTCAGGTTCTATACAGGGGCAGATTACCACACAGGCTTATGGGGCCCATGCTCACTCCACCCTGATCATGCTGGCAGGAGGAGCAGGGTTGCTCTAGCCCAGAGGAAGGGCTCTGCTGTCCTACTCCACCCTTGGGCCAGGTGGTGTGACTGACTGCTCCATTCTGGCAGTAAGGCTGGCTGCCATGCACTATGGCCTCCAGCACAGCCTTCAGGCTGCACTGGAAGCCGCACTGTACGCACCAGTCAACCTCGCTGCCTCCAAGGGCCAATCAACTGTACTAGAATGGACTTCTGGCCCCCGGGCCCCAGGCTGGAAGGGGGCATGGCCCATGGAGGGGTAGGGCTCCAGGCCGGGGGGGGTGGACAGTGGCCCCCCCAGTGGGAGTGGACCAGGAACAGAGGTTCCAATCCACCTCTGGTTCTCTAAAACAAGATGTACATCTTTTTATCTATTTGTTCTGACTGTGGCAATTACTTTGTTTTACACAGCCATAGCAGCATACAAGGAAGAGTATGTAACTAAAGAGTGCAAACTACAAAGCACACTGCTTCCTATTCAGAAAGCAATATAGTGAAATTACTTTTAACCCTGAATAAAATAGAACACTTTAAATAAAGGTCAGTAAAAAGTTATTTTACCAGTTAATTACACAAAGAAAAAGAAAGCAATTCTATTTCAAGGCTGGTTTTATATAAGCATCAAGGTTGTCACAGATAATATATAAACAGAAATGTCAAAAACCATATCCTGCCCATCTCAGATGTCACATCAAGGCCAGGCCAACCACAATCAGCAGTGAAAGCAACTCATGTGACTACACAAACAAGCCAACTATTTGGAATGAAAAAGACATTTGTAGAGTCAAACAAAGGCTCTTTAAAGCTGAGCAAGCCGACTGAATATCTGGTAGAGGCAGCTTGACAAAAACACTCAAGGTGAGAAGTCAAAGTGTCTAGATCTACATGTGTCACTGAAAGCAGGAAAGTAGCCTCTGGGGAAAGGACATAGTCAAAAAATCCAAAACACCCCATACTACCATATCTGGAGAGCAAGGGCAACAATCAGTAAGATCTCTCCCTCTCTCTCGTACATGTACGTACGTACACACACACTCTGAATTTTGCTAGAGCAAGTATAAAGCTGTCTTCAAGCTCACTCGTAAAAGATTAAAAATACAGAACAATTTATTAAGCTGAGAACAATGTACCAACCATTAAAAAACAAAACAAAACCCTGGTTATTTAGGATTCAGATACCTAAGCAACCAAAGAGTTAGAGGCTTAATTAAAAGTTATTCAAAACTTCAAGGTCAGAAGAGTCAGACTGGAGACCTCATGAAAACATGTTTTCTCATTACATTTTTGCAATACATTAGTGGATCTGCCTGGGCTAGAAATAAGGCTTTCATATGCTATTTCATAGCAGTCAGAAACATGACTATACTAAGAAATTATCCAGTTCTTCAGGCTTCTATAAAAAGAAAGGTTGGTTGAAGGTTTGGGTGATGATTAGGGTTCAGTCATTTTATCTAAATTGGTTTGCCAAAACTTATTTTTCATGATAGTTTTCAAGACATCTGGCTGGCCCACTGTATGTAGGGGGATGGCGTGACAAAGTTCCTTCTCTACCTTGGTGGGTCTCATCCTTCCTTCTAGCAGTGAGTCTATTTCCCTCAGGCCTGGGGAAGTTTACAGCCCTCATCCTTGTGGCAGGGTTTTCCCTCCCTAGTCTTTTTACCTGTGGGGCTCTTCCTGGCCAGCATTTTGCTCCTTTTTCAGATCTGTCTGCCTCCCAACCATACCTTGCTTACTCTCACACTCCAGCTACCATCTTTTCTGGAGGGAAGGCTTTTTAAAACATCCTTGGTGGGGCCTTTATTAGCTTCAGGTGTGCCAATTAGCCTGAAGTAACCACTGCTCAGCTACAAAGGGGAAAGGAACTTGCTGAACTCTGAGCTGATATATTAGTTTTCTGGAACTCTCTAGAAACTTCCAGTCTGACTCTGACCCTGTCACAACAGATATCTATATGGTTGACAGCCATCCCTCTACTGATTTCCAGGGGGCCAGGATTCCAGTCCCTGTCTAAGTTACCAGCTTCTCATTTCTCACTGTGCAGTATCAAGGTTTCTTTTAGCAAGTGTTTAGATCAGTCTCTTCTGTTCCATGTGATACCACTGTGCTAGGCTAGCTCCACTGACTTATTAAACAGAAGATAATTCTACAGTTACACTCACCTTAGCACAGTAGAAATGTCTTCCCAACACCACTGAGGGGAAAAACAGAGGCAAGGAGAAATTAAAATCTTTTTTCAGTCATAATCTTCAACCTTATGGCTCTAGGTAGCATGAACCAAGAATGTTCCTTTCTCCAGGGCTGATAAGTTGAGCCAACAAGCAGCTGGTCTTAAAGCAAGCCAAGTACCAATCACCTTGGTGAGGTATTAGGTAACAAACCAGATCCCCTACTCACAAAACATTGCTTCTGGTTGCTATCTTGGATGAGAGAAGGGAGAAAAGTTCAAGAAGTGGAAATCCCCTACAGTCACATATTGAGTTTTAAGGGGTTTATTTTCATTTTTAAATTAAAAATTATAAATCTTCAAAATGGGTTTACCACCAAATACTATCTTGAATTCTGCCCTCCAAAGGGAAAGTCCATGCAGTCACTTGGAAGCTTTAAAGGTTTATTTCTACTGGGGAAAAAAAACCTATTTAAACAACCTTTAAATACCTTTCCCTAGCCCAAAAGTAGCTTTTGAAACTTTTAAAATGGCCATATATTCTTCAGCTGCCCAGGGGCAGCCCTCATGCACTGCGATTACCAGCTGAAGCATTTAAAAGTGCTTTATAATTGCAAAATCCATGACATTGCTTCAGCAACACTCCACTAGTTAAAAACAAAAAACAAAAAACAAACTGTGTACAAAATTTTCATTACACTGTATGAATGTGAATATTAATTTGTCATATTATCATCGTTTAAGACTAAAGAACAGCACAGGAAAACTGTAGAAACTTAGAGACTCATGAACACCACAAACCACTCATGTGCTGAGCTTGTGGGTTAAATATAGTGAAATGAACCCAAAATGTTCACAAAGCCTGTTTTCTTTCATTTGTATGTGTTGTGACAATGCATCTTTTTTGTCACGTAAGAGCTCAGCATTTCTCAAGCTGGTCTTGAGAAGGTCTGAGGTAAAATCAGCCCCACTCCAGAGATTTAATACTTCATGTGAGCCTTCTTCAAAATAGTTACAGGCTGGGTTTAAAGAAAAGTAACATATGTTTGTTTAAAGAAATCTTAACTGACACTAGAGAAATGCCTCTTCTTATGCTCGTGACCAATTTCCAACCCCCTCACCCTCCTGCAACCATTCTGGACCCAGTTATGGTGAACAGGAAGGCTTCCTTTCCAAACCCAAACATATATTTTCCCCTTATGAGATAAAACAGCTCTTTACCCTAGGTGAAACCTTTTCTTCTCACTACCAGCCCTTATGCGCCTTGCTTCTCATCCCTCTCTCTCCTTCCTCAATCTCACTGAGGGGGGATTCTAAAGGTCACAGGCTGCCTTTCGTTAGACTCACTTGTCCACAATTAATCTGAGGTACCATGTTTCAGTTTACACAGGAAACAGTATTTGAACCATTCTAAACTGATGGCCCTTCTTTCAACCATCCTTCCAGAATCTTCTGGTCTGACTTTGTCACAATGTATATACATAATTATACTATATAGATAGAATTAATATGTTACACTGTGTCTTCAGGGTTGTACTGGTAGAAATTTGGGACAGATGTGTTACTTAAGTGGAAAAGCTGACAGTTATTTACAATGAGCAACAATACACTTTTTACCATTTTACAGCACAGTATATTTATTTCTGGTGGCTGGGTTGTGGGCTGCCCAATGCCTTTTTTATGCAAGATAGTTTGTCATGTTTTAAATAATCCTTGCAGAGGTGGATTAGTATGCAGCATGTATGTGAACCATTCAAATACATAAAAGACAAATACTTTATCAAAAGGATATTCTCTCTCTGACATGCTTCCACACAATGCAACACAATTTCCTCCCTGATGATCACAACTCTATCATATAGTTTATAGTGTTAGTACTTGATCTGCTTATAATTCCAAATAATTCACTAGACTGACATTTAAATCACATGACTTTCCAACCATTTTGTATTCCTTTTAATAAGGGTTCCACGAACTCCTGCCATTATAAACTTTGTCTCTCTCTCATGAGGTCCCTTCCAACCCTATGATTCTGTGATAATTATGGCACTGATGGGGCTAGCACCTGTTCTCCTTAAAGAGGGCCAGACAGCTTTTGATACACTGTCACTAAGTTTTTTGGGCTATTCAGTTTATATTTGTCCTTCCTCAGTTTCACCCTATTTCTTTAACTTACAGCCCTTTTTATTATACTGAATAAATGGTTCTCCAGATTTGTACTCCATATATAATTTTAAAGTGGAATCCTTTCAGGAAATATCCCTCTAAATTCACTCTAATCCCTCACTGCTTCTTTTAAAAATACATCAGGTGAGGATGTGAGGAAGTCTATGAAGGCCATAGCTTGAAAAACACTTCATCAAATTTCTCTCCTCTCTCATGGACAGAATTATGTTTTGCATATGTACAAAGAGAAAAAGTAAGGCCAGTCAAAATTTGCCCCTTGCATAACTCTATTGGAGTCAATAAAATGGTGTCACAGATCAATCAGGCATGTTTGCCCAAGGCCGCCTTAACTGTTTCAAAGTAGGCCCTGTCTGAAGTTCTAAAATATTTCTTCTAAATTTCATTTCTAACCTTCTACGTATTAACCACTTCCATTCAACTTGGAAAAACAGACTGAGCTGTATTTTCAGAGCATGCCATATGATATATAATAATGAAAGTAAACCACTTATTTCAGTTTGTTTCTGTGTAATAACACCACCACCTAGCTCACAGGCCTTTTTCCATCTCAGGCACAAGATGGGTGGAAATGTTTAGTGTAAACAAAAGATATCTGCATAATTTCCAAGTTCCAGAAACATTGGAAATTCTTTCTACAAGTCCTGGAAATAGCTTCAAAAACAAAACAAAAAAAGGTAGACTGAAGAAAATTGGACAAGAAGAGAAGGGCATGCTTGCACATAATGCATCCACACCCATTCCAACAATACAAACAAGGAGTCCTGTGGCACTTAAAGACTAACAAATATATTTATCACATGAGCTTTCATAGAAGAAGATCCCACTTCGTTAGATGCTTTGAAAATGGGGGAACTTACAGAATGAGAGGAAATAAATGCAAGGAAGTTTAAGTCATGGGATGAGGTCACACTATAACAGTAAATCAAAGCAGCTGTTAAGATTAAAACACTGAGGAAGAGCATATAGAGGAAGATGTGGTCAATTCGCCTGTTGTAATAAGAAAAAAAAATCCAAAGTCCCTATGTAGCCCTCGTCAAATCCCTATTTAGCCCTAGTCAAATTTGCAAATAAATTCGAGCTCTGTATCTTCTCTTTGAAGACTTGAACTATTATTCATTTGTCTGGGCACTGCAATTAGCAAATCGTCCATGGACTGATCAGGAAGATTGAAATGTTCACCCATGTGTTTTAGAATGGAATGCTGTGATTTTTGATGTCAGATTTGTGCTCATTTATTTTTTTGTGCAGAGACTGTTCTGTTTGTTCAATATATAAGGCGGGGGGTGGCGTTTCTGGAAAATAATGGTATAAATCACATTGGTGGATGAGCAGATGAATGAGTCTTTGATGGAGCAGCTGGTTTTATTAGGCCCTGTAATCTCATCTTTTGTGCAAATATGTGGGCAAAGCTGGCAGAGTGGTTTGTTGCAGGGATATGTGCCCCCTTTAATGGTTCTGTTGTTAGGTCTGTAGTTGCTGGTGAGTATCTTCTTAAGGTTCAGGGGTTGTCTGTAAGCAAGGAGAGATCTGTCTCCCAAGGCTTGAGGGAGTGAGAGATTGTCTCATAGAATAGGCTGTAGATCTTTGATTGTGTGTTCATCTTTAAGTGCCTTATGATTCCTTGTTTGCTTTGCTGAAATAAACTGACATGGTTGCCTTTTTGGAACATTTCAGCTATGTAATTTCTAAGGTAATCTTTGAGATTTTGGATGTACTCACATCATTTTTTTAAAAACTCACCTGCTTGGCTAGAAATAAAAAAGGTGCTAGAGCTTGTGCATCCTTAATTCTTATTGTAAAACCCAGGTGTATTTCTCTATTTTAATGGGGTTTACAAGAAAACCCAGAAACTAACTAGTTTTTCTTTCCTTGGCTAATCCCACAGACTGTTTAATGCCAGAGCTCTAAAGACAGATGCACATGCCAGCCACTGTACATTACAAACAAATTGTAATGAAACCAGGTTTAGGTGAAAAATCTTTTATCAGTCCTACTTATTGAAATTAATTACTTGTGCAGAGAAATTTCAGTAAGTAGGACTGTTAAAAGATTTGTTATCTAAACTTGGTTTCATTACATTTTTTTTTCACAGTAAGTATCCACTTCCATGAAAATAAAACTGAAAAAAAACCCAAAATACACCCAACATTTTGGCTAAAAAAAAGAATCAAAGTTGTTTGTATGGAAATTTAAAAAAAAAACAAAAAAAAAACACACACACACACCACCAACTGATCTCTCAGTGGATCTGTCACACTCTTTGCTCTACCTAAGGCAGGGCTCAGCAACCTTTGCTGGCCCCTATGCCAGCCCTGCCCACTGCACTCTGAGCAGGTGCTGGTGGCAGGGCCAAAAGGGGGCAGGGCCAGGCCTCCGGTTCTTGGCCAGGGCTGGAGCCGCTCCCACCCATGCTGACAGGCAGCCTCCATTTTCCAGGGTCGGGTCAGGGTTGGGGCCAAAGCTGCAGCTCTGGGTGGGCCAACCCATCCCACTTTGCTCTAGCAGTCCTGCCCAGCAAGAGGCAGGGCCAGCAGGGACCAGGAGCCCTGCGTGTTGCAGCTTCTTTGTCCCTGCTGGCCATGCTCACCAGCCCAGAAGTGCAACCAGTGGGGGCCTGGAGCTGTGGCACACGGCTCTTGAGGCCCAAGGCTGCGCAGCACTGGGCGGCTGGGCAAAAGGAGGAGAGTGAGTGGTGCCACCTGTTGCTTAGGCTCAGAACGCATGCCAGGGATTGCCGACCCCTGACCCAAGGTCATGCCTACACTACCAAATGATGTCAACCAAATTTATGTTACCAAATAGGCACTTAAGTTATTTAATTGCTTATGCACACATGCTCTTGGCTCCTTGTGTTGGTGATGCATGTCCCACACTAGCAGCACTTCTATTGATTGTACTATCAATGTGCGGCATTGTGGAACTGCTCCTCAAAACCAGTAACTGTCATGTAAGCAACACAATGTCTACCCTGACACTGTCAACCTATTAGCTTAGGGAGGCACTCACACTGGCAGGAGCCAAATAAAGACAACATTTCCACAGCTAGGTGGACACAAGGCAGTTTATGATAACCTAAGTGTGTAGCACAGGCAAGGTCCTTCAACTCCCTTTGTAATCAATAGAAGTTGAGGGTACTCAATATTTCACAGCATCAAGTCCTTTAGAGGGAGCCTATGAAACTGTAAACATGTACACTTCAAATAAAGAATGAGAATTGCCATCAAGAACTGTTTTCATTCATATAAAGACCATGCTACACATTGTTGCTTCAAAGACTGACCAGTATCTCTATACACCTTCCAAAGATCATATTCACCTAGCTACTACTAAACTGACATTTCACTGATATTGACAAATGCCATCCATAAAAATATTATTTATAAATCTTTAATGGGAATCCCTCACTACTTCTCACTCCTACTCTGAAAAAAAAATCCCTTGAGAAATAAGGTCAAGGAAATGATTTTTCTCCCTTAATTAAGAGATTTGTTCTGCTAAAAACCAATAGACTGAACTTCTGGCAAAAAAAAGGATGCATTAAACAGGGGCAAACCAAGAGCACAAACACCATTCTGCACCTCCCAGTGATTCTCACATTTACAAATGCAATCGTTTCAGTCACACATCTTTCATGCTCATTTTCTGCCTATTTTATTTGTGTGATAATGCTTTATTCCCATGAATGCTCATAGAAAATGAGTTATAAGTTTACTTTGTAAGATCAGTTCCCATTTAAAAGTGCAGACCGTGTGTTTTAAACCAGCACATGTGAGTATATGCACTCAACTTGGTATATTGTATATAGAAGGGGACAGGGTTTTTCATTCATTTATTTATTTATTTGACATAACAAGGGAAACAGTTCTCAAAACCCCTCATCAGAGTCCTGGCACACAAACATTAAACCAGTCAGTCAAGTTACCAACAGTATCTCTTAACTCTGGCAATGAACACAGACAAAATTACTTTGTGTCACTGACTGTAGTGATGAGAGAAAATTAGAAATAAGTTAATGCAACTTGGTATATTTGTGTGTCATTGGACACTGCTTACTTAACATAACAGGGAAATAAGTTTCTCGAGACACAGGCACAAACAAATTAAATAAGCAAGATGAAAATCTGACCTCACTGTTTACAACTAGGAACACACAGGCAATTACTTTGCATGAATGTGATGAGAAAACATTTGAATTTAAACTCTGTTCACATCCAACTAATCTTACAGTAGTTTAATTTTCTAGAAACCATGCCTTAGGCAAGAAATGTGTGGTCCAGAGGGGAAAAGGCTTTCAGTGTTCTAAAGGTACAAAATACTGCTGTTTATCTTTTATGTATGTCTGAAACATTGGCTTCTTTTCCTGAGGATTAGAATTCTGGTCATTCAATCATGAAAGATAAAAATTTTCTTATTATTTATGAAACCATAACCCACCTACATAGCACAAGTTTTGAATATGCATCAAACATGCTTAGTAAATGGTTTTCCAGTGTAATAAAACAACCATTTGAAATTGTCAAGTAAGTTCAGAAAATAACAACATTCCAGGAAATTGCAAATATGGTGTGGGCTTTAAAAAGACTGACCAACAAGCTATTCTCCCACCTGTTAGTTATAGGAATATTCATTATATGGCATGCAAGAAAGCTTCTGTATAAAGAGTTACAACTGGGTGTAATAAAAGGTGCAATATTCTGCAATTCTTAAGAATCCTGAACTCTATTCTTTGACCCCAGTCACCAGACAATCACATCAGGAGTTGACTTTAGTGATTACCAGGACACCTAGTAAATTAAAATAAAGATTCATTTACAGGACCTCATGGAAAAGAGTGTTCCATGAAGCATAAAAAAAGAATTCAAGTTTTGTTGTGCAGTGTGTCCTCCCTGGTAAGGCACATGAATTCCACCACAATGACTGATGCTGAGAGCCACACAGTTGTCATTACAACAGAGAACTCCTTTAGTAGTGCTGCTTTAAAAACTGTTTTAACTGAGCTTAAACACAGAACACAGCTGTCAGACAGTATATGATACTTTTAAAGAATTTAATTTGTGACTCTGAGGATGTTTTTACAGTAGTGGGGGTGTGGAGAAGTTGAAAAGTGACTCTTTGGCCCACCTGTGTACAGGTGTGAGCCATTAAAATACAATCTACACAGTACCAAAATAAATAGTACTGACCATCCAAAGATTTTATATGGAAAACAAAGCATCATTGGCCCTGATCATAAACCATCTTTGCACAAGCATATGTCTAGCCGAGCACAGAGAACCAATTAGTTTCAATAAAGCTTCACATTGGCACCAGGATCTTCCAATAGGAAGCAAATTGCGTGATTGGGGCCTGGATTTAAAACAAGTATTGCCCCACCCAACATTTCACCCACCAATAAAGACTTCACTGTTGTTGTTTTAACAAATTATAATAATGGGAGAACAAGATTTAATTCAGTTCATCAGTAAGTGGGAAAGTTTTTTTGATTTTGCATTTAAGAAAGAAAAATACTTATACTCTCACCTGTACCCAGATTGTCATCTCTTTAAGACTGAGTGCATTTCTTTGTTGCTTCCTGAACCACCTCCTTGTAACTGAGGCTGTCCCAAAGGTGACCTAAACAGGCTGTTTGTAGCTGTCTTTATGATCCCTACTTTGCCAGTCAACGATGATGTCCAGTCACTTGCCTGTCCACTTCTCTCCAGAAGCACCTTCTCATTTCTTGCATGAAAATGTTTAGGAGAATATCCTTGTCAAAAATTGTAAAGTCATTGATCATATCCCTTTTATTGTCTAAGACCCAAACCTTGCTTTATTGTTAAAAAATTGCTAGTATCAATTAGCACATCAACCCCCTGTGACTCCTGATGTCTAACATCAAGCTTGCTCAGACTACTAGGTCGCACACTCACACATCTGTCTTTTACCTTGTCCTTCTTTCCCTCTGCTCTTTATTTGTATCCTTTTGTGTATTGTCTTGGGTAAGGACTGCCTTATATGGGCTGTCTGTACAAAGGAGTCCTAACCTCTGCATAGGGCCATCAGGCAATACTGCAATCAATACAAAAAAGGAGCCCTAGTTCCCCCATCTTCAAAGCGTCTGACAAAGCAGGATTTTCCTCCATGAAAGTTCATGCAATAAATAAATCTGTTAGTCTTTAAGTGCCACAGGACTCCTTGCTTCTTTTGCTGAACTAGACTAACACAGCTGCCACTTTGGAACTGTGGCACTTTGAAACACCAACAAATTCATTCATCTCATGAGCTTTTGTAAAAGAAAATGCAACAAATTTGTTAGTCTTTCAAGGTGCCACAGGACTCCTTGTTTATTTTGCTGAACTAGACTAAGACGGCTACCCCTTTGGAACTTAACTACATCCTTAGTAGCTGATAATCACTGGGTAACAGTGTTAATCACTTCTCTACACAAAGAGCATTATAAATACTATATGAGAAAACATCACAGGGAAGGCTCTCATCTGCAAACTTGATGAATGCTAAATAGATACAAGCTAAGAAGGCACCCTCTTTCTCTTGCCATCACTCACAGTTTGTTGTTTGCAGAATCAGAACTTATATGCCAATGTTTCTGAGTCAGATCTTCCAGTGAGACCCACTCCAGTGTGTTTCTACATCAGTGGGACTACAGGAACTAAGGGTCACACTGAGCAGAAGGTACCTTTCTAGCCCATTCCAGATCAAGCACCACAAACCCTAATTTGCAATTTCAATCAACCTTCCCTTCACCTGGGCACTTTCCTTCTAGCATGATCCACTCACAAGTAAAGAGAAGGCACTCTGAGGAGTTGTCATGGTGACTGACATCACCTCTAGAATGTTGTAGTGTTTCTAATAGTCCAGTCAGAAAATCTTGCTTTTCAGTTGCAGTGTGGAGCAAGCAGTAGTTCTCAATTCCCTGAGTCACATCCCTTTAGGTCTTCTTTATGCACAAGTACTGTACAATGCCAGTTCAAAAATATTTCTAATATTTCCGCATAGCTACAATATTTAATATACATCACACTACTCCATCAGTTCTTGTCACTGGGCAAGGAAAGTCTGGTGATATAAAATACCAGATAAAGGTCTAAACAATCATTCATCCCCATCTTATATTCACACGGTGCAAATTGATAGATTATAACTGTCAAGATATTCATTTTTAGAAAAATAAGAAATAAGGATAGAAGAGAGTTACTGTAGGAGCTCAGCCTCTAGGAAAATCTTATTTCACCCTCGCTCCTCAGTCCAGAATACCTCTGCTTCTTGTAGATGAAACCATTTTTACTGTGCAACAGACACACGGCTACCCCTCTGGAAATTTTTACCTGTTCATGTAAGTTACTCAATGTTGCCATTGGGAAATTCCAGGGCCAGAGGCATTGCTCCCCTGAAAATACGGTCGAGCCTACCCCCTGCTGCGCAGCCCCACCCTGGGGGCCCAATCCAGCACCAGAACCCAATCCGGCTCCTGCCACTGCCGGTCAGTGGCAGGCAGCATGCGTGGACTCAGTCTGGCACCAGTTGCTGCCTGCTGGCCAATAACAAACACCTTGGTCTCAGATCCAGCTTCTGTTGTGTGCCGCTGGCCGGCAGGCAGGGGATGGAGCTGGAATGGGCCCACAAACCACTGGCCAGCAGCAGCAGGAGATGGATCTGAGCCAGCCAGCAGCAGACAGTCTCAGCACAGATCCAGTTCCTGCCACTACCAGCCCTGGTGGGCCCAATCCAAGTCCAGCTACTGCCAGGGCTGTACCAGAGACATGGGGGAAGCTGCAGCCCCTCTGACCCTGTGGCGGCAATGCAATTGTCCAATGGCCCTTCAAACTTTGGAATAAAAAGATAATTTAGATGAAAAAATATGAAATATCACATCCCCAAAGCACCTGGAATTACAGCGACTATACTAACTATAGAGAGGCAGATGAGTTTAGCAGGCAACTGCCTCTGCATACCAATGTACAAGTGATTGATACAAACATTGAGACTTCTCGGAGTAACTACTGACTTCTGCAATCACTACTGCTTCTACAGCTATCTGACTCCCACTCTACCTGACCACTTCTGCCTGCAGTGTGTTGTCTATATCCTAGACAGAATTCCTGGAGATACGCTTCCTCTGATGTAGTAGGTCCTTTGTTCACAATTAGTCTAACTTCAGTGGAAAACAAATCAAATTTAAATATTAAAATACACAGACTTCATTACTATGTAAAGCATTTCATTAAGCCTTTTATGCTGAAAGTATATTTTTGTTGTTGTTTTTTATCATGTTCCTTCCGAAAAATGAATTGTCTGAACTAAATTAATGAGAGGTTAAGGCTGCCCAGTTGATGACTGTAAACTGTAGTGAGACCTTTGGATGGAAGTTACTAAAGAAATGCAATTTTATGATAAAGAAGAAGGTACTATAAAAATGAAGAGTCCAAGCCTGCAAAGACCCTCCTATGTGCCCTTTTTTCCTCATTTCACGTGGAAGGCATGCAGAAACTGCAGTGATGGATGGCAGTATAAAATTTTAAGATAGAACTGTGTCATTGGGTGTAAAGCTTTGTGTACAGTAGAGATATTTTGTAAATATTCCCATGATTGCTGGATTATTACGGTATTAACACACTTTTTGTAGAAAAGGGTCTTGCAGCAAAAACAGCTTTATTAGACCTGATCAGAGCGCAAACTGACATTAAAAGGCCTTCAACGTGGACTCAAATGTTACAATCACCAGTGACACTTCACCAACATAAAGAAATAAGAATAAAAAAAACCACCACTGTTTTTTAAGATGACCCTAGCATAGACAGGATTAAAATGGCTTTAATATCTGCTTCCATCTTATTAGGCACCCAAAGCACAGTTGAGAAATATCTGCCCAAGCTAGTACTCCTTTAGTAGAGAAAAAAGGTTGCTGCTGTGAGAGCCCTCAACTCCAGAATACATTTAACCAATGTGGCCCAAAAGAATATGGATTTGACAACATATTGGATATGTTGCAAAGTCCCATTTTTCTCTCACAAACATTTGGGGACGGTATAGGGAAAGGACAGGAAAGGTTTATTTGTTAAATAGGAAATAATTAAGTGATGGGTTTACAGTTTCATGGAAAGGTGTCAGAGGATTTAAGTAGCTGAATATAACATTTGGCAAACTACTGCAACAGGCATGCAGCTCTTGAGAAGGAGATTTCTAGTATTTATATTTAAGCAATCAGAATATAATAACTTGTTTAACTATAAATCCTTTGTTCCAAATTGCAATCATTTTTGTAATAGTGCTATTGAAAAAAAGTCTGGTTAGAAACAAACCCAATGGAAAGAATATTTTTCATAAATTTTCTCTTCCTCAATAATGACTGGAGTAAATTTTGATCAGACTTTTTAAAAAATGAAATAATAAAATAAAAATACATCTTCAGGCAGAGACAAACCCTGGGAAAATTATATTTCAAATGATGAATGTTCTGAAAGAATATAGATGTGTGAAAGTGGGGGTTACAATGTGAAGTATTTTGCAGTTTTACACTGGTTGCTATTGGAAACAACTATATTGCTCTATACTTTGTATTAATCTCATCACTTAGCTTTAGATGTATCCAACTATTAACTTTTACATTAAATTCTTTACTCTCTTTTTCAAAAAATGCCTTTAAAACTATTTAATATTAAAGCTTCCTCTTTCCTCGGCTCAAATTCCTTTTTCGTATTTTAATTCTGCCTACTTCAATAACATACTAAAACCAAACAAAATAGTTTTCAAATGTGTTTCAATACAAAGTGCTTCTGATGAGACTTCTAGTCAAACAACTTTTCCAAATCCCGTCAGCATCTCTCCAGGCATCTCACTCAAATTGAACATACTAATTATGACCCATGAAGTTTTGAACATTTTAGGCCTAGTTATTATGCAGATCATCTATTTCTCAGACACACCACAGCATCTTTTTCGATTCAGAAAATATTCTGATCTGCTCCACAGCTGAAGATACAGTAGTCATAGAATTTTCAGGGATAAGTCCCTCTACAAATCAGTCTGAGCCTGGCCACTTCTTGCAGTATGCAATAGGCATGGTGTTTTTAAGAACTTTTAACTGCAGGTACTATCTAATTGAATAACCTTGGCTTTTAGTCTTCTAGCTATTAGTTCACTGAAAGGGCCATCCACAGGGGCTGCGGGCCTGAGGCCAATTGGCCTGTGTGGGGTCCCACACTCCCGCCCCTTCCCTGAGCCAGGAGTGGAGTGGGTCAATCCAGGGGATGGGCTCTCTTCTCTCACCCCACCTCTGGGCTGTCCACTCCACCCCTGGGCTAGTTGTTCCCCACCCTGGGGGCGGAGAAGAGGTGGCCCAGAGCAATGCCCCGCTCTGCACTACCACTTCGCTCTTCCCTGCTGCCTTCGGCTCCATGCCAAAGGCAGCAGGGAGGGGGCAAAGAACAGTGAGGCTGTGGGAGTGCAGTGGTGTGGGCCCTGCACCGGCATGCTAAAAAAAAGGGGGACAGAAGAAGAGAAAGTGTCATATATATTCATTTTTCATGAGGTGGGTAGGAAAACATATTACATATTTTATGTTAATTACAGATGCATCAGAGCCTCATTAAATTAATTCCCTCCAAAAATATTTTCTCCACTTTGCTAATTAACATGTCATTTTTCATATGTAGTAGCCTGTTAGTACACTTTCCCTTCTTCCCAGTGGCTATTTCCCTTCACTTCCCTTTTCCGAGAGTTTCATCAGTGTGCATGCACACTCCCCCACTCCCTTCTGGCCTTCTTCCATAGGCTTTCATTTGACCAGCTTAGCGTAGCCTAAATTTAGCACAATTCCTTTGTCTAGACAAGACTTTGGTGTTTTGTGTTCCTTCCATAGTTGCTCATGTCTTGGTGTCTGAGGCTTTTTCTTTTACGTAGACTCACTGGGTATGTCCACACGAGTCTTATTTCGAAACAACACTGGTTGTTTCGAAATAAAAAAACTGAATGTCCACATGACGTTTCCTTATTTTGAAATGACAAGTTTTGTCATTTCAAAATAAGAACCGTCATTTCGAAACAGCTTAAACCCCATTCATTTAGAAATAACTGTTATTTCGAAATGGTTATTTCAAAATAAGGCCATTTGGATATGTTGTTTCGAAACAACACCATTATTTTGAAACAACTGTTTCTAAACAACATGTCCAAATGGCCTTATTTCGAAATAACCATTTTGAAATAACAGCCATTTCAAAATCAGGCTTTCGCTTAATTTGAATTAACATTTTCTTAATTTGAATTAACTTATTTTGAAATAATGATGTATGTGTGGACATAGCCACTGAGAGAGACAGGGTAAACAAAAATGGGACAAAAACTAAAGTTAACCTTAAGAGAGAAAAGAAATAGTCTCTTTTGTCATCAATCTTTATAACTATAATAAAGGCCTATAAGATATTTTTTTGCCCAGAAAGGCTGTTTTATTTGTCTATAATCTTTTGATTTTATCTTATAAATCCCAGTCAGTCTATCCTGTAAGATACTATGGCAACTGAACTTGTAAGAGCATGAATTCACAGAAGGTAAGGGATTGAGAGAAGATGATATTTCTTAGTAGACTGAAAATCTTCATTAAAATCTCCAGTGTCTCTCCCCTACCCCTCATTGTTTGTAGGAAGTCCATATGTCAGATTCAGCTCTCCAACCTTTCAGTTAAAAATTATAGTAGATCACAATGCTCATTTCTAGAGTTCCCAAAGATGACTTGTAGGTAAAAATTGAGTATCACAGATTATTCTGATAGCTCTGAATTAAAAAAAGCTGAGCAGGATCGAGAGGGAGGGAAATCAACTGCACTTTGTTTTGTTTTGTAAATAATCCTTTCCCAGTCATCTTAAAGAAAATAAAAGTTTATACTAGAGAAGTGGTTTTCAAACCACAGGCTGAGACCCAGTACTGGGTTGCAGCCCTTTAGGTACTGGGTTGCGATGCTCCCTGCTGCAGCTGCTGAAAGACTGGAATGCATTGCTCAAAGATGTAATTGTTGGATTGTGAACATAAGTGATTTTTTTTCAACTGGGTCTCAAGGAAAAAAGTTTGAAAACCACTGCCCTACAGGAACCAGGAAAGTTTCTAGTTCTGTGAACAGCTAGACTGAGCAGCTTCTAAGTCAAGGAAATAGTGGAGGTGCAGTCATTGAACTGGGCGGGACAGGCACCATAAAATGTGCCTTAGAGAACTATTATGCATTTCAAGGGACATAGATGGGCCACATGAGTATATATAGTTTTTTCTAGTTGGTGTTATCAAACAACAGGATATACCTACATTAGTTTAATGTTTCAGTTAAAAATTGTCTACAAAATAGTTATTACGTTCAACATTAAATGAAATGGGTGTCTAGAATTAGATTCCTAAATGCTCGGTTTGGTTCCTAGGTAGGTAACTTGATTTTCAGGAGTGGTCAGCAGCCTCTGAAGTCAACACGAGTCTGTCTGTTGCTTTCAAGGGATGTTAGATTACATTCTTGGAGCTCTCACTGCTTACATCCTTTTCCTTCCTAATCAGTATGCTTTTGATCCTAGATTCATCCACTGTTCAAGCTGTACTATTTGGTTTGTGACACATTTCCCTTTGAGGTTCCATATGCCAGAAATACTTCTACTCCTTCAGCATCAATTAACAAGCCATGCAGGAGCAACCTGCTAATTAGAAAGGAGATGGCTTATATTGACATAAAAATGTCATACCAATTAGGAATGATGAGGAAGGATCTACAGAAAACACCCTTGTGATTTAACTACTGCATCTTGCAGGATGAAAAACCCATTTTTGTGGAACTGCAAAGAGAAATTATGGCTGGATTAGCTCTTAGGTCTGATTCTTCCAAACATGAACACCAACATATGCAGCAGATCAAAGCCCAATTGAAACTTCCTCGTCCATCCTCAGTCCCACAGAAAGATCTGAGCACTTCCCTCCCTCTTTCTCTTTCCTCATGCCTTTCCAATTCCACCCATTCTGCTTGCCTATTGGGTAAATTCTAAATGGATATGAGCTCCCAGCCAACATGCTTATTCCACATTGTTTTCTGGCTTAGCTCTAGAAACAGATCTAAAACTATCTTTGAGTAATTAAGAACTTGCCTACACTTACCATGGTTTTTGGTGTCAATTGAAGGGAGATATGCAAGCTATGTAAAATACCTTGTGTAGTTCCCTTCAACTTTTTAGTGCCTACTTACCATGGCATCTCCACTGTACTTAGTCAAAGGGGAATGCCATCCTTTTAACTCAGTGCTACTCTTCTTGAGAGGATGGTCTTACTATGTTGATTTCTGGATTGACTGAGCAGGTGTTCAATGGCCACTCAGTCAAACTGAAAAGATCAAACTGATGGCAGCATGGCCCAAGACTCTCAAGGAATACATGCTGGAACTGAGAAGTGTTTTACAGGAACATGTTCCCAGCTGTAGCCACCTAGAAATTGTTCATGTGACTACAAGGAACTAAAGCAGATTAGTAATAAAGTGCTCAGAAAAACTACCCACCCAAACATCATTAGCTATGCAACGGTGGAGTAGACCGGGTTATGGGATGGGCTTCACTCTGCCACCCCGCCTCTGTGCTGGCCTTCCTCTCCCTAGGGAAAAACAGATGGCCCAAGGGAGGGTTGGGAAAGCAGAGTCTGGCCCCTGGGCATGCTGTTCCCCCCTGGGGGCAGGGCAGGCTGGGCTGGCCCAGAGCAGAGGCAGGTTCTGCACTTCTGTCCCTGCCCCCCCTACCTTTGGCTCAACACTGAAGGCAGCACAGCAGGGGCAGGGGGCAGCGCGGCCATGGGGGGGGCAGTGCTGCCCTACCCACAGCAGGGCAGCGTGGGGCCCATGGAACCACAGGGCCCAGGGCGATTGTCCCTTACCCTATCTCCCCCACCCAGGACGGCTCCATAGTTATGAGACATAGCATTTAAGATTAGTAAAATCAGATACTTTGAAATTCGAGCTGGTTTTTCAATGTTTATGCAATTTATTTATTTCTCACAGCTTGAGTGATGAAAATAAAATAATCAACTTCATGCACTAGCACACAGCTGCAAAGTCTGGATGACTAATGTTACAGGGGAATGTTTAAAAAAACAGAACACTTCTGTTTGTTTTCTTAAGCCAAACATTTTAATGTCTTTTTTTTTTTAGGAAGGATCAGTTTAAATACCATTTTTTACACACACACGCACACACAAGTTTGACCTGACAGCTTCTCTTCAATGGTGTTTTCCTGATATGTTCTATCCAAATTTGCTGGAACACTTTATATGACTTTTAATAATCTCTTTTGCATTTCCTTCTCCCTGCCACCTTTCCCACTATGGGAGACCGAGTAATATAGTGTTATAGATGAGTAGTAGCATGTTGGCAGCAGACTGGGATGATAACATTTTACCAAGATATTGAACACAAAAATAAAAAGATTAAAAATGGAAGTAATAAAGTTTCTTTGTTGAGGAAAGCTATTTGTCAGGATTGTGGAGCTGGAGGAAGTGGTTCAGATAATTTGTTGTCCTGAAGGAAATGAAGCCAGGCATGTGCAACATGGTTCAAAGATGCAGATTGTGAATAGCGGAGACAGCAGTAGCCACACTGCAGTAAGACAGTTTGGTCTTTGACTTTAATGAGGACCAGGCATGTGCCCTCAGTTCCCAGAAAATGAGTTACATTCTTATCCAATTTACAACCTGATTTAAATCAAGGAAGAGTCTAGTCTGATTTTCTTTACACAGTAAAGTAAGAGCCAAATTCTGTTAGAGATAGTCACACAATTCCTGCTGACCATCCTTGCACAACTAAAATCAAAGTCAAAATGCCTCTTCTTTGGATTATGGACACCTCTGATTTAAGTGATATTTTTCAACCCATGATGCAATAGCAGTAAAACAAAATCTAATTATTTCTTTCCCATTTTATTTACTGCAATGCTGCGTCAATTAAATGTGTGACAACACGGCTGTATTTCTTTCATATTTTTCTGGAAATACACTAATTTGTGTGTGTGGAATCACAATAATTTGGCTTGTGTGAAATGAATATCACCACCTTATTTGCCAAAAATATTCAGATCCAATTATGCAATCTCTTTGAAAATCAACTCATTTGAGTAGCAGCACCCACTAAGTATCTTAATGCTACTTCTGGCCTCTTGTTATCTGTCTCTCATTAACAGAACCTCTTGCCAACAATAGTGTCTATGAGCCAGATTTATACTAGTGCAGTTCTGGATCTCAAGTGGTAATCATTTCCCACTACTTGGTATTCCTATTAGAGGCCTAAATGGAAGCCTTTGACAGAGTTTATTGCATGAGCTTTCATGGGAGAAAATCCCACTCCATCAGACACTTTGAAGATGCTTCAAACTATCTGACAAAGTGGGATTTTCTCCCATGAAAGCGCATGTGATAAATAAATTTGTTAGTCTTTAAGTGATACGGGACACGTTGCTTATTTTTCTGAACTAGACTAACACAGCTACCCCTTTGGAACTTGCTCAGAGTTTGTGCATGAATAGCAATTGTCCTGTTAACAGCTGAATACAATGCCATAGCATATCTTTGTGGATGGTCAAGACAACTCGTTATGACTTCAGAGGGGCAATGAACTTGTGATTCATAACCTCCTTTAGCAAAACAGTTTCATATTTCTGTTCATTAAATTAAACTATATGACCCTTCCTGAAGTGCGAAAGATAGGTAGCAAGCAAGGCACGACTATTTTAACTGTGACTCACTTTTTAATTTGAATTTTCTAAGCACCAAGAACAGACCAAAGCAGAGTACAGATATAATAAAGCAGTATTATGAAAGCCTTAACAAGTAATAAGTCACACTCTACCCAAGATGTCTTTGCTGTATTTTTTTTCCAGAAGTCAATCATTACAAATAAATATAGTCCCAAAATTATTCACAGAAACCCACATGATGCCATAGTTCAGAAAGTCAACTAGTAGCCAGCTGTGACTAATTTTTGTTGCATGTTTTGCTCCTTATGTTGACTTCCTCCCCCTCCAAAATAAACAACATTTATCCTTCCATCAAGCTTTTCTCCATGGCTTCATTATGTCCCTGTACCTTATCGCAATCTCCTTAAAAAATAGTAACAGCTATATGTTTGGGGACGAGGGGCAGAATTTGGGACTCGTGGATGGAAGTTACTAAAGAAATGCAATTTCAGGATAAAAAGGGGGAAATATCTTATTGGTACAGTGATTGCTTTTCTGCTCCTCACAGATACAGGAAGTTCAGTGCAGACAATCAAAGAGACCCAAAGGTTTCACTGATCTATCTCATTCTTAGGAATAAAAACTAAACTGCCTATCATGATACTGCGACCTCACAGAGAAATATGACCATAGGTCTCTGATTTTCAGGTAAAGAGATGTGGTTCAGTCTCAGCAGCCCTACGCTGGTCAGTGGTGAACAAGGTAGCAAATACCTATCCTGGTATCAGATGGTTCATACTCCTGTAAGTTCAGCATGTTTATATTTGACTTTTTCTGACAGCTGTTTCACTTCTAGCTATTCTGTGAAAGTCTTCAGACACACTTTCATCTCCATTGGCATTAACAAGAGAAATTGTCTTCTCTTGTGCTGCCACAGATCCGAAATCTCAAGACTGCAGCACATTCAGAATACTTCTGTCTACCTTTACATCAAGGCAAAACATAACCTCATGATTCCTCTTCTTAAATAATGCTATTAGCTCCCCCACTTATTTCTGTTTAAAACAATTAGCTCTGGCCAATGTTGTTTTTCTGTATAATCTGGAATACTGGATGACAGAATGGTTAAAGGTAGAAAAGATTATTATTTTCCCCAGTTGAAGTTGGAGACTTCATCTGAGACTACTTGGGCAGGATCCAAGAACTTATCTCTCAGCTATCCTATAGAGAAAAATTTACTTTTGCCCCTCTGAGTCCAAGGAAATTTCTAGCCAATAAAAGGTGTCATCTGAATGAACATTTAAATCTAAGCCAGCATGACTGGGTTAAGAAAGCAATCTGCAGTTTCTTTGCTTTTGTATTTACTTCCTTCTCTCAAACTACCAAAAAGCTTACACATGAGTAATGCAAATACACCACATATCAGAAAGTGGAAGAGGTTCACTTTTACTTCCAAGCCAAAACAATCATACAAACCAGTAGTTTCAGGGTTTTTTCTCTGCTTATTTTTGAAACATGCACACTCCACTCTAAAGCTTTTACAATTTCTTCTGTTAAAAAATCCAACTCACCAAAATAGATCTGCTTCAGTACTTCATAGGTAGAGTACATTAAAGCTGGAGAAAATGCAATGTCTTTTGAAAAATTATAGCTTACACCAGGGGTTCCCAACCTTTTTAAGGCCAGGAACCCCTTGCCCAGGGGGGAAAAAAATCTTTGTGGACCCCCCTGGGTGTCTGGCACCACCGCAGGGTCAGAATGTGGCCTGCGTTGCTCTCCTCCCAAGGAGCTGGATCCCTGGACAAGGGGCCATAGCCACAGCAGCCACAGCTCCCCGGCAGGGTTTTGAGGCTGTGGCAGCTCCTGGGGAGGGAGCCATTGCCATGGCGGTCCCCACTCCTTGATAGGTGGATGGGGCCATGGTGGCAGTGTCACAGCCATGCCCCCCCCCCCGTCTCCACCCCTTCCCCCTCTGCATGCTCAGGGCACGAGACTTTTAAAAACTCCCTGCCTGGGGGAAGCTCCCTGCTGGCTGGACACCTGGGGTCTCCATGGCAAATGGAGATCACAGTGGTGTCTGGCCCAGCTTCCAGCCAGTCTGAGGTCCCCTGGAGCCGCTCTGTTGAGAACCACTGGCTTAAACAATTTTAAAAAAATAACCCTCCCACTGAGAGCAGGTCTGGAAATAGCCGGAAACTTTTGATTTTTTTTTTTTTTTTTTTTTTTTTTTTTTTTTTTTTTTTGCTATAAACACAGTGTCACACACTTGAGGTAAGTAGGAGCAGAAAAAGATAATCAGGGAGAGCCAAGATAACCCCATGCATTTTGCAGCTCTGCCTCTCTATATCATTCAGCATTAATGCCCAATTCTGTTGCCAGTATGTAGCAGATATTAGCATATTAACAAAAATTAACTTGACATAAAAAACAGAGGCATCAGCAAAAGATGTTGAAATTCCTATTTATAGAGATGACTTCAATCAATCCTTTTCCCCAATCACTGAGGATAAGAATCAGAAGAATGCACTAATGAACTATTGGACTACACTGAATGAATATACGATACATAAATTGTGGAGTGCTGCTGTAACCATTGGCTACATCCATATATCACAGGGAGTGCCCCTCCCCAGTACCCCCCTGGGGGGGGAAGGTAAAAGGGGCAAGAGGAGGGATGGTGCCTCCACAACCTTCTTAACTCCCTACATCAGGACAGTTTGATCTAATAGCCCCAGAATTAATATGAGGGGCAACACAGCCTACAGCCACAGAGTCAACCTCAAAAGTCAATATGTGGCCTTTGGGTCAGGGCAGCTTACCCTAATGGTCACAGGGTCAATATCAAAGTCAATACGTGTGCCTCAGGTCAAGGCAGCACAGCCTAATGGCCACACAGTCAATCTGACAGTGCCTATGTGGCCCTTGGATCAGAGAAGCACAGTCTAGTGGCCACAGTGTCAATAGTGAGACAGGACTGTCCACAGAGGACACTGTGCCCGAGTAGGGGGCTCAGGCCCTCCCAATCCACTAAGCCCCAGCCAAAGGCCCTACAGTTGCTGGGGGCTGAGGGGATAGCATCATACCAGTGGGGACCCAGGCTAAAACATGCTGACTCGGTTCTTTTACCACCCCTGATTCTCCCTTCCAGGCTCCCCGGGCTGCTTTCTACCCAGCTTGCTATGGTGGTCCTCTTATGGGTCTCCAGCAGCCATGGGCTCCTGGGTCTCTGTGTTTGAGTAGCCTCCCAGAGACATCTGCTCCTCTGTAAAGTCTGGGGCTGAAGCAGCTCCTGGCCAGAAACCTCAAGTGAGTGTCCTTCCTCCTCACTGGTCAACCTAGAACAAGCTGAGCTTCTCACTTTTATACTGGGGCAGCAGTCTGAGCACACCCAGCAGAGCTTAAGGGGAGGGACTTTTGCCTCCCATAAGCTATACAGAGCCTCTCTTGTGTGGGGTATGTCCACCCCTATACACCATACTATAACTATAACCAGTTGGGGATATTTTCAAGGTCTTAGCCTAGCCCTATACCTAATACAAGTTTTCTCCACATACCATATCCTGATTCGCTTATATTTGTAAACCACTCAGAAATCTTTATTCATTGAATCACTCTCTTGTACCACCTGGAGATGGGGTTCAGTCAGTGCAATTGTGAAATGCAAATGAAAAGGCTACTGTTCTCATTGTCACTGTAAGCTAGTGGATTTTTAATAATCTCATAATAACAAAAAGTTTCACTCAAAAATAAAAGGACTCCCTTCATCTAAATGGTGTTACAAAAACTGCCATTGACCCACCAAAACATTGCACAAGAGCGTACTGCAGGGCCCTTACAATCCTTTTGAAGAATTAGAGGCTAAAGTTCATAAATAAATTAAAAAGCAAACCACTGACAAAAAACAACATTTGCAATGAAACAGAGCCATCCATGCAGAATTAGCATATATTAATTTAATGAGCAAGCAGCACCTACTGTACCGTCCTCTTCATTTGCTATAACCATCCCTCCACAGCTCTCACAAGCTAGCAGGTGGTACATTATCAGGGGAAGAAAAAAGTGGTTCTAGGCATAACACTTTGTACTGTATTTTTACAATAACTTAACCTGCTAAAGTGTTCATCCTGGCTTTACAATGCCAGCAGTGAAGTAAGAGGAATCTATTTGGGTAAAACAATAACTGAGGTGAACTGAAATTGTTTGCATTGTTGTAGTTCTATTGGGCCCATGATATTGGAGAAATGAAGTAATATTTTTATTAGTGAAAGAAACAAGCTTTTCAGCAACCCAGAACTCTTCTTTATGGAGAATACTTCAAAGGTTCAAAAGCTTGTCTCTTTCACCAGCAAAAGATGATCCAATAAAATGTATTCTCATATCCTGTCTCTCTGAATTGAGCTCAAGCCTAACTTCAAAAATATTTGGTTATCAGTCTTTGTCCCTATCATAATATTATTCAGATTTCCCACACTACTATAATTTTAGCAAGGACTGGCTGGATGTATCAACAGAAAGGAAGCTTCTTCACATACTGTCAGTCTTGTAACACTGAAAGTGCTATCTCTATCCTCAGATATCCCAGAAACCACTCAGATTCCACCCACTAAGTGGAAACTTCCTGTAATTTATTTATATTCCATAAACCACCAGTAATACAGTCTGATGCAGCAATCTTCTATATGTAACCCATGTGCCTAAATAGGTGCAATCTCTTTTAGGGATCCTTATGGCTGGGTTACGTTGCTGGGCAGATTTTGCAGCCCAGAAACCAGAAACTTCTGGTAAGAGGGTGGGGGAGCACACTGAGCATGCCCGACAAGTTTTTTTTTTTTTGCTGGAGTTACATGCCCAGGGAGAAGCCTGAGAAGAGAAGCCTGGAGAGGAGCAAACAGAGAGCTGCGGAGGACGTTGGCTAAGGGACTCAGTGAAAGGAGCTGAGCAGGAGTGGACTGTAGGATGTTTTCTCCCAGCTTTCGACTGCTTTGCGGGGAAGTTGTCTGCAGTGGAACTGAGAGCTGGATGGCCAGTGACTTGATTGCATGGTGCTGGCTGCACAGGAGGAAGAAAGGACTGCATGGCATCTGCCTGAAGATTCCTGCAGCTAGAGAGGATGAGGATTGCTTTCGTTCTGCATTCAAGCCCTAAGGACTTAAAAGACTGCAATTGAGATAAGGGTGACTCCACCTGAACTTTGGGACTCTTGGGTTTCTTACTGTTCTGTTTAAATGTATTATGGTTCTTTAGGATAAGGTGTGTTTAGTTAGTTAATAAAGTTCATTGTATGTTTTTGCTGAGTGATAGTTTAATGTGGGATGGAAACTCTGAGCGGTCTTCGCTGTGAGTCCTTTTAACAACTGGATCCTGGCTCTCCAGTTGCTTTCATCAGGGGTTTTCTCTGTGAGGCACTGGAGAGGGGCAATTGAATGAATTTGAGCCCACCCTAGCAGGTTACATATATACAGTACATCTGTACCATAAGCCTCTACATAAAGGGATGAGGAGAGCCCTGTACACACTGTGCTGAACTAACTTTGGTTTCTCTCTTTTACTCTTCCATGTACTGCCTTACTGGGTGCTTCTTATACCCATCACCTGATGGCCTGATGGATTCATCTAGCCTCACCAGCCAGTTAACTTGCACATCCCAAATCACCCTTCTCCCAGTAAGCTAATTGATGCTTAAGTTATTAGAGTACTATCTCATCAACTACTTTCTAGCACTCTGTCCCAGGCCTGAACAAACGCATCTAAAAATAAATAAATGAAAAGCCTTTTTCAAGAGGTGTACAGTCAATTTTACAGACCTTCAGTCTAGATAGCATATAGACTACCTGGTGATAACCAGGAAGTCCTGGAGTGATGAGTGGGTTCACCAATGCTTAGGAAGCTGCCTTTTCTACTTTTGTCAACTTACAGAATGATATTTTGAATGTCTGCTTTACTCTCCTTGGCTTTGCTGATCATTTCTTCCCTCTTTGAGCAGTTCAACTCTGAAGGAGGTGGGATTTTTAAAATGCTTGTAGGGCTTGAACATTTTGATTAAAAGTGGATATCTTAAAGCAAATTTTCATCTAAAAGATGTTAACAAGCAATGCTGGACAGCAAAGCTAAATGAAACATAGCAGCAGACTCATGTTTCTAGGTCCCAAAATGGCTAAGAATTAGCTTCTTGCTAACCCTAATGAGGGACTGAAGCAATGTTCCCTGTAAGCCGTGCCACTGAGTGGTGGTGCAGCTGCTGCTGCTCACTGGCACAGCAAGTACTGACCCCAGCGCAGGCCCGCGATTGGAGGAGCCGGGGTCAGGGCTGGCGGGGAGCAGAAGCGGGGAGCAGAGGAGCTGGGATCGGGACTGGCGGGGAACAGAAGTTGGAGATCAGAGCTGGGTTGGGGGCTCATGGGCTGGGGGCAGATTAGAAGCAGGGGATAAGCTCATGCCAATGGGGGTGGGGCTGATGTGTAAGGAAACGTTTTGTTTCCATTTCAAGTCATTGCTGCTAGATAGGTCAGTGGTTCCCAATGTTTTCTCTGCCATGGCACTCCTTGCTACCTTTAATTCATTTGAGGCACACTGCCATATAGTTTCCAAATGAAGCCATATATTTTCATGAGCCAATGAGCCACTCCAGAGCTCTTTGAGTAGTTTTTCAAAAAATTTTGTGGCACACCTGTGTGCTGTGGCACACTGGTTGGGAAACAGTGAGATAGGTAGAAACACAAATTCCATCCAAGATTCAGAATAAAGACAGAAAACTGTATAGAACCGTATGTTACTTGATTAACACCCAGCATTTCTACAGCACTTTCCATCCCAGGATCTCTCAATGGCTCACTATAATAGGCATTCACACATGTTTGGCTCTGTGGTATCCAAGAGGCACACCCCACCTGTGCTCACATTTAAGTGAATGGCCCTGACAATACATTATAGGCAAACTACATGTGTCTTCCCATTTTGATATCTTTACCAAGTGCCATAAACAATGGCTTTAGGAGGAGGTGTCCCCTCCACATATTTTTAGCATAGCTCTGTTTCAGTTGGAAGCTGGTAAAGGAAAGTTCAAAGCTTGCAGACAAGAACAACATAAAACTGGTAGATGGGGATTGTAGCAGAGAGAGAAGGCAGCCTGATCTAACTTTTTCAGTAAAGTGGAAAAACTGTCATTGACCTTAATTAACATTAGCTCAAGTAATATATAGGCCTAAATCAGGGTGACTTCTTTTAGCTCAATGAGTGAGATCTAGTCAGAATTGGCACATTCATGAGGAATCTCTAAAAAATAATAGAATTGTATTGGCTATCTGTGATCATCAGCTCTTATAAGTGTAATTTCTTACAAATTTTCTTTATGTATTTTCACATCTTCTAAAGGTGAGCTGAAATTACAGACAACCAAAATGTTTGTTGTTCTGGAAAAGGTAATGGCTGGTACACGGAACACATTCTTAGACGTTTGTCACCTATACACTGACAGAAGATAAGTTCCCATTCCTGGCCCAGTTGGTTGATATATGTGGTACGTTCAAGCATCTAGTGCAGATGCTGAAAAAGGCTTCAGTCTAATGAATAATAAGACAGAGCCTCGTAACAGGTTGGATGTTTCTCATCTAGACATGCTAATGTACATCAAGTCATATCTAAGTGCTGGATTCAAGGCTGACCTAGACTCTGTATATGCATTCTGGAAATGTGACAAAGACAGGCATCAAAAACTGAGGTGCAGAGGAGGCTTGATAGGCAGCATCATTGCTTCATATTTGTTTAATAAAAATGTTAAACTGAAATACTGTGGTTTTATTAATTTACTAAAGTTTGAACAAAAAGACATCTACACAATGTTCCCTCTCTAATCTGGTGATGCAACTGAGCAAGTTAGGGATGCACTTGGGGAGCCAATGGGCAGTGGCTCAGGGGCCTAGTCCCAGGACAGGGAATGAGTAGGGAACTTGCTCAGCTGCATCCATACGTTGCTCAGCTGCATCATCAGCTTAGAGGGAACATTGGACTGAAGTAACAAAAATATGCATTTTTCGCTCCTTATAGGCCAGTGATGGAAGAACAGTAATAACCTGAATGTAATTATTTGTACCTTAACAAATTCTTCTTGTGAAATGATTTCAATAAATATGTGAATAGGAGTCTACATTCAGGGGCAATTATTTTAAATCATCTATACTGAAAAAGAAACATGTTTCTTTCCCTTGGCTCCCTATGCTATGAGACATTAAATGCACTGGGAATCTTTTGCATACAAGTGATTGGGTTAATTACTGCTCAAAACTGAACTCAGTCTGTCAGATAAAATATTGGTGTCTAAGAAATTTTAAACTAAAATGGGATAAGATCAGAAGCTGAAATAGGAAAAGAACAAGTTAAAAATTACTTAGACAATTTAGATGTCTTTAAGTCACCAGAGTCCTGATAATACGTACCCTAGAATATACAAAGAGCTGACTGAGGAGATTTCTAAGCCATTAGCTATTATCTCTGAAAAATCATGGAAAACTGGAGAGGTCCCACAGGACTGAAAAAGAGAAAATATAGTGTCCAGCTATAAAAAGGGAAATAAGGACAACCCAAGCAATTACAGACCAGTCAGTTTAACCCTCTGTACCAGGAAAAATAATGCAGCAAATAATTTCAGAATCCATTAGCAAACATTTAGAAGAGAAAAAGGTGTTAAGTGATAGTCAGCATGGATTTATCAAGAACAAATCATATCAAACCAACCTGATAGCTTTCTATGACAGAGTAACATGACTTGTGGATAGAAGGAAAGTGGTAGATGTGGCATATCTAGACTTTAGTAAGGCTTTTGTTACGGTCTCATATCACCTTCTCCTTAACAAACTAGGGAAGTGCAACCTGGATGGAGCTACTGTAAGACATCTGCAAAACTGCTTGGATAACTACTCCCAGAGAGTAGTTATCAAAGGTTCACAGTCATGCTGGGAGAGTACAAGCAGCAGGGTACCACTGGGATCAGTTCTGGGTCTGGTTCTGTTCAATATTTTCAGCAGGATTTAGATGATGGCATAAATTGCACACTTCTAAAGTTTGCCGATGACACCAAGCTGGAAGGGGTTGCAAGTACTTTGGAGGATAGGATCACAGTTCAAAACAATTTGGACAAACTGGTGAAATGGTCTGGGGTAAACAATGAAATTCAATACAGACAAGTGTAAAGTACTCCACTTAGAAAAGAACAGTCCATTGTGCATATACAGAATGCGCAATGACTGCCTAGGAAGGAGTACTGTGGAAAGGGCCCTGGGTGTCATAGTGAACCACAAGCTAAATATGAGTCAGTAGCGTAACATTATTGCAAAAAAAGCAAATACCGTTCTGTGATGTATTAACAGGAGTATTGTAAGAAAGATAGGAGAAGTAATTCTGCTCTATTCTGCACTGATTAGGCCTCAGCTGCAGTGTTACGTATAGTTCTGGGTGCCCCATTTCAGGAAAGATGTAGACAAATTGGATAAAGTCCAGAGAAGACCAACATGAATGATTACAGGTCTGGAACTCTTGCGTTATGAGGGAAGATGGAGAGAACTGGGTTTGTTTAGTCTGGAAAAGAAGAGGCTGAGACTGGACATAACAGTTTTCAAGTACTTAAAAGGTTGTTATGAGGGAGAGGGAGAAAAATTGCCCTCCTTAACCACCAATGATAGGACAAGAATCAATGAGCTTAACATTTCAGCAAGGGAGGGTTAGGTTGGACATTAGGAAAGAATTCCTAACTGTCAGGGGATTAACCACTGGAATAAGTTGCCTAGGCTGTGGAATCTCCATCATTGGAAGTTTTTAAGAGCTGGTTGGACAATCACCTGTCAAGGATGGCTTAAGAGGGTACTTGGTCCTACCATGAGTGCAGGGGTGTGGATGTGATGACTTCTCATAGTTTCTTCCAGTTTCTATGATTTTATATTGCCAAAGTAGCTTTTCAGCTCAAATGTCAAGTTCTCTCATTACCCAAATAACTCTTTACTTTTGCTACCAGATCCAAGTTCATGTAGGCTTAGGCAGCTATTACAACTCCCTTCTCATGTGTTCACTAGAGGCTCTTCTGATAGAACACATTTACAAATGAATGCCAATAACCCAGATGAAACACAGAGACACAGGAACACCAGTCACAGCTTCTAACCTGGAATCATGGGCACAACTATCAACTCAATTTGTACACCACTGCCCTGAAAGTTAGGACTATATGAATGGGTAGTTTCCCACTTGCTTTGAAGAGAATCTCAATACACTGAGCCTGATTTTCCACTGCATTGTCATTTGTGACATCATCTACCCAGGTGCAGATAATGCAAAATTGGTGTAAAATGCTACCTCAAAATGATAATGTTTACACCCTCTTTGCATAGATAAAAATGATTACACAAGGTGCTAGGTAAAAGAGAATTAGGCACTCCTTTTTAGTTGAAACAGATCCCATTCCTGATGTTTGAGTTGACTAGCAACTCAGATTACTTAAAAGAACAACAAGGAGTCATGTGGTACTTAAGACAGAGTTTTTAGTATTTCTCTGCAGACAGGCTTTGCTTTTTTATATGCCAGCTTGATATGGCCCAAATAGGCACCTTCTTTCATTCTCCTTATGTACAGAATAGAGTTAACAAGCTACATGGTCCCTAGCAAGTCAAGCAGGAGTCAGCCAGTAATCAACATCTCCTGAAGGGCTACCACAGGTAAGAGTAGCTTCTGAACTCATTGAATATTGATAGCTGTTTTGTAATCCCTAACTCCATTAAATATGAAGCCAAGAAATAAAGTTCAATCTCTTACCAGCGCTTCTATCTTTCACCTTTATTATATAGCTACTGCAAGAAATCCCTGCCATTTTGTTACAGGTAGTATAAAAAAAATACCAACTACAGATAATAGACATATAGCAGGTTCCCCAGAAGATTGTCTTCTTGTCTGTATTTGTGATTCTTTATCTGTATTACAATAGCATCTGGGGGCCCAGCCATGGATCAAGGTTCCTATTTTGTTGGGCACTGTACGAATGCATTATACAATCCACACTTCCTGGCAAACAGTCCAAGGGAAAAGAGATAGTGCAGAGCCAGTCAGTTTGAAGTGCCCCACCAGAAACTCCATTAAACTTCTAGTACTGTTTTTACCAGGTTCAAGGTACACAGGAGATAAGCAAGAACTTTGGCTAGTTTTAAAAAGGGAGTCCTTGAAGGCAGAGAGAGGTTGAGGCAGACACTACTTGGGTACTTTTTAAAAATAAGATGTGCATGTGGACTGTTTTATTATTTTAATTTTACTGTTCTGTGATGCTTTGCGGTGCTTCTGTTAAAATTTCACAGTACTTCATTTTCAGAAAGCTGTCTGGCCACCTCTATTCACCACTGGTTACAACTCCTGAAGGGAAGATTAGCAGGTAATAAAATCCAATCAGGCCTGCTGAGGAATCATGGTTGATGCACAGGATGCTGTAGGTTAGTGGACTGGTCTAAGAACAGAAAAAATGGCAAGATTCCACCCCAGGAGACAGGACAGCATGAAGACTAACACCAGAGGGGGTGCACTCAGAGATGGGCCAAAGGTGCAGCTACAGGCACACAGTCTCTGTGTACCTGTGAACTTCCTGAAAGTAGAATTCAGCCTGCTATTTCCCCTGGAGTTATGGTTCTGCACTGATCTTTACTATCACTTGTTCCTAAATGTCATGATCTAGCCTTAAGGGAATGAACATAAAGCAAGGCTAATACATCATAAGTGTGTCATTATTTGGATAATTTTATAGTTTATAATTTTAAAAGTTCTTATCATACATCCTTTAATTTAGTAAATATACATTCCTCTGTGTGTGTGTGTGTGTGTGTGTGTGTGTGTGTGTGTGTGTGTGTGTGTGTGTGTGTGTGTG
>ML681966.1:70449450-70508216 GCA_007922195.1 Podocnemis expansa
ACACACACACACACACACACACACACACACACACACACACACACACAGAAATTTGCCCCTTTTGTCTCTTCTACCCATTTCCTTTTCAAAACTTTTTACCTCTTACTGTCTTTAGCACTGATGGAATTTACATTTTTCTCCTATATGCCCAAAAGTTAGATGAGTCAAAATTGTTGTACCAATATTTTTACTTTGTTTCCTATTTCTCTAGCATTAATAAAAGCAACACTCATAGAATCATAGAAGATTAGGTTTGGAAGGGACCGCTCGAGGTCATCTAGTCCAACCCCCCGCTCTAAGCAGAACCAAGCTCAAATTAATCATCCAGATCATTAGTTCATCAATTACTAAGACAACCCAGCTGACCCAAACAATTTTCAGGTTGTTGATGTGCTGCTCATCTTCCTGAATACCTTACTGTATTTTTGATAATGTTATTTCTAAATATATTCACTTGCAAAAACACAGATTGATCCACAGCTTCAGAGAACACCTTGTCACAATGAAGAGTGATGACATCTCAAAAGCCACTGTTTTCTGTTCTCTTTGGCATAAGCAAGGCTTCCATCATAGTTCAGTGTATTTAATGTAACATGCTTAGATGTTTTATAGAAAAAAGTTTAAGAACAATTTAAAAATCACATAATTGGACTAGATGCTCCATTCCCCACTCCATTAAATGGTAAGCTTTATATTCTTCAACACAGAACAGCCCACTTCGGACTTTTCAGATCCTTTATTCTGTTTTATTCATTTATTCTTCTGTTTGTCTTTTTCCTAGCTCACCCTATTTTACATCCAATTCCTTACAGTTTCCCTGCTAAACTGAAAACTATTACCACCTCTCTACCACTTCTAATTGTCTCCAGAGTCCATTAAAATTATCACCTTGCAATTTCAGATCATCATCTTATCTTTCAGTGTTTTAATTGGCTCTTTATCCTACAAGCCTTTTTCATCTTCTCAGAGTATAAGATCCCTTTATCACTTATTGTCCCCGCACTTTCTGCATACTCTTGTTTTCACTTTACAACAAACTGGTTAAAGTATTCCTGTTTCATTTTACAAATATACTAAGATTTATACTTTCAAGCTTTTATAAATTTCCAGAAAGTTCCCATTAAAACAAAAATCCTGGTACAATCCCCACTATGGAGCTGCTCTCAGTTACTATATTTGATTTCTTTTTTTAGTTCATAGGGAAGTGAAGATTTTCAGAAAAAACATGAGGAATATTCCACATTTACAGACATAATCTGTTCTCCTGAAATGATAATCATGGATAGTTCTTAGAAGCCATACAAAGTAACTGTTATGTCATAGTGATCAGTGAAACAGATGAAAATGAAAAACAAAGCTATTACGAAAGTCTTTGAATCTCATGAACATTTTTCAACAACTATTTACAAAAGCAAAAAATCAACCAAGATCTTGTAGACATTCTAAGATTGCAGCTGAGAGTTCAACCATTGTCTGACAATTTTCTCAGATTGGTTCTTGACAATGGTTTCTTAATACAATACAAACTGCAGTGCAGCTACAATACAGTATTAGTTTTTGCATATTTTCTATGTGGCTAAAGGATTGGTTCATTCTTATTAGCTCCTGTGGATTTTTGTCCTTGGAGGGAGATTCTCACAGCATTCTTTCTTCACAGAGATCTCTGGGTGCTGTATTCTCTACTTTCCATTTATCCCTCAGTAATTAAGCACCACTACAGAGACATGAAAGGTCTACACTGTACAATCATTTCCTCATGTTCTTTCTTTTCTAATAATTCCTAATTAACCCAAAAAGTTCCCAACACTGTAGAACAGTTTAAAAGTCTGGTGGCAGATATGGGGGATGGCAGTGAGCTACCCAGTTTTTTGAAGCTCCTTTCTCTTCTTTCGGTAAGCTTGTTCTTTGGATGATCCCAAGCTAGGACCTTGAGCCTGATAATGCCAATAAAAAGGAAGGGAAGAGTTTTTCACACTCCAAACCTCTTTCTGTGTCCTAAAGAAAGTTATTTCACTACACCACAGCTTCCACAAGCACACTTTCTCTTGCAGACAGATAAGAATGCCCATACCGGGTCAGAGCAGAGGTCCATCAATTGCAGTGTCCTGTCTTCTGCTAGTGGCCAGTGCCACATGCTTAAAAAGGAAATTAATACTCCAAGTGATTTGTTGAGTGATCCATGTCATTGTTCAGTCCCAGCTTCTGGCACTCAGAGGTTCAGGGAGACTTAGAGCATGCTAATATGTCCATATCATATTGGCTAATAGCCACTGATTAACTTATCCTCCATGAATGCATTTAATTCTTTTTTAACCCAGTTATAGTTTTGGCCTTCACAATATCCTCTGGCAACAAGTTCCCCAAACTGGACTATGCATTGTTTAAAGAAGTACTTCCCTATATTTGTTTTAAACCTATTGCCTATTAGTTTCATCAGGTTACTCCTTATGTCTGTTATGTAAGAAAGTGATATTTATCCCTTCATTCACTTTCTCCACACCCATCATGATTTTTAGACTTCAGTCATATCTTCCTTACTTGTCTCTTTTCTAAACTGAACAATCTCTTTTTAATCTGAATTTATATAGAAGCTGTTCCATACCCTAGTCATTTCTGTTGCCCTTATCTGTGGCTTTCATGCCCCATCCTACCCCTCCCTCTTTTTTTCTGAGATGAGATGACCAGAACTGTATGCAGCATTCAAAGGGTGGACATATCATGAACTTACCCAGTGGCATTATATTTTCTGTCTTCTTATCCCTCTCCTAACGGTTCCTAACATTGTTAGCTTTTTTTTGACAGCCGCTACACATTGAGCAGATGTTCTTAGAGAATTAGTCCCAAGAAGTCAAAGATCTCTTTCTTGAGTGGAAACAGCTAATTTAGAACCCATCATGTTGCATCAAGAGCTGAAATTATTTTCCAGTGTGCGTTACTGTTCATTTACAAATATTGAATATTACCTGCTATCGTGTTGCCTAGTTTTATGAGATCCTTTTGTAACTTTGCAGTTAGCTTTGGGGTTAATGATCTTGATTTTGTACCATCAGCAACCTTTACCACTTCACTGTTAGCCCCTTTTTTCCAGATCATTGAGGAATATGTTGAACAGCACTAATCCAATACTGATCCCTGGGAGACCCTGCTATTTACCTCTCTTTTGTGAAAATAAACCGTCTATTTCTATCCTTTACTTTCTTTTAATAAATGTGTTCTTTATTACATAATTCATTTAGCTTCTCCTCAGCATCCCTTTCTCTCTTGACTGCTCCTTTAGCACTTCTATTGTCCAGTGGCCACCATGATTGTTGACAGGCTCTCTCCTTCTGCTGTACTTAAAGAAAAAATTGCTATTAGCTTCTGTGTTTTTCTAGCTGCTTTTCACATTCTCTCTTTTGGCTGTCTAATTATACTACTCTTGAATCACCAGAATTTGTGGTCCTTTCTGCTTTTTTCTGCAGGATTTAACTTTCATTTTTTTAAAGATGCTTTTTTGCCTCTAATTGCCTCTTTTATTCTCTTTAGCAAGGGTGACTCTTTTTGGTCTTCTTACTGTTAAGTTTTGTTTTGGGGCTTTTTGGCCTATAATTTCAACTTCTATTATATTTTTCTTGCTATCTTATAGATATTTTACTTCTATGACTGTTACATTTAACTGGCCTCTTTCTTTTTTGCATAGAACCCCTATTTTAAGTTAAATATTATCATGGTGGGTTCTTTAGCAATGACTGTAGACTCCTCCCCTCTCCACCCCCAATTTACATTATGGTCACTATTACTGAGAAGTTTGGCTATATCACCTCTTGAATCAGATCCTGTGTGTTACTTAGGAATAAATAAAGAATTGCTTCTCTCCTTACGAGTTCCAGGACCAGTTGTTTCACGAAGTAGTCGTTGCTTGTATCTAGAATTTTTTTCTCTGCAACCCATGCTGGACTGACATGTACTCAGTCAGTCACCAGATCATTGAAATCCTCCATGCTTATTGGGGTTTTTTTGTGTTTACAGCCAATCTGATCTCAGTGAGAATTTCAGCATTCAGGTCAGAAGTATATTTCTGCTGCTATACTTCTATTATTCAAGGATGGAATTTCTACCTAGAGCAATTCTATAGTAATAGTTGATCCATTAAAGATGTTTTTTTTACAGTTTTCTCTCTTTCTTTCACATACAGAGACCCTCCCACACAGGTCCTACATATTCTGAGCTCACATAGCACTGTGTCCCATTGGTTAGCATTCCAAAAAAAGTTTCTGTGATGCCTATTACATTAATATCCTCATTTAACATTAGACTGTCAAGTTCATCCATCGCAGTATTTAGACTTCTAACAATTGTATGCAAGCATTTATGAGATATGTCAATATTTAATTGTCTGCCTTGATGTGATTTAATTGAATGAGATTCTCTCATTTGATTATTTCTCTTGGGTTCCCGTGTGTACTATATCATCTTATATCCTCTTTTTACTGGGATTTAAAGTACCATCTTTAGTGAATCACCCTGTAAGAAATGTGTCTGTACAAACAGTATGCTCCTCTGCACCTCTCTGATTAACTCCAGTCCTCAGTTTATACATGTCCTCACACTTTCGCACTTACAGGCATACTACTGTAGTCTTTTCTCTACTTGAAAACAAAGTTAACATACATGGCAACCTCCGAATTGGGTCTTACTCCAAATCACACCTTATTATAAAATTAGTTGCCTAAATTTGTCTGATTCTTTCACATGCTCAGTGCCTCACTTTTAAAGAAACTGGTTATAGGCTGCATGCCGTGAGTTAAAAAGTAGTGTCCAGAACAAAAGATGCAACTAATATGACAAGTATGTTCAGAGTTGCAGGGTCCATGTAGCCATATTATTCCTAAGCTATTTGCCAAGGTTGGTGAGATAATATCTTTCAATAAACCAGTCTTCTGTTGATGAAAGATACAAAATTCTGAGTTACAGATTTTTATTTGATCCAATTTAGTTTTATTTTTTAATATTATGAATAGCTTAACACATACAACTGAATTCTAGAAGAGATGGCCGTTTAAGAAATCTTTACCTCTACCCTGTTTTCTTCCAGAGTAGAAAAATATCTAAAGCCAATCAAGTTCATAAATATGTACAACATAATCACATTTTAACATTGTGCAAGATTTATCACAATGCCAACATAACATTTGCTTATTTGGATATTTTATCCTCAAATATGTGCAGTTTTTAATCAAATTGTTTCTGATCAGCATGAAGGTAACATATGGATCATAACCAAATGACACAGCAAGAGTTATTTCTGCTTTGACATTCAATTTATATTGATGTGGGCTGCAAACAATTTATGAGCTTTCCAAAACTCTAAGCTTCATTGTAGTGAACTGCACCTCTATAAGCAAATTGGGAAATTACATCATACTAATGCAAAATAGATGGAACTGCCTTAGTACCAAAAATGACCAGAAGACATTTCATAGTTGATGCTTTTTCTCTAGATTCATACCAATAAAGTCACTGATATGCTACATATTTATGTTTTGCATATCATTTAAAGTATCTATAGATTATGAAACCAAAAGGACTTCAGACTTATTTCTATTTATTCCTCACACTATAGACAGAAATTTCTAATGGTATTAAAAGCAAATTGAGTCACAGCAGAACTAAGACCATTCATTGGCAAATCAACTAACATCTGTGCTTCATTTTACTGGCAGTTCAAGTAACTACTATTATACTCTTTTAGCTATCTTTTGAGAGTGTGGGGAAATTATGTTCTTAAACCTCATTGCAAACTGCAGATGAAAAAGTGCTGTGCAGTATATGTGTAAGGTATTAGGTACAGTGTAAGCAACTGTTTAGACAAAAATATAGAATTGCCAAGTTATTTCAGCAAACCCACTCACAATGTGCATAGTAATGTTCATTACCAGAGAAATCCTCAATGGAAAATTCTGTTCTGCTGATCCCAATGACTCAAACAGCTTGTTCAAGACTCTGAAGTCAGAATTGGCTGCTTTTTAGTGAAGCAAAATAAGCAGATTCATTCTGATGTAGGAAAACGTGATATTGCACTTCTATTGACAAAATATTGCATTAATGTGCAGAAATCCACATGCAGATGATAAAAAATTGCATAGTATTGTGGCATTATTTTGCCACCCACTGGTTCACAACATTACCTTAATGTTATATTATTATGTAATGAAACTAACATCAATGTGCACAGCCAAGAATCTAACAGTCATAATGTTCAAATGCTATTTTATCAGATTTTTTTCAATCTCTCAACTTTTGGCTACCCATTCAATTGTTTAGACCAACCAAATAGGGATGTTGCTACATAGAAAGGAGTTTCAGGGCACAGAACCCCAATCCCTGCCCTCTCAAGCAAGGTTCTGTGTTCACTAGGCAGCCTCTCCACCTGCAAGGTTGGAAGGCAGCCCTCTGTCTTAGGAGCTACTTCACATGCCTGAAAATTTTCCATAAGTGGAGTGAGTTTAAACAGTCAAAAATAAACATGATTACATATTGAATTTGATTCTGAATAGCTAGGGGTGTGGAGGAGAAATGGAGAAGAAATGGAAATGGAGGGCAGAAGTGAGTGGCGGGGTGACAAGAGAGGGGAGAGAAAGAGAAGAAAGGACGACAGAGTAGCACAGGGGTGGCTGCTGGGGTCAAATGCCAGGGCAGGGCAAGAGACGGGTACCAGGGAGGGTAGGGCAGAGAAGCAGTGCAGCCGAGTAGTGGGACCCCCACTGTGCCTAAGCCCTGCCGCAGCTCCCTCCAGGTCCCTGCTGAGGCCAAGCCCCACCACAGATCCCACAGGGACCCCACCAAACCCAAGCCTAGTAGTGGATTACTGCATGAACCTATGGGGCTCATGCCCAAGGGCACACCACAATGTGGGGACCAGCCACCCTGCTGGCACTGGGGTGGTCAGGGTTGGCCAGCCCAGAGGCTAGGCTCTGTCCTTCCAGCTCACCCATGAGCTAGCTCGTCTTCCCCCGAGGGTAGGGTGGGACAATATGACTAGTTGCTCTGCTACAGGGAGTGGGGCCAGCTAGCATGAAGAATGGCCTTTGGATTGCCCTGGAAGCCACACAGAATATGGCAGTTGGCCCTGCTGTCCCCAGAGGCTGATCAGCCAGGTGGGCCACATGCATGGCCATGCTACAGAATGGGAGATTTAAGAAGGCTCAGCCCAGGCGGGACCCAACTGCACTCCCAGGCACCCACGTGCCAGGGCTATGTGGTGGGGCTTGGCTGGGCTTGGGGAACTCCATAGGACATTTGGGGCATCCCATGCCCAGTGACATCACTGCAATCAACCTTGGGATTATTTTGTTTTGTTCTTGCTTGCATGTCATTTAGTTTAGAAGACCCAGGTTTTGAAGGAGAAAACTACTAAGCTAATTTTTTGTCATTTTACAGAAGGTAGAGTCACCAAAAACAAAAATTATTTACTTTGCTGTGATTTAAAAGAATCAAATGTGCAGCTTGCCATATCCAGGGTTTAAAGTAACCCGGAATGCCCCAGAACGCTGTTCCGGGGCCCACTATTTTTAGGGGCTCAGCATTCCTGAGACCCTAAAAATAGAACATGGAGCCAGAATGCCACATTCCTGAGCCCACCATTTAAAAACAGCAGGCCCCAGAATGCAGCGTTCTGGTTTCATGTTCTAGTTTTAGGGGCCTGAATGCTGGGCCCCTAAAAATAGCAGGTCCCAGAGCAGCATTTTGCTGGGTTCTGGCAGGTAGGAGCAGGGGCAGGGGTGTTGCTGAGGGGCTCAAGCCCCGCCCCAAACCCCTCCCCTTCCATGCCCTGCCCCCAACCTGGGGCCTGCTGCCTCTACCCCAGCCACACTGCCGCCAGGACTCAGGGCCTACTGCCCCCACCTCCCCAGCCACGCTACTGCAGGTGAGTGTGGGGGCAGCACGGCTCATGCTGGGGGGTTATTGGGGGCAGGGGGTGGGGTTCTGACATGGGGAGGCAGGAGCTGGCATCTGGGGGGACCCACCCATGTGGGAGGTGGGCCCACTGGCACAGGAGCATTCTGGGGCCCCCCAAATTATACTTTACCTCCTGGCCATATCAGAAAATGCTTATGCTGAAGAGTGACACAAAGAGAATATCTGAAACAGAGCAGTGGAAGAATGAGAGGCTCTCTTCCATATTTTGAACATTCTTCTCACATTAAACATTACACTGAAGTAACTGAATCATTACATCTTACATAGATCTCATAAAATAAAATGATGCTCATTGGGAGGAAATACAGTACTGGGCTGGTCTACAGTGGTGGTGAAAAATGTGGTCTGTTTTTCAACTATTCTATATTTTGCACATGAACACTTCAGTGCAACACCAGCTTCAGGTGCCAATTAGCTCAATAAATCTTTGTAATGAACCGATCTTAAACTGATCAACTTGGAATACTGTGTAATTCAAAATTACCACAGTATAGTAATAATCAAGTAAATAACCAACACTTATCAACTTCCCTTTTTTTTTTTAAGCAACTTGAAATTCCTTTTACATATTCCTAATTAATTCTGATCACCTGCCATCCTCCCACTCGAACCCACATAGTCCAAACACACCTTCAAATTCTTGAATCAGTGGAAGCTATGATCAGGCTGAGTAGTTTTTCCACGTACTGCTTCCCCCATTAGCATTAGGTACAGCATACTGTTCAGCAAGATAGGTCTATTCTTTAATCCATTAATGCTATAAAACAGACAGGATAGAAAGTTCCCCTCCAGCATTGACTTGCCCTAGACCAACAAGATTTGCGGGGACACAGATTACTGAAAAAGAATGGTTCAGGCAATTTAAATTCTCTTGTTTTAATGAATTACACCATATGTTCCAGTACTAGAGCATAAAGAACCCTCCTGTATATTTAGCATAGGGAAGGATTTCAGAAATCCCCCTGTAAAGCAGTGAATAGATTATAGCTTGTAGACTGCAAAAGGCATTTTCTTTTTACATTTTCCTTACATTTCCCCACTGTCAACTTGATGAAGATTTATTCTATTAATTGACACCCTACATGGACAATGTAAGTAAACCCATTGTTTGACTAAAAATGCTTGGTTTCCACTCAAGACGGAGGGTGGGGGCAAAGAATAATTATTTAAAAAGCCATTAAACCTAGTATTTCTAGCCTAATTATTTGTTGACTATGACTTCAGTAAAGAGTTATAATGGTAGAAGCTAAAATTACCAACAGAACTGGAGCTTTTCATAGGTCCTGTATGCATGAACGAATGTTTTTTACATGATGCTATAAACTGGCATAGTAAACCTGCTGGTGCAGCAACAAAACCATTTTTTAAAACTAATAAAATTATTTCTCCCAAAGTCTCATGTCTAAGCCTTTAATAAAAAGTTACTACATAAACAAACAAAAGAAGCCTAACATGTGCTCCAGTCCAGCCCTATGGCTGCTACATGTGGAACTCTTCTCCAGTGTTTCCAACTCCCATGATTTTAATCACAAGTCTTGAGATATTTAGTGTTCTTTTTCCTTAAAAGCCCTTCCTCCTGGAGACAAGTTTTTTAGGATCCCAGTTCTCATAAAAAAAAAAAAAGTTTCTAGCCTTCTTGGTTGCATGAAGGAGGAAAACAAATGGGAAAAAGCCCCAAGGACTCTGGGCTCAAATCAAAATGCAGATAAGAACCTCAAACATTATTAGTAAATCCATACATATGATTTTTTTTAAGGTATTGACTAATATATTTGAGTCTTTAGGCTTACATTTTCCACCTCTGTTATGAAGCCGTGACACATAGGACTTTCTGGCTTCCTTCTGAAGAGCATGGTTGATTTTCTATTCCTATCCTTCATTATTCAATTATCTTCCCCTGTAGTAAAGGGACCAAAAGATACCTACTCAAGAACAGCCATGTTAATTTTGTGGGGAATTCCAATATTTCATGAAAAAAACTCTGACTCGTACTGAAAAAAATGATAATTTGAAATTTCCTGTGGAAACATTTAAGAGCATTGATTTTTCTCTGATAATGTCAAATTTATTTTTGGTAAGAACTGTCATTTTGGTAAAGAAAAAGTTTGGTTTCAACTTGATTTCCATTCAATGTTATATTTTTCTATTTTATTAAAATATTAACTGTTTGTGTGTATTCATATTAGAATATTACATATTTAAAAAAATAAAGTGTTTCAACTGTAGTGATACTTCAGTTCAACAAAAGTGCATTTTTCAACAGAACTTGTCAAAAACTTTTCAACCAACTCTAGATCTACATTACCTGCATGATGGTATCAAGACAGACTATTTGTACCCTGGCACTTACAACAAAGAATTAGGATAGCAGTAGCATACAGGTGTTGGATACCCATAATCAAAAAATCCTCTTGACAGGAAAGAGAGGAAGCATCAAAGGGTGTGTGCGCTTGGAATCGGACAGTGAACTAGAAGGAGGGGGACTGTAAGGGAGATGACTTCTCTAGTAAGATTGGTAGCAAAATTTGTATTCAGTTATTAATCTCTGGACACAATTCATTAGAGCACGGTAGCAAACTCTTCACCAGAGGGATCCATGGAAGCATTAAGACATATTTGGAGCAGTCAGTCACAGACCATATTATTACCAAGATATACCTGCCATATGAAGCAAACAAAGAAGTCATTAATGGACGTTCTATCATGTGGGTGGGAACAGGGCCCTCATTTTTCACTACAACAAAAGATTATGAATGAAGGGCAAGGGAACATTTTGCATCATGACATCATATACCAATCATAAGAGCAAAGGACAAAAAGTAGCAAAGGTACAGTTTATATGAGATTAGAAAACAGTTCCTGCTTACAGGGAAGTCCTCAAGGAGTTCTGCATTCTTCTTCTCCTTCCTCCCACCTTTACTCTAGAGTAAATTCAAAATCTCAGACAGGCTATTGAAAGAGATATTTAACATGTCAGTGAAATGCTGGGGCTGATAACATATCTCGGCAGCATATACTGTGCTAAATAACAAGCATATTGGTTTTCTTTTCCCCTTTGCTGTCTCTGATTGGAAAGGTGATCATCCATCAATAATCACTCACTCACACCCAGCTGGAATGCTTTGTTCTACTAATACCCACTGAGATACTGCCATACAACAGCCAACAAACATCTAAGTGCATGATAAACTATAAGGACAAAGGACAAAGAGATCATCAGCACAGCTGCGGGGGTATTCATTCTTAAGAAACTGTCTCACTTTTAGGAAGGAGTAGTTATCACAGCTACTTAACGCTTCTGTTCATTAACAAACAACCATAAATGCAAGGTAGAAATTTAAGGTAATGATCTAAAAAAACAAATGTTTCTTGTACCTTTTCTGAGTCTGAAATGCTATGATGCATTATTCACCAATATCTAATAAATAAATAAAGCCACATATGTAACCCCCCTTTTCTTTTCTTACCTTACTTCCTTGTACCCCTACCCCATGCCTTCACCCAAAACCCCTTATTGCTCATTATAGCCACTACTTCTAGTTCTGAGCTGACATGGAAATATCCCCAGGCCAGGTGTCAGCACAAAGTTGACTGACTGAAAAGTAGTAAAACAATACAAACAAGGAGTCCGATGGCACTTTTGAAGACTAACAGATTTCATTATCACATGAGCTTTTGTGGGAGAAAACCCCACTTCATCTGACAAAGTGGATGTTTCTCCCATGAAAGCTCATGGGATAAATAAATATGTTGGTCTTTGAAAGTGCCACAGGACTCCATTTTTCTTTTATTGAACTAGACTAACATGGCTACTCTTTGGAACTTGAAGAGTAGTAGCTGCTATTTCAACACTGGAAAGAGTGCAGGAAGTTGTTAACCATTGTCAATAACTGTTCTGAAGCTGGTGTGGAAGGCTTCGTTAAGGACTGCTAGTCCTGCTTGTACACACATATGCTGTGGGTGTAGGTGTATTTACACTTAAAGGGCTACCATGGCATAGTTATGCCACTTTAATGCTTCTGTATAGATATTATTTATGTCAATGGAAGGATTTTCCTGTCAGCATAACTAATCCATCTTGCAGAGAGGTGGTAGCTAATTGGAGGAACAGCGCTTCAGTCAACCTAGTGCTACCTACATACTACTTAGGTTATCTAAAAATACATCACTCAGGAGTGGGGATGTTTCCCAATGGACTGACATAGTTATGTTGACATTTTCTAGTGTTGACTAGGCCGTAGAAGTATAAAAGCCCCGTCCAATCAGTAGTAAGTTCTACTGGGGTACAAAATAGATGGCCATTTTGAGTACCAGTTGACCTGGCCCAGTGCTGCAGGGAGAAGACAGAATTGCCAGCAGTAACCCAGACTGAATTTGTGGACTTGCTCTCAATCAAATTTCCTCCAATTTTAGAGAAGTCAGTGGGATTAAGATTAGGAAAACACCATAAAGGATTATGTTAGACTGGAGGCCAAATCTGCAACAGTTTTATATTGAACCAACGACACAGCATGTGAAACTAACAGCCATGGTAACTGTCACAGGACTTCAAATAAGACAAAGCTATGTGATTGATACAGTGGATGGTGAAACAACTGGTAAGGCTGTATAAGTAAATGTTTTATCTAATTGCAAATATAATACCACTGCTGACTTTACTTGAAAGGAGAAACTCTCCAATTGTTAGAAGTCCAGAACTTTGTATTTATTTTTATAAAGTGTGTATATACAAAGAAAAGTAACAACAGTATCTAGCTAGTGATGTCAGTATCAGCTAGAATGCATTGTAACTGTTCTGCTGCAACTATTTATTTTTGGAATGTTATCCAATAAACAGGGCTGGCTAGAACCATAAGCAAATGAGGCCCTGGCTTGGGGAGTTATTTACTTAGGGATGGCTGCGACCCCAGACCCCGCGTTCCCACCCCTCCCCAAACCAGTCACTCTGCCCCTGGGGGTGGAGTGGGCTGGCCCATGAGGCGGGCTCCATTCTTTTGCTCCACCTCTGGGCTGCCTGCCCCACCCCTAGGGAGGAACAGCTAGCTCAGAGGTGGGGCATGAGAGCAGAGTCCGGTCACTGGGCTGGCCCACTGCACCCCTGGGCCAGCTTTCCTGTGCCCTGGGGGTGAAGTGAGCCAACCTGGAGTGGAGACCAGTTTCCACCCTGCCACCGCCCTCCACATGGGGGGGGGGCACAAAATCAAAAGCTGGGTCGGGGGTGCCAAAGCCCCTTGAGCCAGCCTTGCCAATAAAGAAATTTTAAATGCTACTTGTGTGCTCACTGAACTATCTTATGGTAAATATTGGTAGTGGATTTCCATAGATAGAAAACCCAACTGGATAATATGGAAAATCCATATGGATTTGAATTCATTATGTGTACAAATACTTTAGGTCAGACAGATGATTCCTGTGGCACAGAATAGATAAGTGATTTGACTTACTGGTAATCCCCTGGATGTAGGTTATACATACATGGACAAGTAATGGATAACCCTCCAAAGATTTGTTGGTTCTTCTTTACTTACAGTGTAAACAAATATTATGAAAATAAGCACCATTGAAATACTTGAGAAAACATTTTAAGTGTTTCTGCCAATTCTCTATTGCCAACCCAGTACGTATTTGTTACAAGGTGCATTAGAATTGTATGGAACCACTCAGAAGTAAATACCACACAAGCAACTCTAGCATGGACCACCAGAAAGTAACAGCAAGCAAGAGGAACCAATTGAAGACTGACGCTTACCGTAAGTCAAATTTCTGTCTCCTTTTTTTGTATCTAGTAAGCTATAATGGTAGATACAAGTGATACCTAACATTACTAAACCTAAATTAAGGCAACAAAAAGGCAACTCCAGATTTCCATTTATTTTATGTACTCGGTAGCATTGTGTATCTAGTCAGTGTTTTTCATCCTTGATATTACCACCATGGCTCTAAAGTTTGAGAATCACATACTTATAAAACCCTCATACAGCACTGAAAGTGAATCTTTCAGAAACTGTTTATTTGATAATTTGTTTCTTCAAGAATTTGTGATGTGTAACTGATATTTTTTTATTGCCTTTAGAAATTTTTATTAAAAAAGGCAGGGATATTTTTAACTCCAGAGCTTCACAGTTGTGAGCGAAATGTATGGATTAAATAGCATCTAATTTGACATTAATGTGACTCCATTATGGCTGTGTTGTTGATGATTTGCTGATTGCATACCTGAGATCCTCAGTATCAACTGGAAGATCACTACAGTTTTGATTGGTAAGAGCAAACATTTCTTGAATTCTATAGGTAGCACATGGAAAACATTCCCCACCTATATTTAACACACAGACACATGCACCCAGGGTTTTATCTCTGCACTGAAAGATTTCTCATAAAAAGGATTATTCTGGATTAAGTTTATGTAAAAAATATTCAAATTAATCACAATGGGGTTCATTGCCGCCACAGACAAATGCAGAATGCCCCTTTCATTCACATGTTGCTTCTGACCGACTCCATAGAGAAAACCAAAGGTGGTAACTGCCTGCAACACCATTATCTTCTTCCTTGGAACCCACAAAGGGAAACCCACAAAGTGGGGTAGGTTGGGGTCCACACAGTCAGAAAAACGGCAGAAGGAGGAGGGCACCAGCAGCTCACATCTGCTAGGGGTAGGGCCAGGTGGATGTTTATCTTCTCTCACCACTCACCTGTGCAGACTGCCCCTCAAAAGATATTGCAGTCTGAGGTTGTATCATTTCTCAGCAAGTCTGCTCCACAGTGAGATTCATCTTTAAGGGGATCACCCAGAGACAGAGGAATGACTGCCAGAGGCACAAGGATGGAGGATCAAAACTTCTTTATTCTTCCCAAAGAAAATCCATGTGTGCATATGGAGATTAATTTCCTTTAGATTCATCTCTCAGTTTTCCCTGAGGGGGCCGGAGTGGGTGGCAATCAGGCACTATTGTATGATTTAAATCATATGACTAATAGACACATTTACCTTATAAAACAAAATGCATTCTCTATGAAGTCTGATGGAAAGTTATGATCACGTATTATGCTTTTTAACAGCCATAATCCTAGAGTTTACCTGAAGGCTCATGAAAAGCTAACAGCTCATTACCTAACAAGAATAGCCAACAACCCATCATAGAGATAAGTGGAATGTCTGTATGAAGCAAAAATATATGTTTATATTTGATCATGGAGAGTTTTCTTAATTATTTTCCAGTCGACTGAACCAAGAAAATGCTGCATATGCTCAGAAAGGTAAAAAGGCTATAATCCCTACCCCATAAAACTCTCTCCTCAGTGCAGCCTCAACTGGTCAGCTGAGGATTTCCACCAAAAGGGGCTTTATTTATGTTTACTATAAGATCACTACCAAGTGATACAAAAGTCAACTTAAAAAGTGGTCTAAAAATATTTCAGAGTTTCAAAATTAGCATTTACTGGCCACTTCAAGGACATGCAATCAGGTAGAAAGGAGTGTCTACACTTCTTGCATGTCACCATAAAAACCAGTGAGAATTGGAGGCCATCCCTCTAAGATGTTCCCAATGTGAATCACAATGCACAAAAAAAAGAGCACAGGCAGGCCTCTGAGGGTTGGAGGGGGAAGGGCAGCATGTTCCATGTCTTATAAGGATTTAAACGGTTTGAGTACACATCTAAACAAAAACAGAGGGGGAAGGAGGAATCCTATCTAAGATTTAGGCATCTTATGCTAACTTGCACAAAACACACAAAATTAAACCACCTGTAGAACACAAAATTCCTCCACTAACCTGATTTCCTATTTGCATGAGCTGCAGTGATGCACCTCATAGCATGTCCTGAAGGTCAATGGATTGATACTATTTCCAGCCAGGGTAAAAAGCCTGTTCCAAAAGGCCCCTTACTGCCTACCCCATCTCTTAAAACTGATGGAGATCCAGTACAAGTGTCTCCAACAGTCACAGCTCTGACAGAATGTTAAGAGCATCTCTTGGTACATGAGCTCCTGCATTCTAGTTCAGATTATACTTCTCAATTGACATTAAACGTTGCACCTTGTAGAAAAAGATGAACTAAGGACAGGGTGGCATGGATCACCATAGCAAGGTCGTCATCCAAAAACAATGGTCATAATCAACTTTTGCTCATAGTAAAAAGTAACATTGAATGCTACTGGTATATGATCACCCAGCAGCAGCTGGGGAACAAAACACAACCCAAGATGAGAAATAAATTGTAGGAACACACCTTCAAGAAGAGAGGCTGAGAGTGATATCGGCCGTCATCAGACTGTTTCCCCTATCACCATGTCAGTCTTGTTCAAATAGATTGAGCTTCAGCCAAGAATGAACGAAAATCTAAAAGCATCATTTTATGCTACTGCTGCAATCAACATCATATCAGGATCACCAATAGCAAAGACTATTGGTAGGTTGAACATTGCACATTAAAAAGCAGTTCAGAGGAGATTTCCCACCAAACCAGTTAGGGTACGTAACTGCCACATGCTTCCTGGAGTACATGACTACATAGCACACAGCAGGGGAGTAAATAGTAGTGTAACTGGCTTGGCTTAGGTAAGGAGAGTAAATGTGTACCTGAAGAATGTGAAGTTCCGAAGGGGGAGCCGTGTTAGTCTAGTAAAGCAAATAAACCAAGGAGTCGTGTGGCACTTAGAGACTAACAGATTTATTTATCGCATGAGCTTTCATGGGAGAAAATCCCACTTCATCAGATGCTTTGAAGAGGGGGAACTTACAGAATTGGATCAGAATAAATGCAAGGGAATGTAAGACATGGGATCAGGTCATACTGCAACAGCAAATCAGAGCATTTGTAAGGATTCAAACTCCAGGAAACAGCAACGATAGTCCTCAATAAAATCAAAGACTTGAAAGAGAAACAGCCAGAATTCAAACAATATGCAGATTAGATTGTGTGAAAGCAGGGCTGAATCGTGACTAGGGATTCTTTTCACATTATAACAGGTAATTTGACTTCACCTTCCCTCTGTGTGCTGTGTCCTAGAGTTTGAATCCTAAACTGCTCTTTTTAGCAGTATGAAGCTCCACTTCCTCTCCACTGCAGAAATCTTTTGCTATTGCATAGAAAGACTCCCACAGTAAGGAAAGGCTTTGGCAGATCCTCACAGTTGAGGCTTTTCTCACCGTGGGAACACACTGGCAGCCAGGAGAAGCTCACCAGCACTCCACTGCTTGAGCCTTTTCTCTGAAAAAGATTTACCTCACTGCAGTGAAGGTTTTGGAAAAGGGGAGCAGCTGACATTTCCCCCACCCCACTGTCTCCCCTGCCAGAGCCTTTTTTTTTTTTTTTGACTCATATACCTCCACACTGCAGTGTGGATGCAGCAAGCGTTTCACTGCAGCATATAGCTACATATATTTTACCTGCCACTGCCACTGTCATCCAGACTTGGCCCTGGGATAGTTTAGTTCCATCTGTAGATTCTTAACCAGGTTGACAAGAGTCAAAAATCTGAGGCAAATTGAAACTCTGAGTTGTCTCACTGTAACCTTCTCTGTTATCTTAACTAAAAGTAGAAGATGCACTTCTGCTTGATAGTTAGCTAGATCATCTGTGTGTCTTTATACACAGCGTAACTCCTGGGAAGCATTCTGAATGTTAGTACTATAGCTCTGTGCCACCCTGAAAGCAGAATTGTACCCTAAATGCTCTAACTAGCCCTATGGGACTATTTAAGAGGACTCAGATCTGGAAAAAAGTGAGAGACTACATTCTGTCTCATGACATTAAAAATACATTAATTATTTTAGCAGCTATATAGCACTTTTGCAAGGTTTGGGGGTTGTTTGTTTTGTTTTGTTTTGCAAACAGCAACAACACATTCTGAACTCAATTCCCACTAAAATACAAACAGTTGTAAAATATCATTTTACTCTGCAGTTTTACAAGACTTCAGTTTCACCTTAAGTTAAAAATCAACAGGACTAAATAGTGGAAATATCAGAGAAAAGTAAATGAGTTGCCAAATTGCTTTATGTTGATATGTTAGCCAGTGGTTTCTGACAGGGGTAGGAGTGGGGGAAAGAGGGACAAGTATTTTCCTTGTGCCCTTGAGGAAACTTATTTTATGGTTAACCATAATTTTCCATCTGTAGTTCCTCTCTTAACTAAGGCTCTGATATAGACTTCACTGCAGATGAAGCAGCAATTGTTAACTGCTAAATGTGGAGATTTGACACCTAATGCAGCCTCCTCTAGCAAACCCAAAAACTGCCGCATCAGAGTATTCATCTGCCTGATTCAGAATGTTAGTTTCTGTTTACATGTTAATTTCACTTCAGAGCAGTTTCACAAATTTATTGATATTTTATGAAATCTAAGGACAAATTTTAAACAATCTGACACAAAGTATCCAGAACTTGATGTTCAGGTAGATCACAACAATATAAACATCTATGGTGGTTGGTGCATTTCATCATAAATACTAACAGATGGAAATTTTAGCAAAGCAGCAAGAGATTCTCTTAAATCTCTCATAGCTTAACTCTTCTCTAGCTGGATGTTATGCTTATTGAAGTGATGCTCTATTGTCTTTTGAAAGAACTAAAAAGATTGAAATAGTTCAGGCTTGTCATGTCATTCAACTACTACAATAAATTTGTATTAATTGTCTAATTAAAAATCTGTCCTCTCTTTATAACTCAACATTTACATTAACTTGATGCGAGACTGTGACCTATCCTTACTGTATGATCAACTGCTCATTTTACTGTTATCTCATCTTCAGCTTTCCCTCATTTGTCTCATCCACCTCTTGTTGTCAACCTGTATTGTGAGTTCTTTAGAGCAGGGACTATAACCCTACCATATGTCTGTAAAGTGCCTAGGAGTGGTCTTGACTGATACTAGATTAGGACTTCAAGACGCTAATTTATGAATGTACATGAGTAGTTGACATTAAAGATTTTCTTAGACTGACATATCTCTTAAGTGTTGATATTGGGGAGGGGGGGTATTTTATTTTTGCAGCATAAGGCAAAAATTAAAATCCACATTGCCAGTGTTTTTCACCTTTGAGCTGCTTACTTGCAGTCTAACCAAATCTATGTGCTGGTTCTTAGCAGATTTAACATTCTTTTAAAGTATTCAATTTTACAACATGCATGTACAAAGGCACACAAACACACCTCTCATTTAAGATTGCTAGACAGTATATCATACCAATATAAACAATAAGGAGTAAGAAAAATCAACAGGTAAGTCATTCAGTATGCTCCTTCGCCACTTCATCAATCAGTTCCTCTTCACAGTCTTAGCCATCTCCTTTCACCATTCATAGTGTTTAAATCTTTATTCTTATCCTAACTAAGGTTCGGGCTTTTTTTTTTTTAAGCTCTTAACATTCTTAATTGTGGCTTACACTGAAACTGCATATTTGTTTGGACAAGGATTGGTATTAAACTCAGACTTCAAGGCCAGAAGGGATGCTTTCATGGTTTCAATCACCTTGTCTGAGCTCCTGCACATTGCAGGAAGCAGAACCTCCCTGACACCTCTAGTAATAAATTTAACCTCCGAGTGAGTTAATGAAGTACTCACATCATAGTTGAAAGACTTCAAGTAACAGAGAAGCCACACTTTACTCCTCTTTAAAGAAGTCTGTGCTGTAGAAAAGGAAGAGACTCACCTTCCAGCATTTCTAACCACCTGAACTGGGGGAAAATTCTTCTTCACAATGACCAAAAAAAAAAAAAAAATCAGCTAGACTCTGAGCATGTCAGCAAGACACACCAGACATGTACACACAGGAAAGAATTCTCAGTAGTAACTCAGAACGCTCCCCATCTGGTGCCCCATTTCTGGCTGTTACAGATGAGCCTCATAGAATTGTAGGTAGTGTCATTGTATCATCTCCTCCATAAAGCTACTGTATTCAGTCTTGAAACAAGGCAGGTATTTTGCCTCCCTTCTTCCAACTGCTCCCCTTGGAAGGCTGTTCTAGACCTTCATTATTTTGATGGTTAGAAACCTCTCTCTAATTTCAAGACTAAACTTGTTGATGGCCAACAGTTAATAGCTATTTGTTTGCATATCAACACTGGTACTTCAATAACTCCTCTGCCTCCCTGGTATTTATTCTTCTCTTGTATTCACAGAGAGTCATCATATCACAAGTTTTGAACTGCCTCTCACAAGGTGGTTCTCTATTCCTCTGATCATTCTAGTAGCCAGGGTAGGCTCCAGGGGTCGTGGCACCTCGAGCAAACTATTGCTTTTGTGCCCCCATCGCTGACTCTGCACCTGGATTGTGCTTGTGGAGGCAGGGCCAGGCTGGCAGTCACATGACAGCAGGCAAAGTGACATGACACTCTGGCAGCCATGCACTCCCGGTGAGTGCCGGGAGCTGCAAGGTAAGACCCTGGGGGTCTCCATGGCAAACCGTCCCCGGGCCAAGCTTTCAATTTTTGGTGTCAGTGCCCCTAAGGTTCGGTGTCCCCAGCCAGTGCCACAGTGGCTCGCCCCTTAAGCTGCTAGTAGCATATCTTTGTACCTGTTCCACTTTTAATTAGTCTCTCTCAAGCATGGAGTACCAGAATTACATATAGTATTCCAGATGAAGTCTCACCAGTACCTTGTATAAGGCAATAAGATCTGTCTCTCTCTACTGCAGACAGACATTCTACCTTAGCTTTTGTTTACACCTAAGAGTTAAATCTGCTCAATGATTTCGCAGGAAGTATGTGGTATTATCAGAGTCATATGTTGGAGGTTCAGAATGGGAACTGATGTCTGGAGTGGATATAGTAAATAATTTTTCTTATTTCTTTGCTTTGTACAGTTTGAGTTGGTAGGAGATGCATTCTACCAGTTTTACCCCCAAATCAACAAACTTTTGAATGGTATCTATGAAGGAACTGGAGATATTCGTGGTAGAGGTTTCAAGGTCTACAAAAATGGCTCCATGTTAAAATACAAAAGAATATTTTCTTTTGTTGATAGAAATTATTCATTCATCAAAAGGAGACTACACTCCAGATAAGTTTTACTTAATGTAGTCCAACTTGTAAAACCATGAAGGTTCAATAGGTAAATATTTCAATATTTGCAATTTATGATTGGCAAAGATTACTTGGAGATTTATCAGTTATACATTAATGGACATATAACTTATGACACCAATTTCAGTTTACTATCCAGATTTAGATCCTATCCCTGTAATAGACAGTGTAAGACACAGACTTTTATCTGAAATATTTCCTTACATACAAAGGGACATTTTTTAAATATTCCAATTTTTACAGTAATTTTCATTTGTATTAGTAAACAAACTTTCTGCCACCTATTACCTTTTGAAAGCATATGCCTGAATTTCAGTTAATGCCATGTAACTCAGAACATGCATGTTAACATTTTCCTTTCTTAATGCTCTCCAACTACAAACAAATGGTGTTTTGTGGGGGGGGGGGGACTCAACGTTAGCATAGCAGATGAAAACTTACTCTGTATCTGAACCAACTGTTTGAATTCATTTCCACCCACAATTCTCAGTAACACTAACACTGAGTAGTTAAATCACTTCAATACAAGAATACAGAGCAACATTTACAATGATCACATACTTTGCTCCATGGAGCAAAGCATTTGTTGAGGCTTCCTGCAGGGCAATAAAACCACCTCCATCCTAGAGGAGAAGATTGACTCCTTTTCTCTCAATCTATGAAGCAACATACACTCTTCTATTCCTTGCACTGGGACTGGGATTAAGAAAGCACACAAGGTACAGAAAAGAGATTATGAACAAATAAGAGTACCATGAAATGGATTAAAACAAATAAATAAGCTATTTGATCTCCTGTACAAGTGCACATGCAAGCATCTACTTGGGAAAGTTTTTAGCTGGAAAACACTACACAAAAAAAGCATAAGAACATCCAACAGTTTGAGTTGAAACTCAGCCAATTCAGACTAGAACGCTGGCACAAATTTTTAACAGTAAGGCAATTAACCATTGGAACAAACATTCGAGCAGTGTAATGAAAACGCCACTATTTTAAGTTTAACTCAAGACCAGACACCTTTTTAATAATATCATTGCTTTTCCAAGGACCCAAAACAGCTAGGTGTCACGTACTTCCAAGGTGCTCCATGCAGTCAATCCCAACAGGAGTTTGGAGGGCTCAGATTCATACCACATTCTGCAAGCAGATACTTAAGCTTGCAGGATTGAGCCCCAGTGTCAGTACAGAACTAGCATTCCAGTGCAAAGCAAATAGGAACAGTATTTAACACACTTTTTTAAATTACAAACATACTGATCACTTGTCAACAGTAAAGATCCTGTGGCATTTTTTCTGGTAGTGTGAGCTAATTCCACCTCTGGTATTTATCTTTTATCTCCCTGAATTTCCTTGGCAGTTTCAACAGAAATTTCTCATTTTTCCTTCTCAAATCACTTGTGTAGTATCACTAGCACAGAGCAGACCAATGGTTCCCAACCAGTGTGCCGGGGCATACTGGCGTGCCGCAGCAACACCCGAACTGTGCCGCAAGCATCCCTGAGAGCTGGAGTTAAAGTTCCCTCCCTGCTCAACCCAGCCATGTGGGCTGTGCGGGGCTGGGAAAAGGCAGGGGTTAAAGTAATGGGAAAGGCACTGGAACACAATTCTGGGCCCCCTATTTTTAGGCAGGCAGCATTGCAGCCCCCTTAAAAATAGAGGAAGGCACTGGAACATGGAGTTCCAGGGGTACCCCTAAAAATAGCAGGAGCAGCCAGAACACAGCGCTCTGGTGGCTCCACCTTAAACCTCGCTCCATCTTACCTAGCCAGCAGAGCACTGCGGGAGGCTGTGGATCTCCCCCAGCACGGCAGAGCAGGTTGTGTCAGGCAGCCTGCAAACAACCCAGGTACGGGCTTTGGGGGAGCCAGGCTGCTGGGGGTTGTGTGGGGCAGGTGTGTGTGTGTAGCAGAGGTGGGTGGAAGTGGATGTATAGCAGAGGGTGTGTAGCTGGGGTCGGGGGGGGGTGTAGCTGGGAACTGGAGGCCTAGTTCTGGTCCCTGCAGTGATGGGAGGGTTCATCACAGTCACCAGGGGGCTGGGGGAGGGGAGGACAGGACCCACTGGGGTGGGAGGCAGCAGCAGTGGGGTGAGGATTTGCCCTGGGTGGCAGGGAGTCACTGTGGAGAGGGGGGAAGTGGGTGCTGTGTCATGCTCCCCTACCCTACCTTCCCACTCCCCAGGTTCACCCCTGCCCCCCCCCCCCAAGCCACCCCCGGTTGCCCTTCCCTCTCTCTTTTCTTGCCACCCTTGTGCTGTTTCCACATGGCTGTCCTTGCCCTCTTTTCCACTCCTGCCCTGCTCTGCCCCCCACACTCACGCCTGCCACTGCAGACGATGCCTGACCTCCCCTGTTTTGCAACCCCTGCTACCCACATAGCAGCATTTCCAAAACAATGCCATGGTTCATGAATATTCATAAGTAATTTGAGTTAATTTGAATATTCATGTGGTTTTTAATGGTGCTGTGCCTTGAAAAATTTGAAGGTATCAAGGTGTGCCATGGCAGAGAAAAAGGTTGGGAACCACTGAAGTAGACATCACATTTAATTAAAGAAATACCTATATTTCTCTAGCAAGGTGAAAGAAGCACTATCCACAGCAACACCTTAAAATACTTTGTTATCCTCCAGAACAAAGCAGGTGCTATATGAATCTCTATCATTATGATTTTAATTTATTGTTTTGTTGTTGTGGCTTTCCACATTCTCCTCCTTTGCTTAGGTTTCCAATTCTTGATTAATGTCATGCAATAAAGTTGGTTATTTTATGGTTTCAATACCATGTTTGTAAACCACCATATATGCAAATAAGTTAAAAGCTCCTTCAATTTGTGCAAACTGATAGTAAATTGGGCTAACATCAATATTAACCTTTCTCAAACTCATTTTGTGTTCTAATAGCACCTAATTCACAATAATAACAAAGTGGAATGATGTGTGAAATATGAATACAAGACTTTGTGAATCGAATACAAACATTTTATTAACTATTTTTTTAAGATTGAATTAGGCTGATGCAAATTGCCCTACACAATGGGTTCAGACAGAACTAAAATACTGTCATACTAGCTTCTTTGGATTTAAATTAAAAAAACTGAAGTTATGTGTTTCATTCACAGAGAACAGAAATTAGATGAAGGTCCTCTGAAATATTTCCAGTAAGCTAATACTTTAATAAGAAAATGATAAAGTCTTCATTGAAAAACTATAAAAATCTGTCTTCATGAGAATGAACTTTTCTGGACACAGAATACAGTACAGATCTTAAAACACACACTAAGTAACCTGCAGCTAGATTTGAAGTTCACAATATTTTGGAGACAGACTGATGGACAAGTATAACAAATTTGATCCAAAGACCCTGGAAAGCAGAAAGACTTTTCACTAACTTCAATGGGTTTTGGATCAGGCTTATTAAGAGTAGGCTCAGAACTTGCAGACATCCAAGTTATTGATACACACACCACCTCTTTTAAACTCTTTCTTTTCCAAAGGTATTTCATATAATTCTCCAGCTCATGCTGCATCTAATGAAAGCCATCCTCATTTTCAGATTTTGATACACATGGCCTCTCATTGTGTCAGTAGAAGAAAGGTACCATTGTAAAGCTAGGTCTACACTAGAAAGGTTAGAGCAATACAACTGTACCAATGCACCTGTGCTACTGTAAGATTACTTGAACTGCCATTCTATGCCAATGGGAGAGTGCTAGCCCACAGGCACAAGAAAACCACCTCCACACCTAGTGGTAGCTCTGTTGGCAGAAGAAGCTCTCCCACTGAGATAGTGCTGTCCACACTAGTGTTTGTACCAGCCTAACCGATGTCAGTCAGGGGTGTGTTTTTCCACACACATGGCTAAAGTGGCTGTTCACATTTGTATTTACAGAGGTGTAATAAAAACAAACAGAGCTAACCAAAGTTGAGTGCATCAGCCACTTTTGCCTTTGACAAAGTACTTTGCAGTCAGAACAGACAAATCTGATTTTCAACTGCCAGGTTACTCCTGACAATCCTTTACCTTTCTGTTGTCAACAACCAAGAGATTTTGACAGCTGTGTCTCAGAAAGATGCTAAACCCTGCTTGCAGCACTTTGCTTTTATTAGGCAGTCAATCTACAATATTGATCTTTCCTTCCATGTCAGTGAGAGCCTAGTTTGAAGCACAGATTTAAATTAAACTCCAGTAGCTTGCAACCTGTATGATAGAAAATCTGGCCTGCCACTTAAGTGATTCTAAAGATGGGAGAGTCCCTAGAAAATGAGAACAAAAGGGTAGAGTCTACGCTATGTATTTTGGATTTCTAGAAGTTCCCGAGTGTTTGAATCTTAACAATGGCCTTGATTTGCTGTTACAGTGTAACCTGTTCCCATGACATACACTCCCCCGCATTTATTTCCTCCCATTCTGTAAGTTCCTCCATCTTCAAAGCATCTGACAAAGTGAGATTTTCTCCCATGAAAGCTCATGCAATAAATAAAATTTGTTAGTCTTTAAGTGCCACAAGACTCCATCTTTGTTTTAGAAGCTGAGCTGGCTCCAGTTGAAGTGCAACAGAAAGGCAGTGGATTTTTTTCATCACCTCAGCAACAAAAATAATTTTATTTTAGTGATAGCTATGCTGTAAATTTTAATAATATATTGACCATCAAAGAGGGAATAAGGAAGTCTGCTTGCATTAAACTTACAGTCCTCTAGCCTGAAGCACCAGAATAGCAGGGGATATTTGGGGCCATGTTTATTGCTGCCCCAAGTACTCAGTTACACCTGTTTTGCCATGTGTCAGAACTGGAGCCTTCCATCTGTATGTATGAAAAAAATATCAAAAAGTACAAAAATCCTTAACTAAGAAGAGGAGCATAAACAGAGCTGAGTTACTGAGGGGCTGAGGTTATGACTACTTAAACAGAATAGTGCTGCCGAACTAATACGGATCTCGTATGGTAAATGGAAATGCAGACCTCATGTGCACTCAGCACTATAAAGCTTTTCATAGAAAAATACTGGCCTGTGAATCCAAACTAAGTCTATTTGGACATGATGACTCAGAAGCAGTGGTTGTTGTCCACTAAATTCTGAGGCCTCTAAATTAATTCGTTATTTCAGAGACTGAAGCTTTGAGCACCTATTTAAACAGGTCTTCTAATGTGATAAAAAACAACCACCACAGAGCAAAAGTAGGTGTATTAATTAGAAAGTACGATCAGCAAAGAAAACCAGGAGAAAAAACCTTTGTGAGTAAGATGTGCTGTCAGAGAACAACAACAATCTTTTTCTGGATAAGCAACTCTGTCCTATCCTCAGCGTTTCCTATATGTTAACAATAGTAGAGTGATCATCAGTGCTTCTAGGTTTGTATGTCACTTATGTGGAAGACTTACATGCTCCTGCCTTACTGAACATCCACTTAGTGCAGTTTTCTCTTCACTTATTCCCTTTCTTGCTAAGTGGCTTTCTTCCAAAATATGTCTTTCCTTTCCTCTAAATAACTGCTTGTGGAATAAACCATTCCTGAACTGAAGCAAAGCTAACCTCCACAAGTAGCTCCGCATGATCTAACCCATCTCTGAACGTGTGTTTAGGTTAATTTTGCTTCCAATGTAAGCTATAGCAAGAATTCCTATAATAGTACAGAACCACCTGACTGTATTTCATAAGGCAAATCAATTGCTGTGACATTTATTAAAGGTTACAACCATGCTGGTGTCACAGAGTGCCAGTTCAACAAACTGGAAATAAAAGAACAAAACAAACAAAAGAAAATATTCACAGCGCTAGGTAGGTTAAATGTGAACTCCAAAGCCATTCTTGAGGGTTTTGCCTAATCCATGTCATTCTGTAAATTGCTTTAGGCTTTAGGTGTAGGTTGATTTGTCCCTTGTTTTAAAATTAGCCTTCCATTTTTCGGACATTGGCTTCTGTGTCATTGGCCACATGTCTCTGAGTTGCTTGAAACAGCAAGAAATCTAGGAAAACAAAGATAACCCTTGCCTCTTTGTGGAGCTTTGCAAATGACAACTGAAGTCAACTGAGAGTGTGGAAATGTTACATGCCACGCGTGAATTCAACTCAGAAAGGGGAGTGCTAAGCGTGACTGAAAAAAAGCTGTAGGAAACAAAGTTGAATTCCCTGGTCACATCAATCTTCCTGAAAGGACTGCAGGGTAGACAGTAACCTGAACCGTAGCCTTGTCTACACAAACCATTAGTTCAAAGCCAGTTGGTGTGTGAAGGTATCCCTCACTAGCCTGCTGCCCAACTATTTGTGTATGTGCATCCTGCTGACACATTAGTTTGTTAATGTGATCTGATGTTGTCCTCTTTGAAAGACTAGATTAAAGCATATTAAAAACTACGGAAGAGCATCGAAAGAGAGTATACAGACAGTAAGTCCAAAGCAAACTAGATTCACATTCCTACTTTCTGTGAATTCTGTGTTTGTTCAGACAAACGCTTAAATACCATAACTGCAAATCCATTTAGGAGGCATACAAGTGTCATCTGTCATAAGACAAATAGCTCAGATTTTCACTAGCCCCTATTTCCACACACAAAGATAACTTACCTGACTTCCAAATCTTACAATCTGACAAAATAAAAATCAATGAAGTTCCCAGTTAGAATAGGACCCAAACATTACACAGCACTGCTCACTGAAAAGTCAACTTGTGCCTAGATTCTACTTAGCATGCTAGACAACAGTATAGTTCCTATTTTGTTAGAGTAACATCTAAAGTTTCTAACCAAGATCACACTCCCAATGTGCTAGTTTCTGTACATACATAGAGCAGCAGCAATTCCATGGTCTAAAGAGTTTACGCTTTATATTAACAAGCTAAGCAAAGAGTGAAATGAGAAACAGAGTTAAAAAAGGTGAAGTAACTTTGCTAAATTTGCACAGCAGATTGGTAGCAGAGCTTAAGTCTTCTAACTCCTAGGTGAGTGCCCTACCTACTAAACCACACTATCTTTTCTCTTCCTGTACCAAGAACATAATAATAATTATTATATGTAAAAATATTCTTTCAAGCCTACATACTTAATAGTGAATATAGTGCTGGACACCACCAAAAAGAAACTAAGAGATTCTCATTTTAATTTTTAAGTCAGAGCAGCAATTTAGCAAAAACCCATTAGTCTCAGTTGATTGGTCACCAGCCTTAGTAACCACCATAAACACTGTGAATCAACAGGCATAAATTCACAGCTGAATCATACAGTACCTACAGTATCTTGCCTCAGATATTAACACATTGGCTTAATTCAAGTACAAGAATGTCAACGTTTTTACGGTTCTAATAATTAGCATTGACAGGACTTGTTCCTGAAATGTGGTAAGAGTCGTTTGTTTTTTTTCCAGTACATTGTTGTGGTGGTTAGTTCTGTTAATATTTTCAATCTAGCTGTTTCAAGGTGCAAGTACCAAAAATGCTCTCTCCAACATATTGTTTCCTACCACAAACTAAAACATGGAGGTCATATAAGGGCAAAAAAAAAAAAAAAAAGGGAAATCCTACATAATGAAAAACTGTCATATTGACTCAGGCCACATATTCAGCATGGTCGTTAGGAGCATGCCTAACTTTATGTGTAAGAGTAGCCCCATTGATTTCAAGTAGTGCCATAAACCCTTCCTTCCCAGAAGGATGCCATGGCACTTAAACTGATACACCACTCAAGGTCAGGGGATCTCCTCTCCCCTCCAGTAAAATGCACCAACAATTTCCATTTGAAGCTGCAAAGAGGGTTTAGTTAAGCAGAACCCCATACTATCCATGGAACACAGGACATGAAACAGTTGAATCACCATTTTTGCTTTGTTAACTATTTGCAAGGATAAAAGAACCATGCATGTATTAAACCAGGATGCAATATTACAACTTCCAGTACTATGCAGAGAATTTTGCAATGACATTTCTGATTTCTGGGCGATAGATGGAATTCTTATGGGTAATGTGAGAAAAAAAAATTGCCCCCACCCCCAGAGGGAGCAAGATAAAGGCCCCAAGTGAACATGGTATTTAAAAATATGCCTAACATTAAGCATAAGAGTAGTTCCATAAACATCAATAGGCCAGATCAAGCACTTTAAGTTCTGCGTGTACTTAAGTACTTGGTGAATGAGAGCCAAAAAGAAATTTCAAAGGAAGAACAACTTTTCCCCCCTACAAACCAATGAAAATGACAGTTTTCCCAGTGGTTTTATATCACTTAAGTTCCCTTGAATTCAATGGAGTTATGTCTGATTTATAATTGAGAACCAGATCAATAATTGTTCTTTGGCAGTGACACATTTTTCCACAGCACCAGTGGGACCATGGTGTTCATTGTAAGGTCCCTTCAGTTGTATTTTTCTGCACAGTATATACTGCCTACTTGTGTGCTTCATTTGTTCTTAAACAATGGATAAAAATGGGAAATTGATTTTCAGTTAATGTTGAAAAGCATTTGCAGTGATGAAATAGAAAAATAATCCTAATAGATAAAGAACAAACACACAAATATCATTTCATTCCCCCCCTGTGAAGTAATAATAAAAAAAGTGATGCGAACAAATAGGATTTATTAAGTCAGTGAGAACAAAAAGTGCTTGAGTGTGACTGATATATGGTGTACTGCAATTTAATTCTGGAAGTGGCATTTCAAAATGCCAGTCAAATCAGGAGTATTTTTTTTTCCAGACTCCAGAAGAATGTGAACATAATTTCAAATCTAATACCACCAATGGGAAGAGCCAATACTCATCTGACTATAACAAAAATAAAAATATTCCTTGCTATATTTGAAAGTCATCTTATATAAATTCAATTCAGCTCTGCTTTTAACCAAACTGAAGCCCTACTAAAAATTTTTAACTCAAATTTAACTGTAATGCTGGAAACCACAGAGCAGGTTTGAGGTCAATGAGAGGATGTGCTGGCTTCCAAGACTAAAACAATAGAATCTGGTTTTAATGTTACATGTTTCACATTCAAATAGCTTAAAAAAGCACTGATGTAGCCTGCGTAGACAAAGGAAGCAAGAAAAGTGCATTCAGCAACAGTTCATGTTGCCTTAGATGTCTCAAATCTATTTTATCAAGAGAGGAACTGTATCTTACTTTTAAAATAATGCCAAAAGGAGTTTTAACAGCCATCTATCTGAAGAGTCACATAAGCAAGGCAAAAAAAGATGTTGGCTTATTATCTGTCAGGGTCAGCACTGGCTATGAAACAATGCCCTGGTGTACGGACTTTCCCTTACAGTGTCCGGGCTCAGAAGTGGAGTGCATTAGCACTGAGGCATATGAACACATTTGGGGCAGTATGGCCTGTAAGAACAGAGGCAATGCATTCCCTCTTTCCCCTCACAAATACCCCCCCCCAAAATGCTCAACAATGAAACTAATAAATGTTTCAATCCAAACAGCAGAGGTCAGCTTTGAAATCAGATCAGGGCCAGCCCAACCATACAGGTGAACTAAGCAGTAGCCTAGGGCACCAGGCTTTAAAGGGCACCAAATTAAATGAAAGTGAACTTTTTTCTCTATTAAAAAAACAAAAACAAACACCCCTCCATACATATTAATATGCCACCTCTTGAAACTTGGGGGGGGGGGATTCACCAAAGTCACAGTTCACCTAGGGTGCCAAAAATCCTTGGGCCAGCCCTGAATCAGATTAAATAAACCTGCCAAATTCACCCATAGGGAGCCTGGAGTAAGTAGATGCATATTCTATGGATCTCTGAACCTAAGTCAGTTGTGACATAAGTGGTAGAGTAAATTACACATCAGGTGCTACTGGGTAGAAATGGTACACCTGGCAAAAGGTAGCAGATTATGGATGTGACTGACACTGCATGAGAGGGGTAGGGCAAGAAACAGGAAAAGCAACCAACTAAAGCAGTTCAGCTTGGACAATGTGCCAATGGCCAATTATCCATTGTATATGCGGTTGTTACTCCCACTGATTTAAATGGCAACTGCACCACTTACCTGAAGTGTTCTGAATTCTGATTTATACCTGTACTCCAGATTATGCGACTACTACAGGGCATTACATGCCTTTTCCCATGCACTGAAGAGTCATTAGACCAAAAGTACTATTTTCTCCACACCAATATAGCATTACCTAGAAAAGGTTGCTTAGCTCCAAGTTAATGTTCTGAACAAATGTCCTCAAAGCTAAGGTATTTTGACTCTGCCCAGAGACCAGAACAATCCTTCAGTTGGGATTCAGACCTGTCAGAAACCAGGACATGGACAGTCCTAGGTCCCATTTGAATCATAGGTGAGCATCATGGCTGCAACTAGACTACAGATTCTTTTTGCTAAATTTGTCTGTAGGTATTGAAAAAACTGTAGAAATTGCTGCTCCCTGCATACATGCTTGGCTGTGGCCCAATCAGACATTGCCGCCACCTTACGCCAGTCCCCCGGGTAAGAATATTATAGCTAGAATTCCATTGGGTTCATACAGATCTCACTTTTCTCAGTCTGCATGTAAAGATGATTTTGGCTGAAGCTCTTCAAGACAGTACACATATGCTGATTGTGAAGTGACTTATTTTCAAAGATAAGATGTCATCTAGGAGTAATTGATAAGTTAGTCCAGCATGTTCCTAAATTTGTCACTTACGAAATGCCATAAGGTTACCACAGGAGTGTGCAACTGAGATGGCATGAACAAATACTTGAATGCTATACTTGGTTCAGAAAGTAGTCTTCAATGCGTTGCCTTCACAGATCCTCACTAGGATATAAACTCTACAGAGGTCTAAGTTGGAAGTCCTTGGCAGAGAAGTCATCTGAACACCTCGTTAATTAGCAAACAGTATGGGTTTCAGTTTGTAATCTTGTTCAGACCTCAGAAGTCCACACTAGGCTTGAGGGAGCCATCTTTCTTTGCCAGAAATATGATGGTAGGGATCTGGAAAAATGAATGAATCCCTGTTCACAGGTTTCCCTGAGGCTATTCCAGAATGCCTATAGTTCACATGTGGTGACAGAGTAAACATGCTTGAAAAAGGATTTTCTGCTCTCAGTTAGTTTTCAATGGGGGGAGCTGTTGCTATGGTGTAATTCTAGGGGGTCTGCTTTTTTTTGGGAGGCAGGCAAACTCCATTGGCATTGTGTTGATACTTAAGAAGTAGCCCTGGGGCCACTGGAGTGGTTGTGAGAGTTGCTGGTATCATGTTGGATTCTCTCACCACTTCTGAGTTCTTTGGCAGACTAAGAGAGCTGCAAACAATTTTGAGTCCCAAACTGGCCCTCAAGAATCAGGACTGCAAGGAAAACTGAAGATTTAAAGAACCACAAGCAAATGTGTGGGTAATGGGCAACAAGCCAAGGGATATGAAGAACAACTGATTGAAGTGCAGCACAAATGAACTCAAAATTGAAGGATTTCTTGATGGCCTCTTAAGGTATTTACTTCTAAAGGAACTGTCTGGTAGGTGGCTAGTTCCAACAAAAGGAATGCATTTATACACTCCACTAACTCAGGAAGGAGTCTTTGCACTGGGTGGAAGTATAGGGTGCTCAGATGAACTCCAGAGCCATGAAATTGCCTGATGCACTCCAGTTCACTAAGTCTTCTAGGTTGATTCAGAGAGACTGTATGCTGGGAACACGTTGGAGGCTGATAGGCCATCATCAGGGCGCTGGTGGACAACCACTGGCACAAAGTGCTGGGGTGCTGAGAAGGATGCTAGAGAATCCACCAGTCCCACCAGGGTTGGAACTTGGCATTTCCTAAAAATGGTGCAGCACAGACCTTGGCAATGCAGCTTTATACAACATAACCTGCTTTTTGCACAGTATAGGGGATAAATCCTGTGTTCAACGCTGATTCTTTTAAATGTGGGAGAGGTGGGGCCAGATCTGATTGACTTGCATGGACTCAACTGACAGAGAAGAGAAATCATGTGGGGGAGAACCGTAGGCTAGAGGAAGCCTGAAAGACCATCTTCTTCCTAATAGTGTTCAGTCAGGTGGCCATTAATCTCATTGCATAGACTGACTAAGGTATCCAGGCTGGACAAGAAGGTTTTTCCTAAATATTAGGAAAAATTTCCTGACTGTCAGAGCAATTAAACATGGGAATAAGTTGCCTCAGCAGGTTGTGGAATCTTCTACATTGGAAGTGTTTAAGAGTAGGTTAGACAAACACCTGTCCGGGATGGTTTAATAGGGGTACTTGGTCCTGAGTGAGTGCAGGGAACTGGACTCAATGACCTGTCAATGGTCCCTTCCAGTTTCTGTGATTCTATGATTGCCCCTATGCCAGTAAGTCTTTTAGGCCAAGCCAGGAATAATACCATTGAACGGCCTCATTCCACTTAGTGTCTACCCACAAGAATTGGAACTCTGCTGCATATTTAGCAATTGTCTGGTGTCCCTGCTGCAACACCTGAAGCACAGCTTTGGCCTTAACTTTGTGACTCTAGTCATCAACCATCATCAGCATAATGCCAACAAAGTTCTCACGTTGTTCCATTAGTGGGCTAAATTTTTATGAGAATAGACATACTCAGGTTAAGGCCTCCTCATTAAGCAGTCTGCTCATTAATTCCACTCATGCTGGCTCAGTGAGGGACAACTTCAGATGTAGCAGAAATAGGAGCCAACACTGATTTAGGAACCCATCATATGTATCATGATGGCCATTTAACTTGTCAAGCAAGGGAAGCTTGAACTTGTGGACAGTGGAGGTCACAGCTGAAGGTGATGAAGTCTGAGCTTTGAGGACACTCTGCTCCTGCAATGCAGCAATCTGGGCCTGCAGAGATTCCATTCCCTCCATTAGAGCAATATTGTCCTTTGTAGGCTCCATGATCACCACATCAGCTCTAGTTCCAGCTGCTCTTTCTGACAGCAGGATAAGGGCAGTCATGCCTAGCGGTTAGAGCAGAAGTCAGATCAGGAACAGACACCTATTTTTAGAACTGGAATCAGAGGCCAGATGCCAGAGCAAGGGATCAGAGCCAGTCAGAAGCTAGGAATTGGAAAAGAGGGTCAGAATCAGGTTACCTGGAGGGAAGGGATGCAAGGCAGGAACAGGAGTTATTGCACACATAGGTGAATGCTTAGAGTAGCTCCCCAACTCATGTTGCTGCTGGACTTAAATCTTTCAATGTACCAAGTGGTGTAGCCAAATAGAAAGCATACTATGACCTGCTACACTTTTTGGTTGATTCCTGACAAGACCTGAACATCCCTAAGTTGGTAGGGTAGAGATTAGTTAAGTAAATGTAGTGTTAACCTGCATTTGCTTCATGATTAATCCTTACCATATACCTATCATGATTAATGCTTTGCATACACATATTTCTTTTCAAAAAATGAGAAGAAATAACATCAAGGATGCTATAGTCTAGTGAAAAGAACTGTCCCACTAAACTCATAATCAGGAAAACTAACAAACAAGGAGTCCTGTGGCACTTAAAGACTAACAAATATTGCACGAGTTTTAGTGTGAAAAAAATCGCACTTCATTAGATGCTTCAAAGCGTCTGATGAAGTCGAATTTTCTCCCACAAAAGCTCATGCAATATATATATATTTGTTTGTCTTTAAGTGCCACAGGACTCCTTGTTTGTTAGTTTTACTGACCTAGACTAACACAGCTGCTCCTCTGAATCAGGAAAACTGGAATTCTAATCTAGGTTGTAACTCAGACTCCATCCTTCAGCAAATCACTGGATCTCTCTGTTTTAATTTCACTATGAGCAGACTAGGAACGAAACTCTCTTACTTTTAGAGGAGTTTGGAAAAGGTCAAGCTTGCTGGTATAAGACTCCCATAGAAAATTCACCACACAGAAAGGCATGCTCACAGTGTTTGCCCCATGGTCTTCCATTTGGTTTCCACCAAAGAAGAGATGCTTTAGGGTAGTTTAAAAGACTTCCTTGTGGAAGCTGTTCAGGGATATACTAGATCATTTCATGCCCTGGACATCTTGGCTACATTCCCTCCTCAACCAGCAGTATCCGCTTCCTGGTCTGACTAGTTAGAGACGTTCCTTCAGAGCAGGAATATCAAACAGATAATATTGCTAGACCTCTTCCAAGTAGCCTTGCTGTCAGAGGAGTCCCAGATCTCAGGTTTCTTTGGATGGAAGATGGGAGTGGATAGGGCCTGTAAAACACTTAAAGATTGAAATAGCCATAGAAAATTTAAAAAGTAGCATCATCACTTTGCATGCAGATGGCACAAGGGAATAAGAATTCCAAGGCAACTTTACATTAATAAACATTCATTCATAAAACTGTTAACACACAAAGAGAGTATTGGAAGTCTCCTGTTAATTACCAACTTATAAAACTTTAAATGGCTCATAAACTGATGGAGATTTCTCAGTGGATTCAAAGTAATTTATTCCCTAGGAAGAGTGAACCAACCACATACTTGTGTCTCTCCATACAAAAGGGATGCCTTACAAACTCCTTCCTTCTTCTGCCCCCTTTCTTTTTAAATTCTCTCATTTATTTAAGAGTCTAGGTGTATAAAAATATTGGAAAAATAGTAGAGGTAGCTGAAAAATTACCTTTTAAATTTATCTATAGCAAAAATCAGCAACTATGTACTGTTTAAATGGAGCTCTGCAAAGAAAGCAATTATGTTTTAAATTACAGGATTAAGTTCCAGTTTTAAGATTTGGGTTCATTTTGCTTGTTCTGCTTACTCCGCCATACCCCCAGACTTAGTTTCCTGTACTATTACCATGTATCAGGCAGATATAATCCACTTTTCCCTCCTTCCTTTCATGCAGGGCTTATTAAAGCCTGAATTAAGAGGTCTCTGCTTTAGATGGCCTCATAAGGGCTGACAGCAGGGGCATCACTGGCACTGGGTACTTGAGGCATGAATGTCTTGCCCAGTGCTCCAAGCCATGGGCTCTGCCACACTGAAGTGCAGCCTGCCTGCCTGCACCCCAACACCTGGGAGAGCTAAGCTGTGGCTGGCCCTTTCAAATCTTCCACTCTGCAGCACAGCCTGACATGCTGCATGGCAGGAGAACAGAAACCAGAAATTTATAACCACCATGGCCCCGGCCAAGGTAGCAGCAGTGAGGTAAGAGTATGTGTGCACCATGCTGGCCAGGGGAACCATGGGAGCCAAGGCAGTAGGGGCAGAAAAAGGTACTTGGGGCTGGGGTGCACAAGGCCTGCTGGATGTGGGACCAGGAACAGCAGGGGGGAGGTGCCAGGGACTCCCTGGGAGCAGCATTGGGCACAATAGGGAGCCTGAAGCAGTGGGCTGGGGCCTGTGCCCTGTATCATTTTTTTCAGGTGCAATCTCCTGGCTGACCTTGCAGGAATCTGTTCCACCATGCCATATACAATAAGCTAATTTCAACTTTTAAATTAAAAAAAAATGCAAATTCACCAAAAACACCCACTTAATTAGAACAAGGCTGAATGCACACTGCAGCAGAGCTCAAGTAAGTCACGAGGCTAGCAGCCCAGGAAACAGCTCATGCCAAGGCCGCAGACAGCACTGACAACTAGCAATTGCAGAACTGGAAGACAGTCTGGCTCGCCTATGCATTTCTATATTTAAAATAGATAGAGTTGCTTGTTGAGACTTTATGGAATGTTTGTTGGGTGCTGCATGTCTTATCCTACTCAGAAATATCTGTATATAACCTTGAAATGTTTGCTCTGTCACTCTAAAAATGTTTGCAGAGACTGTAAATTGCCCACAGTCAGGGAGAAGCATTCCCACTCAGTTTGTTACTTCTGAGAACTAGGATTTGGGGGAGTCACTGGTTCTATTCCCTGATGTATCTCTGCTCTGCTTTATAGCCAACATCAAGTGACTTTACTTCATTATGCTCAAGTGTGCCCAGTTTTCTGATGGTTACAGCACACGGGTGATGAAGGCTTTTTTTTTTAAAAAAAAATTAGAGTACTTTGAGATCCTTGGATGAAAAAAAGCCACAGCCAACAAATGCAAAATATTACTATTAAGATAGGATAGTAGAAACCAATTTGTGACAAACATTTAGACAATGGGCCAGATTCTCAATTTGTGTAAACTGACATCTGTCCATCAAAGTCAACAGCTCCTTGCCGATTTACACCAGTTGAGGATTTGCTTCTAAATCAATTATAAAGATATGGTAATTAGTTGCTCCCTCTATTTCTTCAAAACTGTCCATTTATCCTATCCCTTAAAGTTGCATTGCAAGAACTGTTTAATAAACCTGACTACAATGATGTATTAATCATGCCTTCAGCTTATTAATCCAGTTACAGTATCCTCAAAGAAATCAAAGTATGTTTGGATGCACACTGAACTTACTAGTAATACAGGGCAATTCATAACATTTTGGAGATAAAGACAGTGTGGTTTATTTAGTGTTGAAATTGCTAAGAGTTAGGACACAGACACTCTCTGTTAGAGAGCCAGAGAGTTCAGCACTTTGTGTTAGGCGCATACAAAGGACGAGGGTTCTTTCAACAGTCTTCTGTGGATTTGATGCCAAAGTGCAAGAACCCATTAGGAAGGGGGAGCATTGTTACATGAGGTCTCAAAGGGAGGCTGCACTCTAATAAGCATCAGTTTATGATTTATACACTGGTATAAGGAAGCCATAAAATAGTGTAACCTCAACAAAATTGCTACTCAATCCAAGACTGTCACAGAGCACTCCCCACCTTTACTAATGGAGCATCACATTCTAAGATAGCTATGTCTTTTGAATGGTATCTCATCTTCAGTCATTTTCATTTTAGCTGTTTTTATTTATTTAAAAGAAGTACAAGAAGAAATTTACTCTCAGACTAGTCTTAGAATACCACTCACAGACAAAAAGAAAAACTGTCCTAAGGGGGAGACAATATTCTTCACTTTTATGCTATAAGAATCCCACTGCTCTGATATTCAGGACAGAAGGGAACATATCATCAGCAACAGGAAGGATTTATTGACCCTATAAAGATGATTCATATTCTTAAATTTAAGCACATAATTCTTGGCCAGATCAATGCTCTAGGGTAAGATCTTCAGCTGATGTAGACTCAATATGTCCTTTAGGTTTTGAATAATCTCGTTCATCCACCAGATTCTTATAAAAAGAGAAAATTAATTTTAGGAGAATATGATCTTTTGAATGGATAACTATGGATTTACAGAGGTATTTAAACACATGCTTGGATCCATTTAGCTCCATTTTGTGGTCTTTATCCAAACTTACTATGATGTCAGCAGGGAATTAGTAACATGGAGACCTCATTAGACCAGACAGACATCTACATGGGGCATGACTGTGCATGCTTGGGGAATCTATATTTGTATGAATATAAAACAATCTGGATTTTTTTCCCCTATGGAAATTGGAACAAAACAAAACTCTGAATGAAGACACCAATGTCTCAAGGGGTATGTCTACACTGGAGCCTGAGGCCAACTTAAACTTTGTTAAGTCTACCTAAGGAAAGCTCCATCCACAATGGGAATTTGTTAAGTCAACTTAAGTGTTTCCTTAAGTTGACTTAAGAACACAACCTCTTAAGGTCGACTTAACACTTAAGTTGACCTTATTAAGTCAACTGAAGCCAATGTAGAGGGGCATAGCCCTTAAATTGACCTTGCAGGTGCCAATATGGACATGGGCAGTCTGCAGGAGTTTTGAAAGTGGACACTGTAAGTTGACTTAACAAGGTCAACTTTAAGTTGACAAATTCAACCTTGTTAAGTTGACATAACAGAGTCTCCATTGTAGACAGACCCAGGGTTAGTTTTGATTGAGACATCTCTTGGTTAGATGTTTAACAACTATCCAAGATACAAGAAGAGAAACAAAAGAAGAAACATTGTGTGCAATTTATACATTATATGGGTTAGCTGGGGGGACGGGGATGACTCAATAGTGTCCATAACTTGGCTGAAGAAACAACACATGAAGAGCCTCAATGAGTACTCCATACCCTTCAACTATTTCCCAGTCAAATCTTTCCACACAATAGGGTCCCTGTTCTTCTGGAGAAAGTTGGCTTATAAGTAGTATCTGTGAAGGGCTTCCTTTTATTTATTTTAAATGAGAGTTCTTAGCATCTGTCTCATTATGCCTCCCTTCTCAATTTACATGGTCTATGCTTCCAAAAAGCAAACCGATCTGGGAGCTGGAGGCTAAGTGATGAGGCACTAGGATGGCTTATTGTAAATGAGTTTTAAAATACACTATACTCCACAGCACTCTAAAGATAATATATTACTTATACTGTGGAGGGGGTGCAATTGCACTTAACTACACTGTAACACTAACGTTATCTCACTCAAAGGAACATGCGAACAAAACAAAAGTGAATATATAAATGTAGTATAATGTGCATATACGTCATACAAGATAAAAAGAAAAATGGAATGTTCTGTAGAACCACTATTGTTTAACAGATAGGTTATTTAAAGCTATTCATTTCATGAAGTGCATGGATATCACAATTTTTCTAAAAAATATTCATTTTTTCCTATCAGAAACTTCTATCCTACTCTAGCTAGAAATAGCAACGTTTCTAATTATTATTGATGAGTTCTGGTCTTAATATTCCATTCAGCTGAAATTTTATAGACTGTATACATTTATCTATACACACATAAGTCAAAGGTTCTAGAAATGTAAAAGTCTTACCAAAAAAACCCCAAACAAACAAGCTTTTACACACTTTTGCCATGCAAGCAATTAACTGCTTTTTGACTGATTTGGAACCACCTCCCACCCCCATTTTTGTTAATTGGGAAAAGTGACTCAAGGCCACTTCCTGGGTTATGTCCAGGTACAACATAGACATACGTATGGCCTTATGTATCATATATAAAACATCCTCATAAAACTAACCAGAGGTGTTTAATCCTATATTATAATCCTTTCTAAAGTCATGGCTAACTTATACTGACTGGCTCATGTACAGTCAAATTTGTGGTAATGCAGTTTAATTACCTTGTATTTTAGCTAAAAACTGGTAACATGTATACGACTGTAGTTATTATTACCATTCTTTAGTGGATTTTATTACAGGTATTGCATCTATTTCTCAGAGTTTTCACTACTGAACTAATAAATATTAACCTATGGGAGCTAGGAAAAAAAAGCAAGGAGTCTTGTGGCACTTAAAGACTAACAGATTTATTTATCGCATGAGCTTTCGTGGGAGAATATCCCACTTCTTCAGACACTTTGAAGAAGTTCTGCCTCTTCAAAGCATCTGATGAAGTGGGATATTCTCCCACAAAAGCTCATGCGATAAATAAATCTGTTAGTCTATAAATGCCACAAGACTCTTTGCTTTTTTTGCTTTACTAGACTAACATGGCTGCCCCTTTGGAACTATTAGAGCTAGGTAACTGTATGGCCTAATACATCTGGTGCCATTAGTAATAGCTCCAGGCTACATAGGGTCAGGAGGAGATCAATACCCAAATACTTAGAACTTCAGGATTGCAAGGGGGAGAGGGAGTTGGAAAAAAGGGGTGCTTAAGTGTACAAGTACAAGCTATCAATCTACATATACAAATTGTGAATGTTTGTTTTCTTTAATTATGATCAAATTCTGCTTCCTTATTCCCACTGAATATACCCTTTTTACTCAGATGACTTCAGTCAGATTACTTGCAGAGTAGCAGATTATTCATTATAAATAAGGGTGGTAGAGAGTGACCTTAAGGCAAAATATTGGCAAACTAAAATGTCTGTAAAGGGGCAGATCAACAACAACCCACTTACAACATTTGATATTCATTAATGATCAAGGAACAGTCATGATTTAAATTAATTTTACTTATAAGTTGTCCACCCGTTCTAAGACCAGTTCCTTTAAATTATCTAAAAGAAAAGATACCTACACGTTGAGTTAATCAGATTTATGATTCATAATCAATAATTCAAATGCATGCCTCTATTCTTTGTAAAACAAATCCAAAAGTTCACATGAAATCAATTTTATAAAAAATCTGTTTACTCTTCCTTACTGAAACACAACCATCACAAATTTCACTACATTATTATGCAGATAAAACTTAATTGCTGTAGCAGTAGAGCTACAAAACTTATTTCAATGTTTAATAGAATGCTGCATGGATTATATTTTAAGCTGGTTAGATGATCAGTTACCTTCCTCCAGATTATAGTTCAGAAGTACTCCAGCTAATTTAATTTCCAGACTGATATTCAGTTTAAATCATCCTCACAGTGAGATGCTTGATTTCTAGGGCCAAGAGAAAAGTCTTTCCCCAAAACTATTTCTATTACCAGAAGAGATGTAATTCAAAGAAATCTATGTCACTAATATATAACATTTACCCTGCCATGTGAAAGTACCAGTTATTTTAGTGAGTGCAACAGGAAAAAATATAGACCAGAAAAAGGCTTCTTTAACACAGAGAGCACAGGGCAAGAGATGTTAGGCAAGGCCTCTCTAAATATATAGCCACATAGGAGCACTGTAAATGAATTAGGAGACTTTCCTAAGAAGAATAAAAGATAGGACTTTAGTGCTGCTGGAAGAATTTAGGGAATATACTTGAACACATGAGGGCTTGGTCATAATAGAGCAATGCTAAAAAATGCTGCCTTTGACGTGTTGAATGATGAAGTCATGCCAGCCCACTGGGGATCCTCAACAGGCATATTTTTGAGCTCCCATCCAACACAACAACAAGAAAAGAAAAGAAAAGAAAAGAAAAGAAAAGAAAAGAAAAGAAAAGAAAAGAAAAGAAAGGGGGCCCACCTGGATTTCTTTAGGGCCCTAAAAAGTGTTTAATCTTCTTATGACTAGTGCAGGTCTGGACCTAGCAAGCCATACAGTCATCATGATCCTCTAGCACCAGGTATTTTACTGAAATAAACACTAAACACTGTTTAACACATTCAAGGGCTTCAGAATTTGATTCTGAGTATTTTTGGATGATAACTACATCCAAGGGCTTGACTCAAATTTAGAACTTCCAAAAACCATTTTGTCTTCTGTTCAGTCTATTTTCTTACCAAGCACCAGGGTTAGATTTAGATGCAACTTTTAAAAAGAGAGGATGGAAAACATTATAAAACAATTTCAAGGTTCAGTAATAAATGGCATTTCATTAGTAGGGTGAAAGCAATACAATTACTGCGGGTTTTTCTAAGGTACCGCTCATCTTGCTTTGTACAGGCCAGACCCCGTAAGTAGCTCCCTGTAAATACAGGGATCCATTCACAAGCAGCAGCTTGCTGAACAGAAACACAGTATATTCTAAAATAGTACATTTTGAACAGATGGAGCTGAGAGCTATCAGTGATCCAGCCATGAACTTATTCTACTGAATAGTTTTCCCCATTTTATTAGTACAATTATAGTGTTTTTCCTAACTATATTAGTTTGAGCTTGTTCTTAAATCTAATATCAATATTAGTATTTTAATTGCATTCATTTCCTACTACAGTATACAACTTATTCTCCAGATGTCCCTTCTCACTCCAAATAAATGAGTCACCTGTCCTGATGAAATTCATTTACATATAGGGTTATTATTTGTCTTCATATAAATTTGACCTACAAGAGAAAACTTTGCTAAATTTAACTGAGGTCTTTTATGATCCACATTAATTCACTGTGTAAATACATGCATGCATGTTTTTAAAATAAAGCCATATAAGAAATGTATATAGTTTATTATGTAGAACAATCCTATGCAATACACAATGTTATATATCACTATTATAAGCTAAGGTTGAGTTTCTTAATACAGCTACACCATCCCTTCCCCCACACTCCAAAGTACCATAAAAAAGAGCACCAAACACCAGAAAGGCAGACATAAATACCTTGGTTCTAATCCATCATCCCATCCATCCCAGTTCTTTATGTATAAAGTAAGAGAAACTCTAGCTTACTGTGAAAGTATTATGAAAATTAGAGAAATCATGGAAACATTCTTAGTGAGGCAGGATACATCCCAATGATCCCTGATGTTCATCAAAGGAGCATGTACACCAGTACATATGATTACAAGCAGAGTATATTCTCTTCCCACTGTACACAAGGCAGGGTGGCCTACAGGCCCCACCCATACTGTTATTCTTTACACTTTTCGACCCACTTTGGGATATCAAGGAACAGCTGCCAGTGGCTTCAAGCTCAGAGACTGAAAATCTATCTGGCCCTTATCCTAACTGTTTAACACTAAGGGAGGAGAAAGAAAAAAAAGTAAAAAACCATAGCTACTCCTTTCCACATCCCTTACTAAAGGTGAGGTAGAACCTAGTCCTTAATGTTGGAACAGCTTTTGACTTTTTAAAAAGAATAAAAATTATTATTATTTTGCTGACACTGTAGCAATCTTCTGCATAAATCTTGAGCTTCGGTGAGGTTTGCATTCAGGGATGTTAACATGACTTCGCCGGAAAGTAATTACTTTTTGGATCGTACAATTTATCCATCAATTGTATATTACTGATGTTTTATGACCTGAGACAGCTCAAATAACTTGTTTAGTGTTTGCATCTTTTTGCAGCTGATCTTTCCAAAAATATGAGGCTTCATATTTTTCAAACAAAAAAAAAACAAAAAAACCCCCTCTCTTTTGTGTATAAGCTTTATGGCTAATTCAGCCTTACTGAATACTAGCTTTGGTCAAACAGCAGCAAAGGAGAGGGGTGAATTATGTCAGGGGGTGTTAATCTTCAAAGTTCAACTGTGTCCATAAGCAATAGAAGTCTACAACCAAATTTAGGGCACTTGCTCAAGAGGCTTGAGTTTCCTTTCACACTACTGTAAATCAGGATTAACTCTACTCTCAGTGCGGTTAGACTAGTGTAAAACTATTGTGGATATTCCTTCAGCATGTGCAAGTAACTCCTAATGACATCAGCAGGACCTGCACACATGCCTACCGGGGGGGGGGGGGGACTCACTAGCAGAGCTTCCGATTCATAATATTATTTTGAAAACCTGTTACACGTGATTTTTTTTTGTGTCCCCCAACTCATGGAGTCAAGTGAATTTATGATCATGTTAACTTTTGGTAGGTGAAGGATTGAATAAATTGAAAAAAGACTGAGAAATATGGTGGGAGAGAAGTTGGAGGGTCTTTTGGTTTTGCCATAGGAAATATTTATGACTTATCAATACTGCACAAGTGTCACAACTCTTTGAAGAAATCTAAATAAATTAAATCTATACATAAAGAAATCTTTGGCTGACACTTTGATAGAGTGATTTCTTCCTGAACATAGTTTACACCATTTAGCATTAACAAGAAACCTGACTTAGATGCGTAACAGTACTCCAGTACATCAGAAAGCACCAGAATAATAAATACACCTACAAACAACTAAAAAAAAAAAAGACCTCAAACCCCTTTTAAAAAATTGCTTTAACTACCTACTGTCCTTTCAATTTTAAAAATTACTTGATGCTTAAGACCTAACAGAAATGAGAAGTGGACAAAAACTGGAGTGGGTTTTAGTTCTGCACAATTTCCACTTCGTTTTGTTTTTGTCAAGCAAAACTCCGAATTATGAGTATTTCTTATTTTTCCCCAACATTCAGGGAAGTTTCATAAATCTTCTAGGTTTTGCCCATCTTTAACCAAACCCATACAATCATACATCAGCTTAACTGTTTTAACTGTGAATTCCCTTTAACTTGTGTGATACTGTTAGTCAGAAGAGCCTCAGTCACAAAGTTGGCATCCACATCTGAATGTTTCCAGAGTTTAGAAGTGCTTGCCTCTTTTCTAGCAAAACACTCAAGTGCATGTTGAACTTTCACTATAAAATTCTATTTAGTTTGATGATGCTCCTCAGATTCTTAAAGTTAAGCACACACTTAAGAGCCCATAATGGAGATGCAGGAGCTAGTTACAAAATTTGGATATGGGTCCTAACTTTCCTGGGGCTTTTCTACACTGGGGGTGGGATTGTAATTTGATTTTAAGATGTCAAATTACAGAAGGCAAAGGCAAGTGATCATACCCAATGGCTTGCTCAGAGTCTCACATTCCCACTGCTCACATAACTTCCTGAAATGCATTGCACTGTGGTCAGTATACACAAGGATTTGTGAAGAGGCAGTTTTCCTCTGCTCACTCCCTCTCTCCTCTTCTCTAAAGGGGAAAAAAGAGGTGGGAAAAATCTTTCCTTGCTGTTTCTCTGCCACACACACAAAAAACAAGAGGCACAATGCTTCATGCAGAGAGATAAAACAATAGAAAACTTTCCAGGGGTTGCAGGCAGGGTAGGAGCTATATTGCCAAGTTAAGAGACAGGAAAAACCCAAAAAGCTGCTCTCTGGCTAAACGGACCAAAAGTGGAACTTTAGATTTCAAGCTCAGTGCTGCACCACTTTCAGGGATGATGATAACAGATTGAAGTACAGCTCCTTTTTCCCCCCCAAAATTTATTGCTCTGACAGTGGAGACATAGCCACTGTCATCCTTGACATGGGGGAAACGCGGGGTCTGCGCTGGGGCCCTAGTTTCCCCCCCCCCCCCCCACTGCTGTGGTGCCTCTCCTGCTGCCTTCAGCGGCAAGCCAAAGGCAATGGGTGGGATGGGAGCAGAAAGCCCAGCCTCCGGGCTGGCCTATCCCATCCCTTCCCAGAACAGGGAGAGGGCCGGGGGTCCTGACAGGACAATTGGCCCTGCCCACTTCCCAAGTGATGGCCCTGGACACAGGCTGCAGAATGTAGAGGTAACCAGCATTACGTCAAACTTCACTATCAGTGTAGAACAGGGCTTAGAGACTTTGGATACAACTGGAATGAAGTTCTGATACAGGAACATAATTCATCTCAGTCTAAGCCTCCCATATGTTTATTCTCTTTGTTGATTTCTTATACAATAAATCAAAGATTAATTATAATGCTACAGCATACTGAGACGACTCTACAGAACTCATACAAACTATCAAGTACCTTAAATTTAGTTGTGCTATCATGATCATTACTTAACTCTTAGTACTAGAGAGCTATTACGTAGTGGTTTAAACTGAGCTCTGTTGCTTCTGTCATAACACACACTACTTGCTTTACAATCTGAAAGAAAAATTTGGTGTCCTTACACAAGGGAATGCAGAATAATGTGAACTTAAGTGCTCTTAGAAATCATTTTTCCATTTAAGAAGGCCACCCTAGAAGGATTCACCCTCCTAAAAGCTTTTTTAATAAAGCTATTTCTATGTTGTGTATTCTAAGACTAATTTGATCTTTATTTCTAAATTCCAATCAGGAAAGCATAGCCGATGTCCTTGCAAAAGTCCATCTGTAAAAATACACCAGTATTTCAGAGCATAAAATAAAACACTTGACAAAGTGTCTCATTCATCAGTCTTTAGACAAGAGTGAATATACAAGAAGTTACGAAATGCTAAGTCAGTCCAGCTAGCAAAAATTCATTCCATTGGATCACTTAACTGCAATAAAAACCCACCAGTCTCACCACTCAGGCTGTCATGGCTACAAATTGCAGAGTAGATATTCAAGCTTAGGCTGGAGCTCTGAGCCCCAGCCCCCTCACAGGGTGAGCCCCAGGCTCCAGATAGTGTGTGAATGTCTGTACTGTGATTTTTAGCATCACAGCCCAAGGCAGCTGATCCTGACCAGTACGGCCATGTTATGGGTCTCTTACAGCAATGTACATATATTATCAGGTGTTTCAGAGCGTCAGCTAATTTGCCTTCACTGCTTGCCACTAGCACAGCACCCTGTGATGCCAAAACAAGAAAGGAGCTGTTCAGTATGTGCAAACTATTTCCAGACGTTCCTGTGGGTGTCGGCATCTACATTTAGCTTCTTTGCTGCAAACATTGAGTCTCCATTTGAGAAGAGAGTGCCAAACGTCCTGAAGTTTAAAAGAAAACTTTCAAAAACTAAGGGACTATATTCATATTGTATGCCTAACAGAGTCCATGAAGCAACTGAAATGACTTTTCATTTAAATGTCAATGGTTCCACTATTTAGAAAAATCTTGACTGTACATTTTTCATTTCAGGTGATATGATGCAGGTTTTTCAAGAGATAGGATTTTCCTCTGCTTTTTCTGTATCTGGTTTAATGAGGCAAAAAACTACTGGTCTCACACTGAAAGTAGTGGGGAAAGTAACAATGGTTAAGGACAACAGTCAAAGTGCCGCACAACTCCTTGTTGTTTCTTAAAAAAAAACTGCTGGTTCAACTGTTTTGGCTCTATTCCTGTTCAAAAGAAAATTAGGACTATGGAAAATATGTGGGATTTTTTCCCTCCAGATAAGAGAAAGACAGATTTTGAAAAGAAACTGGGTTTGTCTTTAGCTATCTTGTATTTGTACTTTATTGTTTAATATACTTAACTCTTTGCAGATCACTGACTTCAGTTGTGCATGAAGGAAGGAATAGGAAGATGTTCTTGTGCCTAATAAAATCATATAAATAAAGATACCGTATAATAGAAGCTTTTTTTTTCTTATTTGCTTTAAATGTTTACAGATAAATCACATTAATAACACTGGAAGATATTCAGTATGGATTTGTACAAAATATATTAGTCTTGTCTACATAAAAGTATTGGATGGCAGTGGTTTACTGGTATAGGACAGCCTCTAAAATGAACTAGTGATTTTCACTGGTCATAGGTAAGTACCACTAGTGGAAATAGTTGATGGAACATTTTGTTTTTATATCTTGCCCACATTTTAAGTTTACATTGGTACAGTTAAACAAACAAACAAGGAGTCCTATGGCAGTTAAAGACTAACAAATATACCCCATTCTGTAATGTCCCCCCTCCTCAAAGTGTTTGCCTAAGTGAGATTTTCTCCCATGAAAGCTCATGCAATAAATATATGTCAGTCTTTAAGTGCCACAGGACTCCTTGTTTGTTTGTTTTACTGAACTAGACTAACACAACTGCCCATTTGGATATTAGTACAGTTTTTATTGAAAACAGGAGGAGAAGGAAATAGTCCATAGCAATTGTTTCTTATCAAGAAGCAGTTTCATTTCTACCAGCCGATGAACAAAAAAGCAACAGCTGAGACCAAAAGTCAGCCACCCGAGAACACATCAATTACTAAGATCCTGATTCTTCAGAGCCTTCAGTCAGCTCTACGTTTTGAGCTTACGTTTGTATAAGCACGCAGCTTGTGAGTGAGAAAACACCACACCTTAAGTGACAGCAATACCATCCTCACCTCATGTGGATAGTGCTATGTCAATGGGAGGGCTTCTCCCCTTTATATAAGGATGACCTCCCAAGGGGGGAAGTACTTATATTAGTGGGAGAAGCCCTCGCATCAGTGTAGGAAGTGTATCTTCACTGAAGCACGACAGTAATGAAGCTGCACCAGTGCAGCTATGCTGCCCAGTTGTTTAAGTGTACATATGTAAGGACAGGTCTACGTTTGACATATGTAGGTTATTCAGATGTGTACACTTAAGCACATATATGTCTGCAGGATGTGGCCTAATCCAGCTCACACTGAAATTGCTCTACTGTGTTCTGTAAGACCTAGGTTAGCTCCCACCACATGCTGCCAGTTTAAATCATATTTGGATTGAAAGATAAAAGGATCAGCTATGAAAAACAATACTACACCAAGATATTCAAGATGCTTGTATACTTGAATTTTTATATAAAATCATCCTGAGAATTCTCAAGCTTTCTAAATTACTTTTTTCCCAATTATCTTGTAACTGTAGAAAGATTTAGCTGCTTCATTATCAAATGCATTTGGCGCATTGGTATAAACATTCAACTAAAATGGTAAAGAAATAGCACCACCAATATAAATCTCACTAGCAATTACTTTTCATCTACTCTTGAATTACCCAGAACAGTTAAACATATTAATTCTTCTTATAATAGATTTGGTTTGTAGAAACAATGTGCTTGCCACTGTTCTGTCTAACCAATGACCATTCTGAGGAGAATCAAAGCAAGTCTATTAGCTCAAACTAATATAATTTCAAGACCAAGATAAAAAACACCTTACAAGGCCAGACTATAATCCCTTTGTTCACACGGATGAGTAATGGAGTTCATAATTTGGCTCATGGTACTGATTCATAACAAGAGGATGGCCTAAATGCACCACTAAGGCTTTGAAGACCTTGCAGAAAAGACAGGCACTCAAGGAAAGATATTGCAGCAGATGAACAAGAATAAGATTTATTTTATTTATTTATTTTTTAATTCCCAGACTTTTCCTTTCTGAAAGGAGCATCTTTTATGTGAAAAGGCATTATTCTTGGACAACTCAGGCTTCTGTAAGAATTTTTTTTGATTGGGTGTCCTGTTTACATTTCATCTGTTCATCATTCACACAAACTATAATTCCACATGTGCAGGAGGAATGGGGAGCTGCTCCTGAAAGGTGAGGTCACACCCCTTTCCAACTCATTTAAAAGGGTACTGTACCACAGTTCTAGGAACTGGTCCCCTGCTGTTGTAATCCATGAGGCCACATGAAATATACTAAAGCCTTGATCTTCCAATGAGTAGAGCCCTGCAAATCCACAGATATTTGCATTATATCCGCATCCGCAGATACAACATGGATATCCACGGATCATGTCTAGTGGATACAGATTGGATATGGATCCACATATTTTTATCTCCACAGAGCTAGAGCCCTGCAAATATGTGGATATTCGTGGACATCCACATTATATTTGCATCCACGGGTACAACACCGATATCCGTGGGCCATTTCTTGCGGATGCAGATCAGATACGGATCCACATATTTGTATCCGTGCAGGGCTCTACCAATAAGCTACACCTTGGTTGGCATTTGAGCTGACAGAGGAGAAACCCAAGTGCATAGCACTGTCTTCAATTTTCTGCCATCACTATTGTCTTTGATGCAAAGTAAAACTCTCAGTACAGGATCAGGGCCTAATGGGCAGAGCCCTGTTCCTATACAACAGTGCAACATGTTTCTCTATACTGCATCGGCCCTTAGTTTATGCATAGTCCTAGCAGGTCACAAAGCATACCATCAGATTGCTGTTTGGTTCACTCCATTGGATTTGTGATAGGTCCTTGTTTCCTTGATGTGCCAAGCAATATCTCAACACTTTTGAAACACACTTAATCCAAGTGCAAATAGTAACATACACAAGTTATTCACTATTCTCAAGAGCATAGTCAAGCCCATGAGCTGAAACATAGCTTTCTGAACGTTTGTAAACGAAACTCAATTGACCATATTATCACACAGTGAATGTGAGGGGGTGAAAATTATGGCTAGTGAATTTCAACATCAAGCAAATTCACGCTGCTTAGCTCACCTTCCCCATACCCCATCACTATATATGTAGCTTAGGTGCATAGAATTATAGAATATCAAGGTTGGAAGCAACCTCCAGGGGTCATCAAGTCCAACCCCCTGCTCAAAGCCAAGCTAACCCCACCTAAATATCCTCAGAGCCAGGGTTTTGTCAAGCCACACTTCAAAAACCTTTAAAGCATGGAGATTCCATCACATCCCTAGATAACCCATGACTGGCAGTGTTTCATCACCCTCACAACGAATTTTCTGTTCCTAATATCCAAAACAGACCTCTTCCACTGCAACTTAAGACTATTGCTCCTTGTTCTGTCATCTGCCACCACTGAGAAGAGCCTAGTTCCATGCTGCCTGGAGCCCCTTTTTGGGTTGTTGGTACTTTCAACTCCCAAACCCATTCTTTTGTTCTCCAAACTAAACAAGCCTAGTTCCCTCAGTCTCTCTTCATATACGTTCCAGACTCTAATCATTTTCGTTGCCCTCCCCTGGACTCTCCAATTTGTTCACATCCTTTCTGTAGTGTGGGAGGGACCAAAACTGTACACAAATGGGGCCTCACCAGTTTCAAGTTGAGGGGAATAATCACTTCCTTTGATCCACTAACAATGCTTCCACTAATGCAGTTTAATATGCCATTACCTATCTTGGTAATAAGGGCAAACTGTTGACTCATATCCAGTTTCTTGTCCACTGTAACCTGCAGACCCTTTTCTGCAGAACCGCTGCCTACCCAATCCATCCGCAGTCTGTAGCAGTGTATGAGATTCTTTCACCCTAAATTCAGGAGTCTGCACTTGTCCTTATTGAACCTCAGATTTTTTTTTTGACCCAATCCTGCAATTAATCTAGGTGATTCTTTATCCTACCTATACCCTCCAGCGCATCTATCACTTCTCCCCAGTTTTGTAGCATCTGGAAATCTGCTGAGGATGCAATCTATTCCATCCTCCAGATCATTGCTGAAGATGTCGAACAAAACCAGCCCCAGCACCCACACACGAGGTACTCCGCTTGTTATCAGCTGCCAAGTAGATATTCAGTCATTGATGAGTACCCACTGAGTCCAATGACCTAGCCCAGTGGTTCCCAACTTGTGGTCCGCAGACCCCTGGTGGGCTACAGAGGGCCTCCAAGGGGTCCACAGACAGGCTGGGAGCTGGGGCTGGACAATGCCAGGGTCTCTGGTTCCCACGGAGATCCAGGCTTCTGGCTCCCCAAAGCAGCAAGTTTTGAAAACTCCCACCCTGCCTGCAGAACATGCTCAGGGAGAGCAGCCTGGGGTGTGGCCAGGTGCAGCAGAGCCACTGGTGGCCAGGTAAAGGGGGCATAGGTCCTGGGGGCGGGGACAGGAAACCAGGCAGACGGGAAACACAGGGAGGGTGCAGGGGGCCATGCCCGTGGCAGCTCCATGGCACAGGCAGAGGACCGTGGCCACTATGGCTTCCTGGCACGGGCAGAGGGCCATCACTGCAATGGCCCCGGCTCCATGGGAAGAGAGCTGCGCGGGCTCAATTCTGCCTGCGCAGCAGCGCCAAACCACCCCCAGGGGGGGCTTTATTTTATTTTATTTTATTTTTTTAAACTAGAAAGGCGTCCCCAGCCTCAGAAAGGTTGGGAACCCCTGATCTAGCCAGCTTTCTATCTGCCTTATAATTCATTCAATCAACCTATAGTTTAGCTTTTTGGCAAGAGTACTGTGGGAGGCCATACCAAAGCATTTGTTAATGTCAATGTTTTTCAAGTCAACTGCTTTCCTTACACCCAAAAAACTAGTCATTTCATCACAGAAAGCAATCGGGTTGGTAAGGCATGACTTGCCTTAAGTATTATCATCTTCTCTTCCAAGAGCTTCAAAATGGATTCTTTGAGTATCTGTTCCATAATTTTTCCAGGAGTTGAAGTGAGGCAGACCAGTCTCTAGTTCCCCAGATCCCCCTACTTCCCTTTAAAAAAAAAGAGCTATATCTTTATACTCCTCCCTGGTCATTTCACCAAGCTTCTACTTCTTATGAGCCCCCTTTTTATGTTTGAGCTCACTGAATACTTCTTTGTTAAGCCAAGCTGGTTGCCTGATATATTTACTATTTTTTCTGCACATTAGGATGGTTTGCTCCTGTGCCCTGAGAAAGTCCTTTACCAAAAGGAGAAATGTGGGAAAATATTTATAAAAATAGGAAAACTTATTAACTCCTGTGCTAGGAGAGATCCAAGACAGGAATAATACCTGAAATTTGCTGTATTAAAAGTGACAACCTTTCAAGTTATTTAAATTACAATGGCGAGGTCAACAGAATCTTTGGGTACTTTTTGGTTTTGTTCTTTTAAAGTTTCAAAATTAACTATCAAAAAATCTGAATAAAGAATTTAACTCAAAGAGAAACAGATAACTTGAAGGTGTCTTTTTCTATAATCTCTCTTTGGAGAGGAAACAGGGTGGCCTGAAGGGCAATATTTTTTCCTCGCAGTGGATGATTACAAATATGGATAAAAATGGGACATCACAACTGACCAGAACAATCTACCTTTGAAGTATACTTAGGGATCACTGAGTATAGATACAGCAATTAATCACTGTATTATTTATAGCACTTCAGGAGCAGCTCACACTACATTAATCAGGGATAACTTCTGCTTAATTAATAAGGCTGCCAAAAATGTCAAACAAGTTCTTAAAAAAAAACAGACCTAAGGAAGAAAGAATTAACAGGGGCCTGATAATCATGAACTATACAAAGTTTCCATTCATCAAGGTCTTCTCCCAGTTTAACATTCTACAGTGTTTCTGAACAGTAAATATAATCTATTGAACCTAAAGGAGGGTATATACACAGTCGGGCACCAAAACAGTGATAAACACACTTATCTAGACAGTTAACTGGTTTTATGGGTTTTGCTTGCCATCTATATGTGCCTCTGAATTTTGTTAATGCAATCTACATTTTACACCTTATTTTTATGCTTTAATTTTAATTTATAAAATTTCCAGCTTTTAATTAGCATGAGCATTTGGAAAAATATAATTCATGGCTCATGGAGTCCACTGAGTTTACAGTCTCTAACATTGTATGGAATGTCTTTTCAAGACAGCAAATGGCGCTGTGGAGGTTTGGCTATTAAACAACATTTTAATCTGGATTCTCATGTAATGAAAGAATGTTGAGATAGAGCTATTACATAACAGACAATGGAATTTCATTGAATCAAAAAATAGATTTCTGTTTGCCAAGTGGGAAAGACAGTAACTCTTCCAATTCTATTACTTCAAAGGAAGCTGAGTAGTTAAAGTTAAGTAAAACAGTGAAATATATGGAATATTCCTAATTTGCATGTTAGGCATATGAAAATTAGAAAACAAGATTTAGCGTAAAGATAAATTTTCACAAAATTACATGGCTATTACAAGTATCTTATAGCCTAAGAAATAGTCTGATTTACATTAGCAAATTTATTTCAATTACTTCTTGCAAATAGTAATTATATCAAGTCAAAACAAATTTTTATTGAGAGTACATACAATTATAGAAAACATTAATGAATCTTTCAAGTTTAAGACTTCAGTTGAAAAAGAGAGTCTGAATAAAATATAGGAAAAACGCTTCTATTATTGAGAGCATAGTCTTGAAAGTTTAACCATGATGCAACTGTAATTAGCTTCAATCAGTCTCAGTTAGCATGTGCCCTGCAGACCTCCAAGAGAATTAGCACTTCAAATACAAGTGTCAAAAGTTTTATACTTCCTTACCATCTCAAAAAGCCTCAACAGAGAAGAGAAAGTTCTGTTTTGTCTGAACAAGATATGTTGAAACCCCAACCTTTTATCAAAAGTAGGACTGTTCCAGTATTTTATATATGCATGTAGGGTGAGATGTTCCAAAGTGCTCATCATTGGCCTAACACAGGAGTCTGCAACCTGCAGCCCTAAAACTGCATGTGGCTCTTTCGCTGCTGCCTTGTGACTTTAGACTCCACCTCCCCACCACTCCAGGACCTTGTGGATGGCCCATTCCAGGCTCCAGGCTACCCACCACCACCAGAAGACCCTCAGTAGGGCCTGATCCTGGTTTCATGTTCCCCTCCCTCACTAGGGGACCCAGACGACAGCACCCTGACCTAGCTCCCTCTAACCCTCACCAGGAGGCTATCCTCCACTGTACCTCTCAAAACATTTGGTTATTGAAGGAATTTTTTTTAGATGACTTATCTTCTGGGTTGCCAACTCTTGGCCTAACATCTTTTGAAATCAATGTGAACCTTTTAATTAGCACCAGATGTGCAAATTTATATAGAGAAACAGATTTATACACACATTTTTTTACAACACACGTATCTTTTGCCAACTGAAAGGCACATATTATATCTGTTACACAAATGAATGAAATGCAAGGTATGCATTTCAGAAGTATTTAACAAAGACTATTACTTGAACCAGGTCAAGGAAGAACCACCAGGTTATTTCAAGGTAGTTTTCGCAGGTAAACGAGTATGGTAACACGGTAAATTCAAAGAGATGTCAAAATGAGCTTACAAAAGATAAGGGGATCTAGAAAATCATAATACCAAGCTCTGGCTTAACTTTTGATCAAACTGCTTCTTTGGTAGGAGAATTCAACAGAACAAACACCATTACTATTACCAGTTGTCGCAGAGATGCTTCTTGGATGTAGTCACTTTGCACGGTACATTTCATCTGTAGCTAGTTTGTTTATCTTAATGACTCTTGAAGCACCCTTCTTCCACTCCCCCATCTATTGAGCACCAAAGCCTGCAAGGAAATCACTCAAAACACACAAAGACTATATAGTTTCTATTTCTGGTTACCTGGTATTTCTCTAGGTGTGTATTTAAAAACTGAATGAAAATATTCTTATTGCTATTTCAGTTTTGATTCTCTGAGCCTTCTCCTGACAACTCAAATACATTAGCAGTATGCATTACAAATCAATGGCCCCTAAAAAAGGAACCCTATAACACAAAGTACTAAAAAGATTAAGAAATATCAGTAATACAGTTTCAATACAATACTTTTAAAATGAAACCATCAATCAAGAAGCTATCAATATTCACTCTTATTATGGTACTTTTTTTCACATTTTGTTAGCAGTCATCAAATGAAGAATGAAAGTGTTTAAGCTTATATAATATCACTCCTCAGAAGTACAAAACAGTAAGATATTAGGATAATAAATTGTGAAAGCAGTTGGTTAACTCCTCAACAGGTGTGATGATCCGAAATACAGCTCCATATGGGAAATGGAAGTAAAAGCAGGGTTAAAAGGCTTACTCAAGTATGCCCAAAACTCCCAAAGTCTGTGAGAGTCTCAGATGCATAAGGAATGCAAAAATCAGATTGTTCTAGCCATACAAGCTTTCTGCAATACCTAACCAACTGAGTCACACTAGAATACCTAACAATACTCATATTATCACTGTTAAATTAAGGGTACAATCCAACTCTCAATGATACAGAGAAGGACAGCTAAAATGATTACGAGAATGGAAAAGCTTGTATATGAGGAGGCCTATAAAATCATCATTGGTGTGGAAAGAGTAAATAATGATGGCTTACATATACCTTCTCATAACAAAGACCTAGTGTCACCAAATAATATTAATGGGCAGCGGGTTTAAAAGTAACAAAAAGAAAATATTTCTTCACACAACACTGAGTCCACCTGTGCAACTTCTTGCCAGAGGAGTTTCGGAAGGCCAAGACTATAATAGTCAAAAAGAACTAGATAAATTCATGGAGGACCAGTCCATCAATAGTTATTAGCCAGAAAAGGCAGAGATTGCTGTTTACCAGAGACTTGAGAGTGACTGACAGGATAGATTACTTGTTGATTACCTCCTCTGTTCATTCCCTCTGAAGCACCTGGTATTGCCTGCTGTTAGAAGAAAGGATATGGGGCTAGATGCAATATTAGTCTGACCCTGTATGGTTATTCTTATATTCTCTTTTACTGGGCAGTTTCTATTTGGTAGTAAAACAACTGTTGTTCTCTCTTATGAGACATTTATTATGCCTAAAACAAAAATGTATTTGGGAATAATACCATAAAGTGTTATCCACTGTTGTGTGGCAATTAAAAACAGAACACTAAGCAGGCAAAACATCCTTTTCCTCTCTTTCGCTCTGTCAAAAGAAGGGAAGTCTGAGGTAAAATGTTACAATAGAAATGTAGGTGAAAAGCTCACCAAAACTATTAATTACAGTGTTAAACTTAACTAATTTACCTTTCAGAATATTAGTCCGTTAAGCTAGCCCTTCCTTTCAACCTCAAGTAAAACATATCAGGTACGTTTACACTGAAAAAGTTTTTTCGAAATAAGCAAGCTTATTTTGAAAAAACTTTTTCATGTCTGGGGAGCTTTTTTTGCTTTTTTGAAACAGGGGCTCCAGTATTTCAAAATAGTGAATCGCTATTTCAATACCGGTAAATCTTGTTATATTTTGAAAAAGCTTCTTTCTTCAAGATCCCCCAAATCAAAATAACCCTATTTTGGACATGGAATAGGGCTATTTCAAGATAGGATGGCTTCCTGTGACCTTCCCCTGGGACTGACCTTCTTCCCAGGGTTCCAGGCACAGGAAAAAGAGCTTGCCATGGTCAATGACAGGGCACGATTCCCTATCTCCTGGCCAGATCTTTCTGGAACTGGCCAGCCCTGCACAGAGCAGCCATGTCTGAGTAGGCAAGGCAGCCCCAACACAGGGCTCCCTCCTTGGATCCACCAGGAGATCCTGGACCTCCTGGCTGTGTGGGCCCAGGGGCCACCCAAAGCTCCCTGATTGCACGCCACCGCAACAGGGAGGTGTATGCTGGCATGGCCAGGGACCTAGCAGCCAGGGACCAGCACAGGGGCACAAAGCAGGTAGGGGTTAAGCTGAAGGTGCTCCGACAGTCCTACCAGCACGCCAGGGAGGCGAAGGACCAAACTGGTGCTGAGCCCAACAGCAGCTGCTGGTACTACGAGGAGCTCCACTCTATCTTGGCCGAGGAGCCCAACACCCTACCTGCAGATGTGGAGGACTCTGGTGAGCCAGCGTCCTTGGAGGAGGTGGCGGCGACCAATGCATCAGGGCAGCTGCCCACCCAGTCAGCTTCCCACCCAGCCAGAAGCCCTGAGCTGATCCCTGCTTTGCCAACGATGGAGTCCACAGCATCGGAGGAGCAGGAGGAGGCTCCCCCCACCAAGGAGACCACTGAGGCGGCTTCAGAGCGGGCACCTGCAGCACATGTTGGTGAGTATTTCCTCACCCCCAGGCTGCAGGCTGCGCTGGGCACATCTGTGGGTGGGGGGGCACTGCAGGGGGACATGGGCTGGAGTCACCAAACAGTTCCCTACCCCCCCCCCAATGTTACAAACACCCTTAGGTGTCTGCCTCTCAGTAATGTCCAAATCTAGCAAGCAGCCCTGCTCCCTCCCCACATACACCTCTCCCCCAACCCCACACCTCATGTCAAGCTCTGCAGAGAGTACTGGGAGGCTCTGTCCTTGCCAGGTAGAGACAGAGCCGGGCACAGTGGTGCTATGTGCAGAGCTGGACTGTCAGGCCAGGCATCATGGCACAGACTGTGATGGCCCGTGGCCTCTGGAGAAGGCTCCAGAGCACAGCTGCTGGTTCGTTGCCATCATGGGCACCACACCTGACCTGCGGTGGGAGGGGAGGGACCTCACAGCACAGAACTGGGTGCAGTGGGACACCAACCCCAAGGAAGGGGGCAGGGAAGCATCAGGATGGTGGAGGGACAGGAGCACCCCCAAGCCAATCGAGCCCACACACCAACAGGCACCTATGCTTTCTGTTTCTCTCCAGAACCAGCCCAATCACCGATACCTGCTGGGCCCTTCCAGGGTGATCCAGGCCATAGACAGCAGAGGAGGAGGAGGGCGCCACGGTCCCGGGTGGAGCAATTTAAAGACCTTGTGCACTTCACCATGAGCACGGATGAGCAAATCAAGTGCTGGCTGGAGCAAGGTCTCTGGGAATCCCAGAACAGGCTGCTGAAGACAATGGTGGAGCTCCTCTGGGAGCAAAGCTGGAGTCTCCAGCGCCTGGAGCAACACCACCGCTCCCCACTCCTCCCTGCCCTCTGTTCCAGCCCAACTCCTCCACAGTGCCACGTGTGAACTCAGGGCGGCCGCCTGTAAGCCTGGGATTGAGCATCTTCTGGCCTATAGGCATGGCCTCAGCCCCCCACCCCCAGCACTCGGCCCCTCCCCAAACTCTCCCTTCTCTTAAAGGCTCCACTCACCCACCCCTAGATCCACCCTTGCCCCACCAAGCCCTTTTGTAAATAAAATCCTTGAAACCATATCATCAAGTGCAAGTTGTCTTTTATTGGTGTGGGTTAGTGGGGGAGAGGGGTGGGTGGTGGTGGGAGGGGATGGCCTTGGACGGGTTCTGGTGGGGAGGTCCTGCTTTAGGAATGTGGTGTGAAGTGCACCCCTCAGTCCTCCTCCCACTGAAGGTGGGCAGCCAGCATCCTCTCGATCTGTTGCTCACAAATAGAGAAGAATTTATCAGGGAAGTAGAAGTCAATGGC
>ML681966.1:70513216-70542883 GCA_007922195.1 Podocnemis expansa
GTGGGGTCCCTTCCAACCCTATGATTCTATGATTCTATGACCCTGATGGCCTGGGCCAGGCAGTGGGCCCACCACGAGTGGTGCAAGGTGTCCTGGGGCTGATCAAAGTCCTTGGCGAGCTGCTGTGCTTCAGTTTCCCAGACTTGAGGGACCCTTTCTCCCTGCAGCTCGCACAGGTTGTGTGGACAACAGCAAATGCTGACAACCTGTGGGATGTTCTGCTCGGCAAGCTGCAGGCGGGCCAGGATGGCCCTCCAGCAGGCTTTGAGATGCCCGAAGGCTCACTCGACCACCGAGCAACATTGGTGTAGCCTCTGGTTAAAAACGTCCTTGGTTGCATCCATGTGCCCTGTGTAGGGCTTCATGAGCCACGGCATCAGGGGGTAGGCTGCATCCCCCAGGATCACAATGGGCACATGGGCATCCCCGAGGGTGATGTTGTACTCAGGGAACATGGTGCCCACCTGCATCCTCCTTTAAAGGGAGGAGTTTCACAGTATACGGGCATCATGCACCCTCCCTGGCCAGCCCACATGGATGTCCTGGAAGATGGTGGTCAACCAGGGCCTGCAGAACGATGGAGCGGTAGCCCTTGCTGTGAAGGTAATCATGGGCGCGGTGGTCTGGGGCCCAGATAGGGATGTGGGTCGCATCCAAGATCCCTACACAGTTGGGGAACACGAGTCTCTCGATGCCATCCAGGGTCTCCTCCTGGATTCCTGGGATGATGAGGTGGGATGGCAGGACCAAGCTGGTCGTGTGGCACGTATCCATGAAGGCGGGCCCCACTGTGGACTTCCCAATCCCAAACTGCTGCGCAATGGAACAGTAGGAATCCGGGGTTGCCAGTTTCCAGAGTGCTATGGCCATTCACTTCTCAGGGGGCAGAGCGGGTCGCAGGCGAGTGTCCATTCACTGCAGAACTGGTGCGAGCTCCTGGACCAGCACGAGGAAGGTCCCTTTGCTCATCCTGAAGTTCTGCAGTCAGAGACGGTTGTCCCAGGTGGTCATGATGGCACACTCCCACCACTCAGTGCTGGCCTCATCCCCACAGGCAACGAGGCACAGAGTGCAGCATGGTGAGCACAGCGGCCCTGTGGCTTAGCAAGATGGGGTGCATGGTGCCCTGCACCCCTGCAGGCTGCGTGTGGCAACAACGTTTGCCCCACAGGGGAAGCAGCCTTCCCAGATTGTGCCAGGTCTCCTGCAGGTGCCTGAGGAACAGCTGGAGTGGAGTCTGAGCCATGAGCTGCTCACCCGCCATTTTGTCAGGCACGCTGGGGAAACAGCCGACTCACTGCCTCTTTTAAAGGGCTGGCCGGGGGAGGGGAGACCTTCACATAATGCACCCCTCCCAGGTTGATCCAGCCTCCATTTCGATATAGAGAGCCAAGTGTGGACTCTCTATTCCGAGTTTGTTATGTCACCTTTATTTCAAAATAACGGTCCTGAGAAGACATGGTATTTTGGAATAGTTATTTTGATTTAAAATTGATATAGCTATTTCCAAATAGTTATTCCGAGATAAAAGGGGCAGTGTAGACATAGCCACCTAGCTTTAATGATAACTATCTTTACAGAGCATGCACTTTCCAAAATAAACTCTTGCAATTATGTAATCTCATTAGTTTGTGAGAAGTTAAACTACATGCAGTATTTGGAACTAACAGAAGATACATTTCCTTTGATATGTGTGGCTGCTGGGCAAGGGTGCCATTTGAGGAGTCCTGTCCATTCTCTCCTTTATCCCCCCACCAAGTTTCATACCACTATCTGTGAGTCATGCTGCTTGCTTGTCTCCCCCTACCCCAACTGGTCTATTTTTTGCTCAGTGACTGAGAAGCAGAGCCAATAGCTGTGCTGGGAGACTTCTATAGCACTTTCTCATTCCTTAATCAAACAGGCTGAGATGGTGATGGTAAGAAAAAAGCTCTCAAGTTCTGGACTTAAGTCAGAAGATGCTTGGTGCAGATATTATCTGCCCCTCACATTTGCATGTAGACATGTTAAAAAGGCAAGATCAAGCCTTTTGTGTAATGCAGGTGTCCTAAGGTGAGCTCAGAGAGGACAGAAACCTCCTGTGGAGCCAACAATCAGTAGACATAGGCCTGCTAAAAGGAGGGGCTGTTGCCCCTAGCATATTCAGGGGATAATTATGCTCACAGACAGCCCAACACTGGATGTTGCAGGCTTCAAGAACAGCATTGAGGAATGACAACCAGCTTCTTCACATAAGGCCTGTCACCAGCACAAATATTAAGTTGAACTTAAACTTTCCAGTTTTTTTCAAACTAATTCTGTGGTGATTGGCAATATCTCAGAGTGTCCATTCATTCTGCCATGTAGTCCCACTTGCCTCTGCGAGTCTTTGCTTTGCAAACAAACAGGCTTTAGGTGAGGTCCACGAACTGTGACGGATTGTTCTGTGGCCTCCTGAATTTTACCTAATCTCCCGTAAGTGGGGTCACACTTTTCCAGACTTTCTTTCACAGACACCTTTTGAGAAGCTGTTGCCCTCAAGCATTCATTTTGCAGCCAGCCACTCTATCTCCTCTTTCAGTTGATAAATATTCATATCTCCTGTTGTACTTTAACATTTGAAAGGGGCAGGGTCTCAAGCTCGAGTGCCAGAAGTCAATTTCAGTGAGTTGATATTTACTTTCATTAATCGTTACAGCAACACACTAGAAAACCCATTCCAACTTAATATTCTGTGTTTATCATAACTATTTGTAAAAACCCTTCAGTGAACATAAACCCAAGCCAATTTGAACAATTCCTGAGACTTGACTGCCAAAATTTGTTCATCATAGCACCATGCTGCTAACATCCATCATTTAATTATGCTCTCAGTTATGATTTTTTTAAATATGTGGACCGAGATCATTAATAAAAAGAGTTAAATATATTATATAGTTTTAAATGATTGTACTATTGATATGGTAGAAATCTGGCAACCATGCACATTTAAAAATGTTAAGCGGGTACAGTCATGGTCATTTTGCTTATTTTCCTAGCTTGTCCCTACAAATCCTCCTCATGGTACTAGTTCTATGTACACACACACACACACACACACACACGTGCATGCTATTCTGTAAGTAGGAAGAAGTTTCCTTTTCAGACAGTTTTCCATCCTGTCTATTAAGCATTCAAAACTGGGCGTCAATGTTTGGCTTCCTATCTTCCCAAATCAGAGTACGAAACAGTGATAATTTCCAAGGCCACCATGTAACTGGGAACAAGAAAGTAAAATAACCCACTTATTTTTGCTTCACCGTAATTTAATAAATTACACAAATATTCAGTGCCTCACTGAAAAGTATTACAGCATTGCCTTTGAAAAAGTACCTAATTTAATATATGTAGTAATAAAATTTTCACTATTTTGTTTTATTCTTAAAGGTTGGTTTTTAATGTTTTCCTGTGTACAATGGCACCTGCACTACCACAGCAGAGGAATATTTTATCATGTTTTAAAAAAAAAGACCCCAGCAATGAAAACTGTGACAATGAAGAACAATTCTGGAAAGAAAAGAGAAAAAAGTGGAAATGAACATGGTCCTGCATCCAACAGAAAAATTGATTGGATAGTGATCCTTGCGCCAATATGACCAATGGTCACCAACTACAAATGTAATGATGTCCTGTGTGCTCTAATATCACCAGTGGAAGTTGCAAAGTGTGACCACATGTCCCGTTTTATATGAATAGTCACAATATTTTGGCTTTTTTTTTTAATAGGTGCTTATTACTCTCTCATTTCCTGTCCTGATTTCTAGCACTTACTGGCTATGTCTAGACTAGAAGGCTCAGGTAAATTGACTTAATAAGGTTGACTTAAAGTCAACCTTATTAAGTAAACTTAGCAAGTCCCCATTTTTTAATGGTTTAAGCCAAAGGACCCATTTAAAGTCAACCTAATAAAGTTGACTTTAAATCAGTCCCCTGGCTTAAGTCAACTTTATAAAAAGTCAACTTAAATGGCTCTCCTGCCTTAAGTCAACTTTATTAAATCTACTTTAATGGCCACATTTTCTCAAGTTCACTTAATGAAGTCAACTTGACCCTTAAAGATGACTTTAAGGTGAGAGTTATTAAGCTGACTTAAGGAAGTGCTTGAGTCGACTTAATGAACTCCAAATGTGGCCCTGGAGTTGCTTAAGTCAACTTAAGCCTCCACGGTAGACATACTCACTACATAGTCATCTGAGGTTGTATTAACAGGAGTTTTTCCTGTTATGACAGGAAAAACATCATCTCTGCCACCACATAAGTCACCTCACACAGAGGAACAGCTAGTTAAGTGTAAGATGGATTATTTTACTTCTACAAATAGTTAATGTTCCAACTGTAGTTGGTTCTTTGCACCTCAGTGAATTGTCAGTTTTAGAAGACTATGTTTTGCTTTCCATGCTACCACTTTGTTAGTCAAAGCACCACTACACCACGAGAAAAATTCCACAACAGAACATTCATTGAACTTAGCTTTAAGATTTTCATAGTTTGTTAAAACATTCACTCACTTCCTAGCATACCTGTTTCAAATCAGGTATCCACAGAAAATGAGGAACAGATTGGGTACCTGTGGAGATTTTTGTTCATATGGATGTATCAATATCATTTAGTATCTCTGCGTCAGAGGGACAGAATCTCGCTCTCCAGGAGAGCATTCTGTAGTCTTAACGATGAGATCATCCTTTCACTTTTTGCAGTGGCTTCTTTATTCACTACGAACCTTGCAACTTCTGCAACAAACTAAGCAGGGGTCCTACAGACAACAGCCTTTCTCAATAGACAGCCGTGATTCATTTCCATAGCACCACCTTTCTTGTGCACAGAATGAGGTATAGGCCTGCGGGGGTAGGAGAAGTAGGGAGGAATAGGTCCTCACTATGTAACTGAAGACCACACATATTATAGTATGCAGAAAAGGGGATGAATTGAAGTTACACAGACAAACAAACAATCTTCATTCTGATATTTCTTACATTTAAGGATTTTATTTTGCAACTTGAAAGAAGCCAGGAAACTACATTAAAAATAATCCTACCATCAAAGAATTGAAATACCACAAACAAATTCTATCATGTGATAAAAGAGTAACCCCCAAACTTGGGCCATCCTCAGTGTTCATATTTTTAGTTCTATGGCACAGGCATCTACCACTGTTGAAGCAACTGGAAGCAGAAGGAGACTTATCCTCTATATGGACCTGCCACTGGAACATGAGATAGCTGTCTTCCTTGCAGGTGTCACCACTACTTGCTGGTATCAGAGCTGTGCTGAGGCTCAGGACTCCTGGGTTCAGCCCAGGATCTGAAGGGGAGCTTACATGAGTGGTTATGAGCTGTTTTGCCTCAGTGCCCCTCGCTTGCCTCTCTCTCTCCCCCCCACTCTGATCCACCATCTCCTACCTCCCTCATTCCTACCCTTCCTGCCTTGCTTCCTCTGTTTCTGCAGCTCCCTATCCACTCTTCTTTCTTTCACCCTCTCTTTTCAGTAATAGCCTCTTCCCAACGCTTTTCTTATTGCAATGCCAACACCTCAATTTTTTACCCCTTTATGTTCAAATAAGACAGTTTAGCAGGTTCTTGCTTCTCCTCCTTGCTGCCTGGCTGCCAGAAAAGTGATTATTGAGAACAAATCCAACTTTTGCAGCTCTTAGTTCCCATGCCAGACACCACTGGGGCCCCTTATTACCAGAAAAAGCAATTACAGGAACAATCCAGTTCAGTCCCTACATACCTTGGCAGGAGCACACTCCATTATTGGCACACAGGAACTGTGAGAAGATTGAGTATGATCAGTCCAGGCATTATCTGCTAGTAAGGACATAGCTGACAAACTAAAATTTCTATTGAGAATGTGTGAAGATAATTATTTCTGGGGAAATTCTGTGCCACACAATACTGAAACATTCTACACATTTAATCATGCCCAAGGCTGATAGTGGGTATGCCAGGCACCTAGGGTATAGAGATGGCATGAGTGCTGGGGGTGAATTCAAACATTCTTCAGGGAAAAATAAAAGTCTGAAGGGAACATGAATTCTGCACAAACTGTGCAATGTGCAGTGCCACAGAATTCCATCAGGGGTAGATACTTTAGATGCTTAAAAGCTTAATCACAGAATTGACAAAAGGCCTGTAACAAATTCCTTCACCAACTTTCAAGTCCCTGCTCCAAAACAAAGAGGTGCTATATCAATCACATCTTATTTTAAAATAAATGTTTTTCATCCAGGTAAAGCAAGATCTTTTTACCTAATGTTAAATGATTTGACTGATGTAGCTGAAACTTTCCAAGAAGAAATCAAGCACAGGCCAAGACATAACAGGGAAAATTTCAATTCAACTGGATAAAGTTTAACAAAAAGTTATAAACAACTGAAAACAGTCTGATAATACAAAAGTGTTGGACAACTTTAACTAAAGGCAGTGCTATTAACATTGCCAATAATATTTATGGGCCTGTATATGGATGGACTCAGTCCAGTAATTTTTAATCTATTTTTGTAACCCATTTTCCCAACAATAAATGTTCTTTCCTAAAGGAATTTGACTAGTAGATTATTCATGCAGCACAGAAAGTCATCTATTGAAATTTCCATTTATTTTAGAACTCTGTCTTAGCTTGTTACAGATATTAGAGGTGAGAGTATCTTGACATTTTAATTTTTAAACCGCAACATTTGAACATCATAGAACTGCTGTAGTCATATCTTGGAGCATAGTGGAGAATCTACAGTCAATTTCATTTTGATTATAATAAAAGCAAAGCCCTTAGTATCAATAAACCGAATGTTATTCCAGTAAATGCAGTATAAATATAAAACATTCAGAGTTCTGCAAAAAACCGGGATTAAGCAGGCACATTTGCTTTAACTTCACAGTGACCAAAGTATCACACTTTACACCTTTCACTTATTTCAGAAAGTACTACTAAGTCTTGGTAAAGGCTGTAGGCCTGTATACTGGACGCTGTTGTTTGGAAGATTGGGATACAATTCCCACCTCTCATCTCAATCCACAGCCAAGTAATGACTGACATTACCGTGGAAGTGGTGTACGGTGCTTAGGGCCCAATCCAGAGCCACATAAAGTTAATGGAAATATCTCCACTGATTTCAATGGGCTTTGGATCAAGACTTTAGTCCTTAAGTGACTTCAGTGATATCAGCAGTTGTATGTGTAGGGTGCAGGGGGTGGCTTTCTTCTATTGTAGACAGAAAGACCCTGGGTAGAACATGGGACATTAAGGGAAACGTGATTAAAATTTGGGAACTATCTTTATCTCCATGAGGATGAAGAAGCCCCTTTTCTCCATTCATGAAGAAAAGCCTACTTTTCCAGCCTAAAAGCTCATAAGGATTCAATTAGTTTATTAAGCTGATAAGGACTCAAGCAAAAAAAGCTGATCAGAATTCAAGCAGTTTAGTAAGGTAATATTCTTGGAATGCAGAGTGTAACTCCCTCCATTCAAGGGGGGATACATGACTGACAGCTACATGCTTCATGCATATAAGCCAAGGATTGAAGCATCAGAAAGAAGGGGTGGGAGAAATTGAATCTTGATGCTTGCTCAATCATTTAAATGCATCAAAAAGCATAGATAGATTTGCAAAATTCTTATTTCATGTACTAGATATTTATATCCATTTTCTTAATGCAAGAATAGTATTGTCACTTTTTTCTGCCAATCAAGCTGTTAAAGTATATAACAAAACTTGCAATTACATGAAGATATGGTTCATTATACTGTGCAGAATATGGAGAATGCATATAGAAATGCTTTCTCATAATCACTCTTTGGAAAACTTGACACTTTTTACTTATTTTAAAAAGTGCAGTTCACCAATTGTACGGTTTATTTTCAGAAGCTTCCTGTATTTTTAATTAAAGCAAATTATACAATACAAGACAAATGATAACATCTTTTATAATCCCACTTTTAATTATTTTTAAACACAAAGAGTGCAACACCCACTTAGAAAGTTTCAAGTTTCATATACCATTCTGCTTACTTAGCTATCAGGTGACAAAATCTGTATTAGATTATCTTTAATCAAACAATATTAAGATTGACATTCTCTGGGATACGTTTGACTACTTCCATCTTGCTTTTCTGCCTCCTATAGGTTTACCTGTATAGGTATTCACATTCTGGATGTGAGCTGGGTTTTTTTACTTTGTTTTTTAAATGTCAGGTTGAATTTTTATATGGACTCTAATAACTATGCAGTTAATGTAGTGCTTACAACGACTACAGAATTACTGTGTCTGGCCAGCCTGCTAAATCCATCAACACATGTAACACTACTAGTAGCAAAGTTCATTTTCCTATGCTGCTCCACCAAGATGACTCAACTTTATGTGTAGTCCACATTGAGGCGAGGAGGTATTTCATTTCATATGCTCATTTAGGCCAGAACCAAAGCCTACTGAAGTCAATAAGCCTTGTCTACATAGTGCGGTAATGCACATCAGTGAGGTGGGAGTTCAAAGTCCAACATAAACTATGTTGCTCTCCAAGTCACGCTTATAGACCCAACTGCTGTGCACTAAAACTTCCCTAGTACATTAATGCATACTAGGGAGTTTTGAGTGCACACCAGCAGGATTTACCAGGGGCTATTTAGGTTTTGGCTATATGATGGAATGATGCACACCAGTAGAATATGAATTGTAATGCACACTACTGAGCTTTTGAATCAGGCCATTGGACTGCAATTCCTTACCAGGGCTCCAAACAGCATCAATTATATTGAGTTTTAGGAGGCAGATGCTTGCCCATTACATGTGAGCCACTGTAGACGAGACATACCCTTATTAGGGAAAAGTGAAACCTAAGTTCACTCCTTTCCTCTTCTGCCTGAAGCAAAGCAGAGATTTGAACTAGGAGGAATTTCAGAAGAGTTCCTTTAGTACTGTTCTGTGGCATATTCTAGAGCAGGTCTTTCTCAAGTTCTCCTGTTAAAACTGTTCCACTCCATGCAAATGGTCATTGCAGCACATATGGACTGGGGTCTCCCCCTCTAGAATCCTAACTCCAAACTATACAATCACTTTCACCTTTTCTCTGGCCAAAATACTGTTTAACTATTTTATCTGAAATGAAACAATTTTAGCAGGAGAGACTGAAAAGCTTTTGTTAATTTTCATTCACCAAAATTTTGCAAAGATTTTTATTTTGGTTCAGGTTGAAGATTTATTTTTGAAGATTTTTTTCTTTTTGGAATGGCCAATGAACTGCAGTCAATTATTCACCTTTCTCTGTTAATAGACTAGTACTTGATTACTCTAGCAACAGACTACTTGCAGTCAACATTTATATTTCTTGATGATGCTCAACGTATAAATGCTCTTAAAAAATAAGGTGTATATTAGTTTCAAGTAATCATCTAGACCTCTAGAGTATTGCTTCATATAAGCTTAATATTCTAAAATCCCAGTATAGTACTCTAAATATATTTTTATGGAAAAGTAGAAGTAATTTCCTAAAATGTTTTTCAGTCCTTGGTCAACCCTTAGAAAACTCCTGGGAAGAGTTCTGTTTTATAATTTCCGGTGGCAATGGAATGTGTTACAATTTACATCTAAAAATAAATGTACTTTGCTTGCAACATCAAACACCACCATCACCACTTCTTGACTAACCAGAACGTTCTATGTACAGCCACTTCAAAATAAAATTAACAAAATTCCTATGGCACCTTAAAGACTAACAAATTTCTTTGGGAATAAACTTTTCTGGGCTGCAACACACTTCATTAGAGACATATGACAAAGTGGGTTGCATACCATGAAAGCTTATGTCTGAAGAATTTTTTAGTCTTTAAGGTACCACACGACTTATGTTGTTTTTGCTGTATACAAACTAACACAACTACCCCTCTAAAATAAGACTGTATAGTGGGGACATAGGAGACAGAATATACGTAATGAGAAAAGTTTATTTTTTATTTGCGCTAATATAACTGAAGATGAATCATATCCAAAATACATCATTTTCAAAATAAGTCACTGCAGTTCTGGCTTCAGATGTGTCCTTCCCTTTTCCCTTCTTGCTCCTTCCCTCCCTCATTTCTGCAGTTGCCATGAAGACACTGCTGGCATGCATTCTCTCCCACGTGGTTCCCTTTACCAGTGTTCTCAGCTGTTTCCATGGATATATTCATCTGTACATTATGTAGCTCCTTTGTAAGATTGGAAAACACCTTCACCTACCTACATTGTTTCCTTAATGTCTCTGATTCAAAGCAGTCATTTATCAAAAGGGAAAGAAGGGTGCTCCAAGTCTTCATATCCTGTTATATCCTAATTTAACTACTAGAGGCCTGGTAAAATACCTCCTAAGCTAATGTCCCTTGTAAAAATCTCAGTACAAATGGAAGTCACATAGAGGCAAGAATAGAGAAAGCTGCCATCCGCATAATGCAAAAGAACCATGACACCTATGATTGCATTCGCCTAGTAAGGGATTAAAATCTGACCCCAAATGTTCCTCCCTCTGCAGTGACCTCTGTTTTTCAAAAGGGGATGGGGGGAGACCAACATACCAAAAAAAAGAGCCCATTTATTTTTTATATCTATATCTATAACATAGAGGCAGGGCTGGTAGCTCTGTCAAGTAAGGTTGCCCCATGCTTGCCATTATAAGACCATTTTCAGTTGCTCATAACTAAAGTTACAGGAGGCAGAGGAATCTTTCCTAGTTCCTCTCTCCTGCCAGCACCCTCGCCCCCAAAAAAAGACAGATTTTGAACCAAGTCCTATATCAAACTGGGGTGGCAAGTTAAAAGTCTCAGACTTCCCAAATTGAAAAAGTAAAATTTGTTCGGATCAATCTGGCAGTGACCTCAAAGGGGAATAGTAGAAGCTGCTGAGCAAGAAGTCTCAGTAATGGAGGCTGAAATTGGATGGACAAGGAGATAGGCCTGAAGGGTCAAAGTTGAAGTAAATAAGCACAATTGACTGTCCTCTATTGCAGTGTTTCTCAACAAACGGTTGAATTATGAGTACTTAAAGCCCAGTGCCACACAATGAACCATTAGGAGAAAACAAGATATTGACTAAACTGCTCACTATTTAACCACAATCCATCCCGTGTGATGGAACAAGACAAGGATTCTATGAAAAAATAGGATGTAATCATATTATGAAAAATCTTAATCATAACATGCAGTAAGCAAAATTAAGGTTCCATAGACATCTTAATTCTGGAATTATCTGAATAATGAGTGCTTGACTTTGCTATCTTATTACCATTTTTAAAATAGATTGTGTGTGAGCACCTATGTGTGCTCATACAGCAGTTAACTGCCACTTCCTATATTTCAATAACTTTGACCTTCCTTACCACAGCTAAAATTAATTTCCTATCCTGTGAAAGTTTCCATGCTGCAAAATCAGATCCATATGAAAATCAATTGTAGGTTTGGTGAACTTCAGTAGATGCGGGATCAGGCTCTTAGTGCTTAACGCTAAATGTTAGTGATTCAAGGAATGGTTAGGTGCATGGGGAAGGACTCCAAAAGAGTATAAACATAAGGATAACTTTGAATATTAAAAATTTATTTTTTTTACTATTTGACTTTCGTGATTCATTTCTTTTTACATTTCACTCTCAGTTACTTTAAGTAATTAGGATCGTGATCATGCCCATACGCAGACTATTCACATGCATAAAGTACTTGTATGCTTAAGCGCAGAACTGGAGCGTTGGTAATTTTCATATACATAATATAAAATTTTCAACAACAAAAAAATGCCTGCCACAAAAAACCCTCAAAAAAACCAAGACTTACAATTTGGGACTAAACTACCTGAAAGTGTAAAGACTAGCAAAAGACTCAGTCCAAGATTTTAAAAACATAATTAATAATTTTGACTGCTTACCCTTAGGAATTAAGAAGATAGCTGCTCAGCGCTTTTTAAAAATTAGGCCCCTCCCTCCCACACCCCCTGCTGCCTCCTCTCAAAAAAAAATCTAATTGCATTTGCACATCTTCTTCTCAGATTTCAACTCCTTTAATTGTAGGTGGTTGAGCTCACAACATACCACTGCTTTACGCTGCTACTCTGCACTCTATATTGTGATAGTCTACAAAGATGTGCAAATCTTGCATTGTTTATCTAATTTAATCAGCGATAGTTTAGATCCTAATAACGATCAGCACTTTCTCAAGATACAGGCAGACCTATTAGTTTTTCACATTATTAGATAATATTTTACCTGTCTGCAAGATTGCTTACTTCAAATTTTAGCTCAACAGCAATAAGTCTGGGATTATTATTTGTGCACCACAAAGATTTGTAGTTATAATGGGGGGACTTCAGAGAATATAATGCGAGCAATTTAGAGAATTTAAACCTCTGAGGTAATTAAGGACATTGAACAAGTACTGTTTTATTGAACACAAAGCAAGTATAAGGGAGAGCTGACTTTCAGCCACTGCTAAGAACCGAGATCATGTGCAAATCTTAAATACAAGTTAAAGCTTTTGTCCAAAATTGTAACATATATTGTACCCCACCAAAGCAATCATTACACCAGTTCATATTTTTCTCTTTAAGGCAAAAAGGATAATGACTTATAGAAATCTCTCTCTAAACAATTTTCAGTCCAAATTCAACCAAGTCAACCAGTTCCAACAAAATCCTTTCTGGTTCAAATCTTTTCCCACCCATTTTTGGAATTCTGGAATTTTGTGGGAGTTTGGTTTGGTCCCCTCCACTCTCCTATTCTACTATCACTATTTGTGTTGTGATAGTACTAGAAATCACAGCCATGCTCCAAGAGAAACATCATGTTGTACGGACAAACAAAGGACAAAAAACCCACTACCCCAAAATATTTACAAGCCGATTCAACATATCTAGAAGTCATACTGCCACAAAATGTCATCTTATGATATTTCCTGAACTTTTTTTTTTGTTTTTCATATAAGCACCCATAACTTGGTGACAACACCTCCCTAGACTCTCCCTGCCATTTCAAACTTGCCTATAGTTTATTTTCCGCCTTTGCAAAGTAAGGAACGCTCCAAATTACAAGTTGCCATCTCTCTATCCATTATAACTTAGATATTATGTAATGGAACTTTAAAATGGAGTGAAATCAACCTTCTTGTTTCAGAAAAGATATCTGTCATTCCAAGTTGAGAGGACTACACCACACAGTCACATTTGCTGCATGTTTACTAGTAGAGACACTGTCCAAGAATCTCTTCCCATTTCTCTGGTTTCCATTTACTTAAACAATGCAAAGTAGCCTGAATTGTTGTTTTCTCTTCTCTTTTTAAAGGGACATGAAAATGAAATATGGTATTATTCAAAGTTTTTATTACTTCATTATGTAAAATATAAGCAGATATTAGTGTTTGTGACAGGTGCTTGATGGAGACCAGAATCCAACATCTTAAATATAGCCACAGGTGCATCAGTCGTGGCACTGCAAGCTTCTGACCATCCTTCCTAGATTCCAACCTACTTTCTGTTTTCAAAGGCCCACTATGATCAACGGCAGAACAGCACAGACTCCAGTCCTTGCTGTCTCTGATGAACCATCAGAATAGATGCCCTATAGGCTTTGTGACATAGTTCCTCTTCTACCTTGGTAGGTCCTGTGCTTCCTTCTAGCAGCGGTTCTGTTTCCCTCAGGCCTTAGCCTGGGAAAAGTTCTTCGCCCCTTTTGGGCAGGGATATTTCCCTTCCCTTAGTCTGAATACCCATGGGGCTCTTCCTGACCAGCATCCTGCTCCTTCACCAGATCTGTGCGCCTTCCAACTGCGCTTTTCCTCCTCTCATACACTCCAGTAGCTCTCCTCCCTCTCACACTCCATCTACCCCCTTTCACTGGAGGGAAAGCTTTTAACAATCTTGGGTGGGGCCTTGATTAGCTCTAGGTGTGCCAATTAACCTATAGTAATCCCCTGCTCAACTACCATAGGACAAGTGACTTGCTGAGCCTGGGGCCAATACATTGGCCTTCTAGTATGGCCCGCGGTCTCACAACCCAGCCCTAGCTACCCTCACACCATGCTTCCAGCTGGCTGAAAGACCTGTGGTTGGCACACTTTCAAACTGTGCCTTGAGACTATCTGCACAGAGTCATGCTCTATAGTCTATGCCATCCACTTTCTCACCCTTGTGCCCACCCAGATACAAAATGGTTGGACCCCACTCAACCAACAGAGGGCAAGGAACCCTGGTGGACTAACCTGTACTCCACCTTTATCCTGCAATCCGCTGCAGACATTAGTTGGCAGCTTCTCCATGGAGCTATGAGCATGGGCATGTACTTGGCATGGTTCACCCTTATCCCGACACCTGCCCCTTTTGTGGCATGAGGGAGACCCTGGTGCATACATATCTGGAATGTGCCAGGTTGCAGCCCTCTTCTGGCTCCTCCAGAACTGCCTACTGAGGTTCTGGCTGCACTTTTCCCCACACTTGCTTTTATATGCACTTCCCATCCATGGCCCCACGAAGTTTCAAGACCTCCTCATCAACCTCCTCCTGACTTTCACCAAGGCCACCATCTACAAAAACAGGGAGAGGAAGTTGGCTGAGGGGGGTCTCTGCGACTGTGGGGCCTACTTCAAGTCCCTCATCTGTTAACACATCCAGGCAGAGTTCCTCTGGACGGCATCCAGTGGCTCCATCGACACCTCCCAGGAGGAGTGGGCACTGTCTGGGGTTCTCTGCTCAGTGACCCCTTCCAAGACCTTTGTTTTGAACCTCTGACCCCCACAGCTATCCCTATTCTTTCCTCACTTGTCCCCTGTATTCAATTGGATCTGGGGCCAGTACCTCCCCCCCTTAGGCTGAGAGAGGGACTTTAGCAATAGGTGTGTGCACCCAGCATTCCAACAGAATTAATCTCTGGAAGCCATCCGAACTGACCCTATTACAGCTTGCTTTCATAATACTGACCCTATATCCTAGATGGTTCACTTTTTGAAGATACTGGGTCTCCTCCCTCCTTGGGGGCGGAGGGATGGCTTGGAAGTCTGACTAGATCTTTGAGGGATCCAAATAGCAACATCACATACAACTAGAATCTGAGTGGCAACTCTCCCTACCTATTGGTTAAGCAAAGATGAAATTGAGTGCTACATCATCTCTACTCAGGTCTTTCAAAGATTTTTGTTAAGTGCTTCTTGTTTATTTTAAAGAAAAGAGGTGTATTTTTAATGAATTCTGTTTTGACTGAGGATGACGTGTGAGGCCACCATTATATATCATTATCATGAAGTAATGAGATGGAATATAAATTTTTAATACTCTTTGGGGCAGCAGACTTCAGCTGAAGACTTAGAATGAAGAAAAATATTTAAATGAATGAAAATACACGAACAACAAGATTATTCATCTCCTTCTTTGACTTTTTGTTATTAAAAAGGGACCAAAGCCCAGAATTTCATATTTAACACCTGGTTCAACAACATTTAATGTCACAGCACCAGGGAACTGCAGCCCCGTGAAGCATTATGCTAATTCTTTCCTGATCAAGCAGCAGTCATTGCCTCTCAGAATCCTTTGGCTACCCCCAGAGAGACATCCTAAGACAGTAGCTGTTCCAATTAAACCTGTTATGATTAAGAGGAGCACACTGTACAATAAATTTAAGAATTCCACTGCAGAACCAAAGAGCACTTCAACAGGTGATTATAACATTCACCTTTCTTTAAAGTAAAAGATCAACAGATTGACAAGGCCCTGGATTGCAACTCTTGGGAATCAAAATACTTAATACTTCTGTCCCTTGAACTGCCATCAGAAAGGCACAAATGGAGTCTGGTAATAAACCTTAAGACTTAATTGAAGAAAAAGCTCATCAGTAGCTTGCAGTCTCATTTTCCTTCTGGGGAAGAGAATCCGTTTTATCGGTTGCACAGGATAAGCATGAAACAGGAAAAATGGGTCACCAAGTGACTTGCCTATGAGATAGCTGACTAATGATCTTTCTGTATTTGAAAGACTGAGGTTTAAAACCTGATGTTTCCTCAACAGGGCAGAATCAGAGCCTCCAGCAGAGAGGGTTCATAACAAAGGTTACCCAGCTAGGAGAGCAAGGGACAGAAGGTGCAGAAAGAATTTATCTTACTTTATGAATCAGACATTGCCTGTGCTCTCTGTTTAGCAGATACCTGCAGTAAGATATATATTAGTGATAGCAGGTTATTATTAGCAACAGCAACTGATTATCCTGTAGGTAATCATTTTCATCTCCATGAATTCAAGTGTAGATTAATTTATATTCTTTTTTCTGTTCACAATCTGCATCTCTTGGATTCCTCCACTAGCTGCACTTCACATATTAGTCTACTGGTCTTCACCCAATCAGTTCTACTAAGTCCTGTCCACAACTCTGCTTTCCTCTTTTCTGCTCTCCTCCCACTGCAAATGCATCTGGTCCCTTTCTATCCTTTCCCACTTCCATTTCTTTCATATATTTGGAAATTGCTTTGTATCAAAGTGCAACTCAGATTCTGACTTCCTTCTCAAAACACATTCCGTTCACTATTTACATAACCATTTTCAACTTCAAAAGCAGTTTACAAATGTTACCTACTAACCCTTCACAAAACTATTCTGAGAAAGATCAAACTATTGCTTCAGCACACATGGAGAAAACAAAAGCAGTTAAAGAACCCAAGGCAATAAAACCAACAGGGATAATTCCAAGGTTAGAAAGTTTCTAACTCCTAGACCTTGCTCAGACCATTTCTCTGCTGCAATATATTTTTCTCTATACAGAGATACAAATTTGAAGACTTGTTCACTATTAAAAAGCTAGGTAGACAGTCACTAGTGCTTTCCTCCTCCCCCAATTCGTAGATTAGAAAGTGACTCATCTCAGCTACCACTGTTTCTAAACTGTTGACCAGTGATCCTTTTTAAATAATTACCAATGAACAAGTGGGCTTCTTCAAGATTCCCTTTGGTTTCCCTGTTCAGTGTGACTAAGGCCAGGGAACATCCAATACAACTCCATTACTTAAGACCCTATCAATATGGTAGAGCATCTTACATAGTAATTTGCAAAAAGCATGTCTTGGATGAAGGCAAATGTACACTGACTTGACCTAGAGAAACCACCAAAAGGAATGTACACCCCACCTTCCATCAGCTACATCAGTTAGGAGGTTAGCCTATCTGTTTTAAGCTAGAAATTTCTTGATATCCAACTTGTTCTGAATTCACAGAGATATAAAACGCACTTTCAGTCAGTGCTTCTGCATTATTTGCATTTGGGTCAGAGGTTGCAATCCATTTTTCTCTCCCCTCTCCTGATTGGATTATTAGTATAATGTGACTAGGTGGAAATTTCAGCTGGTGAAAAATGCACTAGCCCGTTCTTTAATAACACTTCCAACAGAAAACACATTATTCCAGGGCTCTCATCTGTACCAGATCCCTTTTGGGTGAGGAAAGCAGGGGAGAAGTAGTGTATGGGTGTGGCTGTGCAATTTAAAGTTTACCTGCAAAGGGGAAAACAATGGATTTGTGGCCTCTTTTTTTCATTACTTACAAAGGCCTGAAAGCTTTATTAATTTAAGGCACTTTTTACCCTCTTTCTCACCTTAGATTTTCCTGCTATTCCACCTCTTACCTTCTCAGGGTGTCTGCGTGTTTGTGCACACACATGTGCTTTTGATGATTCACTGAAAGTTTCAGCGATTTGAAGCTTTCCCACACCTCAAATGGGATGAGTCCATAACAGAAACTTTTTCTCCAACGCATTTTAATTAAAGAGACATTAAAAAATAAACTCAGATTTAAGCAGACTTGCAATCAGTTCCTCTTTCAGTTGGTCAGGTGTTACTTCCTTAGCATCTGTGATAGTAAAAGCACAGTCCCTTTTTGTTATTTATTGTACAAGCATGTAATAAGAGTCTGCCTCAAAGAGCTTACAATAAAAAACAGAAGAAAAACAAGGAAACAATTATCTTATTTGTTCTCCTCTCATCTAGTCTCTTACAGTATGAGACAGGAATTTAATTAAAAATATTCAGACTTTTATACTTTACGGATATTTTAAAAGCACACATCTTACCTGAATACCAAGGAGCAACTATTTGGATCCTGAATGGGCGGGGGGGGGGGGAACCAACCAGAACATTCATTTGGCAGGCGGTCTGGAAGACTATTATAGAAGTTAAACAAGTTCATATTGGTGAAGTATGCATTCACAAGGCTCAAAGGCCACTTAGAATTCTGAGTGTTCCATACCAATGTGATAAATTTTACTCCTATTGAATTTTTTATATTGCAGTCTTCACCATGTATAATGTATAATACTGATCTACAGATCTGTAGCTATCACTACATGATATGTGACCATGCACAACATTGGCTTACTTCTCTTTAAATTAATTAAAAAGCTCCAGGCAACCAAACAGAGACTTAGCGTTCAATCCATTAATTCTGGGAGCTGCCTGCACTATGCCCCACATCAAACAGTGGCTTCAGCATAAATTCAGAACCCTAAAGCCTCCTGAACAGAGTCGGTAAAACACATTGTTCACAAGCTAAAATGGAATTATGATCAGCAGATCAATTCAGATGTCCTTATTACATATAGGCCTATTATTCTTATATTAATCTCACTGTTATATCACTTCAAGTAGTTATTTAATTACTACTATTGATCTACCTTTTCATTACGCTCCATACTATTTCCATGGTTTGTGGTTAGTTGCTTGGGATTTGCAAAATTCACTATGTCTTGGATGCTGGGGAGTAGCAAATGGGGACAAAACAGCCCTATTTGTGACTGTTAAAGGAATATTTAACTATAATCCCATTGTATACTCCCTACAGAAGCCTCATGTAGTGGACTATGGGAGAAAGGAGAGAAAACTCAATAATGCACAGCTGCTATACCTCTTTCTTCTGATTTAGGCAAAGCGCACTTCTGTTTCTAAGCCATTACCCACTCCATGCATTTGTGTGCCATGCTTCACATTTCACTTAATACACAGGATTATTGTAGCAAGCCATCATTGTAAACTAGCGCCCTCTCTTTTGGAAAGGTACGGGGAAGCCAACAGTTGACTCAGAGTTTAAAGTACTCTATGAAACTGATCGGTAGAGTCCTGGTTTCTCTAACTTTTATGGAGGGAAAATAAACCAGCAAAACAATCCTGCCAGTGATATGATTTTCCATGCATTTACTGACAAAACTTAGAAACTACAGTAACAAAACCAAAGTTGTATTTGTAATGCAAGTTTTGTTTCGTTGCTCCTCCCCCACCCCTTTCACTCTATCATGGTAACTTTTAAAGCTCTGCACTGTTGCTGGCCTGTGTCCAGGAGATCACTGGTTTGAAAGTGAAGTTTCAGTGATTTGACTGTGAAGGACTTGCCTGTTCCAGTCACAGTATTTATTTGCTTCTGTCAAAATAATCTCTTCTTTTTTTTGACACTGACACCACGGAAAATATGATTTAAAAAAAAAAAACAAAAAAAAACCTAGTGAGATGGATTTTGGTGGGTGGGCATTCCTGACAAGGCCTTTTGCTAGTGTAGCCAGAGGTGCACAATGACCTTCAATACATAGGGCCAGAAGTGTCAGCTGAGACTTAATACCATTATAAAACTGCTTGGATTTAATTTGGAAAGCAATGATGGATGAACAGCTGGGACATGACCAAATATGTATGAACCACTGGAGGTTAAGGAAACTATTAGCTTAAAGGTAATATGCATTAAGGTTCAATCTGCATTCCTCACACACCCATGAATACTGCTGAGGTCAGTGGGAATTCGGAGTACAGAAGAAAGCAGTTTGACTTTTTTTTGTCTCCGTATGTGTAATATAAACCTGGTAGTAGGAAGGGAAACATTGACATCAACTATATTGCAGTGACTTTGATTGTGTTTACATGGGTTGTTAAGGCACAATACACATCTTTGTGTTTTTCATTTAAGGCATGTGTATGCTTGGAGATAGAGTTACGATTCATTGAGCTACCATGCTAAAGACAGTTGTGCAGCCAAGGGTAGCATGGACTGGTCTGAGTGGTGGCACAGGCTAGCCTGACTTGAGTACAAACCTGCCATGAACTCTGGGGGTACAGCTGCTGCCTCAGCTACACTACTACTGAGAGCTAGCCTGATAAAAAGTAGTGTAGGTTGGGCAGGAGCTACTGGCTACAAGGACTAGCTGTACTGAACACATAGACACCTCTGATACATACTATGGCCATGTGCCCCTCCCCCCCAGAGATGAAGCTTCATTCAAATTCATATGAATAGATTGCTCTCTTGTTGATCATTTATACTATTCCGGGAGTACTGGTCCAGATCCCCCCATACCCATTTTACAAGAGTGAAACTCCACTCACTTCAGTAGAGACAGTCCAAATTTTTATCATTGTAAGTGAAAGAACCACCAGATCCACTGGGCGTACTTTCAGTGCAAAACTACGACTATATGGGCTATTCCATAGACACAATTATATATTAGTAAGATTTTTTTAAACACAGCATGGTTTTTTTCATATTGCTTTTGTCTCATCAGTAAATTAAAATGATGCTGGATCTACACAAAAACAATGAACAAGCCCTCAATCAGAAATTAACCGTCAAAATTTAGGGTCACGTTGTTTTAGTCTTTCCCCAACATGAAAAATTCACCTCCCAGTAATTCTTCCAAATGAAAACTGATGAATGGAATGAGCCAAAACTTTTCAAAAGCTCCTTGTGTGGATTGTGTATGAAAGTTATTTTGTTAAACTGAACTCAGAAAACCTACAGTTACTGTAAGAATGCCCGGCTGTTGTCACTGCTCAAAATGATAGAGGTTAGTTCTTGCTATGATTAAGTAATGAAATAAGGCAACCTTTCAATTCTTTGGGAGAAGGATAAAGTCCAAAATTCATCCAAAGGGTTTATTTGCTGAATTTTTTTTTTAATTAGTTACCACATGGTTTACATTCCTTTTTTCAGGAGCGAATTGACCTGTGTAAAAATAAATGAACCTGAGTTTGGGTTTACTATTTGGTATAAAAAGCAACTTAATCATTTGTTCTGCCATTGGGGCACACTAAGTAGCAAGAAAAAGATAAACACCAGGAGCTAATCCCATGCTGCCATAAAAGGAATAATTGCATGGTGGTAGCATATACAGACCTACACTATTTGTGACTGATTGTCCTCCATTGTAAGACACACCACTGCCAGTACCCACCAAATGGAAGGATCAGCTTACTGCAGACCATACGATCGGTCTCAATTTCTGAATGCAGCAACACCAGTTTTACAATGTTCTCATGTGTGAGGGAATGGCATTAGAAAACTGTCTCTCAGCAAATTCCTATTAGAAGTCAAAGCTCAGACTGACTATTGTTAAACAAAAGCAAGACAAAATATATGCACAGAAAAAAAAAGTTAAAGCAATTCAGCTGGCAACACAACCATCCCAGCAACGGTGTTAAAATCTGCTATTAATTGAAATGGGGAAAAAAGGTTAATGCAACACCAGTATCCATAAACCAGTCATACTGATAATCACATCAGTCTACACTGCAAACGTCTTTAAAAATAAATCCCAAGAAGATTTCAACATCAAGAGACAGATTGATTGCTGTAAATATATTATTTTTCCCCCATCCACTGCACACAGTGTTTCCACTGATTTAGGATGACTGAGTAAACTCAGAATTCCTTAATTTAGAAATAATGTGAGTTTGTTCTACTCCTCACATCCCACTATATTTTAAAATCTATCTAAAGACAGTAATATAGGTTGTACTGTTGTCAGGTCCAAAACTTTCATGAAAAGACTGGCCCATGGTCTTTATTATAAGCATCATGATTCTTTGTCCTTTAGCCCCCAACTTTCCTTCTTTACTCTTCCCATTCACAGACAAACATCCTCAAAAAAGATCCATTTACAACTAAAATTAAACTGCTCCATTTCAACCAAATAAGTACTCATTTTTGACTCACTTGATATGGATACTTCATGTAGACCCTGAAGGTTTTGGTTCAATTCTCTATTACTACCAAATGCACCCCTCATTCATGCAACAATCCTGCACTAGAGATATGGAACTCTGGTAATTATTTTGCGGAACATGCTCTAATCCAGAGGTGTCAAGCATGTGGCCTGCAAACCTCTTCCATCTGGCCCATAACTGCGCTCTGTGGGGTTGCACTAACACTGAGAGAAAGATAGGGAGAGTGAGGTCTCACAGAGTGCAGTTTCATAAACATAGTGCTCTGCAATGCCGTGAGGGTGCCAAATATCTCCATTTATGGTTTGTATGGCCCACTTGAAGTACATTCAAATCAAATCTGGCCCACCACAGCAAATGTGTTTAAACACCACTGCTCTAATCTCTGACTAGCATTTTGCTAGAAGCACAGAGGAGATTCCAAATGGAATGTGACTGCTTCTTGTGTGAAACCCAAAATAAATTACTCCAGCTATGTACTCCTGCTCCATCAGCCAAGGCAGCAGAAAGCCCAATCACTTGGTGCCACAGAAACACAAACTCTTCCACTTACTAACTTTAAATAGATCTTTGAAACCTGCTCAGTTTTGGATTCTCTCTCCATATAAATCAGAAGGCTTTTGGTTTTAAAAGGGATCCTTCAGATGGCTATGAACTAGTGAAAAGATCATTGGAATTAACTATTTAACTACAGCAAAGTTTCTAATGTTGAATCACAGCTTCAATCTTAATTTTGATATACTGGTAAATACAATAGTCTGAAAGCTGAATTCTTGCCTCCAATATTTTTAACAGCAGCAGTAACACATCCTGTTTTCTAAATAAAGTTTCTGAATTTATGATTTCCCCCAGCTCCTTTTATTTTTTTTTAAGATAGACCCAAGATGAGAAATTCAAGTTCAGATATGAATTTTTATGGTTTGTTATGTTTCAATCTAGATTTTAATTAAGTTCCAATCACTAGGTTTATTTTATTACCACTATGATTATTTTGTAGAGACTCCTAAAAAGGCATGCAGGATTGCAAGAAAAAAGTAAATCCTAATTTTCAATACCAACTTAATTCTGTGTAGGGAGAACAGGGAGCTTCTCCATCCTCTCTCAATGGCACTTATCTGAATGAAATAAAGAAAGCAATAATTCAGTGAACCAAAATTTAGTGCTTCTCCTTCCCTCTCTTTTCCCTCTTCACAGTTTCTGAGAAGCTATGAAACACTCTCCAGAGGTTCCCTTACTTTCATCAGTGCTCTTTTAAAACTTTAATTGCTTTTAATCTTCCTTCTCTTCCTCTCCCAGCCCTCCTCAACAATAAAATCATGATTAAATTATATTCCAAATATGTTTTCAGGCAGAATTCAACAAAGCACATAACTATTGTGGATGCTGCACATTCCTAGACAGTGCCAGATCCAGGTCTGGCAGGCAGGGAGGGAGGCAGGGCTGCCCACCCTTGCAGCCAACCCCACACCAACTGTAGTGGCACCCTGCCTGAAGACCACGGCACCCAGCACCACCAGTGCTGGGGGTGGGGTCTGGGGCTCCAGGGCCACATGCCAGCTCTGTTGCAGGGGTCTTACCAGACAGCACTACTGGTGAGGCTTTAGAGGGGCTATAGCCCAAATGCTGCAGTCTGACGCACTCCTGCCCCATCCCAAGGCTAGTTGGTCTGAAGCAGACCACCCACGCAGCCTGGGGACTGGGTGGGCAAGCTGAAAATGGGCAGGATAGGACAGTAGAAGTCAAGCAAGGTCAGATTATTGAGGGGCTAACGAGCTGCTATAGGCTCTGCTTTAATCCAGCCCTGTTCCAAGGAAATTCAGATCCAGTGGTGAACTTGCCAATGTGTGTGGAACACCTGAGCTCAGGAGTAAATTCTGGATACTTGCTTTATGGAATGTGTCATCTCACCATGTGAACTGCATGCAGATATACACCTAACATACAACAGTTTCCATTCCATGCATCTGATGATGTGGGATAATACCCATGAAAGCTCATGCAATAAATGTATTAGTCTTTAAAAGTGCTACAGGATTCCTTGTTTGTCTTGCTAACTGTGCTGTCAAAGCCCTTACTCAGCAGTCATCATTCCTAGGGATCATGTTTGATTCGAACAAGGTAAAGCTGTACAAAACAGAACGACTAGCTATAAATCACTTGATCACCTCTCAGCCAGTTACGTTGCTAAATACTGTACAGTGCAGTACAAGACAGAGATTGGAAAGCAAGGAAGGTGACAAGAAGCATTTCCTTTAGTGCACACACACTGGCCCATCTTGGGACTATGGACAACACATCTTGTTTAAAAGCTGGTCAAGAAGATAAGGCTCAAAAACTCAACACCGACAATAGGCAAGTTGAGTTCACTTGGGTGCCATTTGATTGCTCCTTTGATTCTTCAAGTCAACCAAAAAGGATCTTTGTTTTAAACAGCAATGTCACAATTGAAACATGAGCAAGCAGCTTGGTTCTATGAAATAAAACAATCAGATTAATGCAACCTACATATGCCTGTCTCAACATGTGCACTGGATGAGGTGTGTCTACACAACAAACTAGACCCCTGCAGCTGGCCCATGCCATTCAATGTATCAACCTCCTCCTCAAAGGAAACCTGCACAACTCTTCCCAAAGATGAGCCTGGGAGCTTAAATTCTTTACTCTGCTAGACACTTAAAATCATAGTTTGAACAGACACACTGGATTTATGTTTCATTACCCAATAGCCATTTATGTCCTATGATTGCAAAGGTGCTAACAAGCCACTCAACCTTGACTGGTTCCTTAAACTATGTCTTAGCTACTCATGCCAACCAATCTGTTCATCTTGCATTTTGCTGTGATGCTGAGAGTTCTTCTCTCAGACCTGAACAGCAGTCATGTGTGGTTGGAAGTAGTCTCTCTTATCAATAGAAGTTGGTCCAATAAAAAGCATTAACCTCACATACCTTGTCTTGAATATCCTGGGACTAATAGCTACCACCATATTAGATGTCTTGTTATTTCATAAGCATTAGTTTGCCAAGGTCAGTGTGAAGTGGTAATAACTAGATTTCTAAGACAAGAAAAATAACTATTCATTTTTGGACTTTGGGGAACAGAATGGAAGCAGGCATGTAGAAGGAATCTGAAACCTACATCTGAAAGGGTTTGTAAAATTGAAATTACAGATACTAATCAACATCCCAGAGAAAACAGGTTCACCACTTGTTTTGCTAGTTCTGTTGACTAGTTAAAAAATAGGCCAGAAAAGATGCTTGCTAATATTTTACTGTTAGCCAAACCAAAATTTTTTTTGTTTAAATTATACAATTATTTTAACTGTTTAACATCAGATCCACTGCACCTATACCACCTTTTGTAAACCGTTATAAGAGCAGGCATTAGCATCAGTGGATCCTGACCAGAGTCACATGCAGTGGTTAAAATATTTTTTTTAAACAAGCATCTGTCTCATGTGATGGGGACTGTGCAACAAAACCCATCTCCTCCAGCACTCCTCACTGTGGCTGTTGGCAATAGCATATTTCCTTCACATTCATGTGAATAAAGAAATATGGACTTGAGTTGAAGTGAACCTTAATTCAGAATGTTTCTTTAGTTGTTTCTTAGCTTTTGGTACCAAAAGCTGTGCTTATAACTGCATGCCTTTGCCCTTGTCTTTGATCCAAGGCTCCCCTGCATGGATTTAAGACAGACTCAGGTACGGCTTGAGGTTTTCTGATGTCCCAGGCACCTGTAATTTCAGGGGTGGGGGGAGGGCAGAACAGGCCTATCCAGGGGCTGGGCTCCACTCTCCCACCCCGCCTATGGACCAGCCCTCCCCACTCCTAGCGCAGAACAGCCAGCCCAAGGGAGGAGTGAGAGAATGGAGCTCGGTCTCTGGGCTAGCCTGCTCTACTGCTGGGGCACCTGTTCCCCACACTTGGGGCGGGGTGAGCCAGCCCTGTGGAGAATTGCTGGCCCCCCTGCCCTGCTGCCTGGGCTCTACACCAAAGGCAGCAGGAAGGGGGAAGCAGGCAGAGGACAGCACGGCCATGGAGGAGCCTACAGGGCCAGGGGCAATTGACCCTCTTGCCCACCCCCAAGGGTTGCCCTAGGGGAGCACTCTTGGTGCCCCCTGTTGCTCACAGCTCCCTAGATGACCGCATAGGTTGCCTCTATGGGTGGACCAACCCTGGACAGATTAATGCAACCTACTAAACCCCTGCTTCCTATAATACCTAGCCATTCTCTTAGTCTCATGTAAGACTTGACTTGTTTCTATTATACTTGGCTTCTGAAATCTGACCAGGTGTATGACCAAAGGCTATGATGCTTTTCTAATATAACTAAAATAACAATATATACTGTAGATGAGACTTTCACACAGAGATTGAGTAAATTAATCAATATGCATTATGCCATTTCATTAAAGGAATCCATGTAACTCAGTCAACTGACATGATTTACACAAATCAATCTACAGAAATTCTTGTTTTAAACAAAAGCAAACCATGTTCCCATTGCCTTTTTGGGTGTCTTAAGCATCAATCTAATCTCTTTGTAATCAGTCCCAGCTCTTTGTTCCGAAGTGAAACACTAAACAATTGATGACTGTAGCTATTGTACCAGAGGAGACTACAGATGCTCTGTATCTCAAGACAGGGTCCTTTCAGAACTATTAAAATCATTTTAAAGCTTAAATAAGGCTCCTACAATGAGAAATGAAATAAAACCAAGGCACTGATCTAGCTTTATAAGCCATGTTCTATAGTATAGTATGGGTTTGGTGCCCACTACAGTTGCTTTGCACTTTTTGGCAGCACCAAGCCAGTAGCAATCTATTTTCTGCAGCAATTTCCCATATGTAAGGGTACAGAGCTAGTACAGTGGCTACACATTATTGCCTCCTACCCTAACATCAACCCCACTTTACTGGACATGGTGTGTGGGATACCTACGTGACCCAGCTACACCTAACTTCCAAGACTGGACTTTAGGGCCATGAATATCCAAGCATAAAATTCTTGCAAGGACTTGAAGACTCTGGCCCTAGCTTTAAGGACTTTAAGACTCTGGCTAGCCCCAGAATCCAGAGACCACAAAGGTCACATACAACCCTCCCCAAATTGTGCTGATGGACAGGGGCATCACTGGCACTTGGCACACAGGGCACATGCCCTGAGTCCCAGCGCCAGTGCCCAGAATGTCCAGGGCGGCCCCTGCCTCTCCCGCCCCTGTCCCCGGCTGGAGATCTAGGGCCTGGCTGCTGGTGGCAGTGCCTGCCTCTCCCAGCCCTGTCCGCCTGTGGCATGCCCACCTCTCCCGTCCCTGTCCCGGGATCCGGGGCCAGGCTGGCGGTGGCAGTGGCAGGAGCCCAAAGCCAGATCGGGCCCTGGTGGAGAATCGGGGCTGACGGGGGTGGGGCCTGCAGCCAGACCACGACCCATGCCCCTGGTCTTTCCTTAGGGCAGCGATGCTCCCGCTGATGGAACCTGGACTCTGGGCCCTTAATCAGCACAAGAGCAGCAGTAAGAAAGCCAGACACAGTACATGCAAGACCTATTAATAAGAGAAGCCTCTAGCCAATCTAATCTAATGATTGTGTAATGAACTTCATCTTCCTAATGATGGAACTGTATGGCTGGTAGTGTGTCAACGCTACTTAAATCATACACCTGTTTGAAAGAGTAGAACTGAAGCCAGCTGACACTGCTGTTTGACTCAGGGAGAGGAAAAAAAGGCCATAAACACACACTTCATGCTCCCACCCTTCATGGATTTGTTAATGAGTATTCATAACAGAATAGGTTCTTATACAACCTTGAACTGCTTCCCCTGACTCAACTGACGGACATGCACAGCCTGGAGTCAACCAAACCGTTAAGTGTGTGAGCAGCAATCTTCTGAAGAAACAGAAGTTGGCCAGAGATGTTTGAAAATACCTGTCTTAAAGGTAGGAAGGAAAATCCCTCAAAGTTTCCCAGCTTTTATGTTTCTTTTTCGCTTTTGCATGTTTGAAATTTTTTAAAATTTATTTTAAGTCAGCGCTTTGGCATGCAAATTAAAAATTATGGGCTAATTTCTTCTTAAGGCAATATATTTTGAGATTGAAAATAAAAAGCCAAAAACATTCTTCTGTAAAACAAAGCTAAGGACACACAAAAAATCTCTAAAACAGTAAAATGAATATTCACAGATTTACTATCACTACACATCCTTTGGTTAACTTTTACTGTGAAGAGTAATTTTAAATTCATATACTTTGTTCTAGGGTGCCACAAGAAAGTATCAAAATGCATGCTTGCTGACTATGAAACCCTATCATTTATTTCATGCTCCCTTGTACACAGGGCTTTTTCTAAATTCTGTGTAAATCTGACAGTTTGACTCAGCAGCATTTCCCTACTTCAACTGCTTCATCAATTCATGACACTTACAAGACACCTAAAATCAGACTTTTTAAAATCAGGCATTTTAAATTACAATGCCAAGAATATAAAAAATTACAAAACCTTTAATACTGTGTGTGTGTAACTTAATTCAGATTTACATTCAGGCAAATTTACATATTAACTTTCATGTTCAAGAACTCTGAAGGTTTGCCAAGTTTGTTCTTCAATGTTGTTCCTGACCCAGCCTGTGCCCCAATCACTAAGGCTAAACATCAAGGAGAGATCAATCTGATGTGAAAGAATATTTTTCAAAACACATTGTTGGAAACGTATCTTGAATGTCAAAACCTCCACTGTACAACGCTTGACAGAGGATCCAGGTTCAGGACTGGACTCAACAGCATTTTCTAAAAGCCTTTGGCAAATGCCCAGTGTCCTGAGCCAAGTGCTGAATGGAATGCAAACACCTTAAGAAATGGCTTTTTAAAAATTGTGGGTGGCTTAACTACATCCATCCTGGAGGATTTTTCAAAAGAACGCATCCAATGATGAAAGTTATATATGAAGGGAAGGGAACATTACACTGATCAACAATGTGATTAAAGGTCATGTGATGTTTTCACAACACTGAGTGCCTATCTTTTTATTCAAAGGCCATAGTTATAACATGTATTTGCAACTGAAACAAAAATTACTGAACACGTACAAAAGAATACTTGATCATTTAAAAAGAATTAACTCCCTACTGGCTAGCCAAAATCAATTTTGCCTGAATAATTGAGAGAAATTTTTATGTTACTATAATGGAAGAGGAATTTCTTACCTGTTCATTTGTCTCAGTTAGTTTGTTACAGTAACTATTATATCGGTTTTTCCTCTACATTAGCTGCATGGGTAGCTGCCAATCATTAAATCTCACTCCCCAGCCAGGAACTTCTAGAGCTGATTTAACGAAACATGAACACTGAATAATTTCTCTCACTTCCTCTAAGACCAAACAGCTAAGAAGGTGCAAGGTCAGGAGTCAAGTAACCAAATCATGGAGAAGCTATCTTTAAGCATAGATGTGTTATGTTCTGAATACCAGTCTTCAGGGTAATAGGTATGCAATGGATACAAAGATACTAAAGAGAATAATAAAATAATACATATATTTCTACAGCTCCATCCATTCAAGAATCTCAAACTTCACGAATATTCATTAATTAATTAAATCACAATACACACCTGAGGTACTACAAGTTATTTTAGTGACAGATAACTATGCAGAAAGAAAGAAAGAAAGAAAGAAAGAAAGAAAGAAAGAAAGAAAGAAAG
>ML681966.1:70542893-70586053 GCA_007922195.1 Podocnemis expansa
AAGAAAGAAAGAAAGAAAGAAAGAAAGAAAGAAAGAAAGAAAGAAAGCTGCCTCAAGCAAAGCCAGTGATAGCCTACTTGGGGCCCTATGCAGGAATATTAAGGCCTTAAGGCAGGCCTTTTCCCACACCCCTGCAACACGCTAATGATTACTAGGAGGTAACCTTGAGGTGTTCCATGAAAAACAAATTTTACTTTCATTTAAGTTTTCTGTAGGTAGTGGGGGTTTGTTTGTTTAAAAACAAACAAGGAGTCCTGTGGCACTTAAAGACTAAAGAATTTATTTATTGCACAAGCTTTTGTGGAAGACAATCCCACTTCATCAGATGCTTTGAAAATGGGGGAACCTATACCATGGGAGGAAATATTTGCAGTGGGGGAGTGCAAGTCATTGGATCAGGTCACATTGTGACAGAAAATCAAAGCAGTTGATGAAGTGGGGTTTTCTCCCATAAAAAAAATTGTTAGCTTTTAAGAACCACAGGAATCATTTTTTGTTTTACTGAACTAGACTAACATGGTTGCTTGCTTGTTTGTTTGTTTTTGGGGGGGTTGCTTAGTTTGTGTGTGTGAGGGAAAGGAATTTGAACACCAAAAAATTTCAGTAAAAAACTGAAATTTTGGTTTTTCAACCAAACACCCTCTCTAGAAAAATTCCCCAAGTTTGACACAGAAGACATCTTTAACCCATCTAGTTTAGTCAAAACCTCAAGTTTCCATCAATAACAATATCTTTCAAAACCTTGCAAGGAATCCTGTGGCAAGTTTAAAGACTAACACTTTTTTTTATTTGTTTCTTTGTTCTGATTTTAGTTTTTTGATGAACTAAACTAACAGAGGTATCCCTCTAGAACTTCAAAAATTTGTTTAAAACAGTCTAAATTCTTAGTGCCTAAAATCTTGTTCTAACCATGACTGCCACTAATCTTGTACTCTGACCAAAAAAAGAACTTGTCCCCTTGAAAGGGCTAGAATTTGCCACTTCATCACAACATCCTGCCAAAGAGAGTCTTCTTCTAGGGCAAATCCTGTTCACGTATTTTTCTCTCAAAATCAGTGACTGGGTCAGCCAAACATCCTGATATAGAAAACAGCCTTCCACCATCCTGCTGCTGCCACCATCATATTGCCACAGGCATAAGCTATAGTAGCAAACAAAACTGAGAAAGCAGGAACAAGCTCAGATCTATCACAGATGGCTAGAAACTAGTGAGATATAAAGTGAGCTGCTAAGAAGTAGAGTTCAGTATCATCCTCCTCAAGCAAAGAAGATAATCATTTATTCATCTGTACAAACATGGGTACAAAAACCTGCATGGAATTGCATTCGGCAAAGCTATGGCCCTTTCATTTGTTTTCATTCCAAAAGGTATCTTTTGCAAGATACCATTCAATAAATGACCTGCCAACAATCTTGGAAGGACTCAAAAAGCAGCAACAAAAATTCTCAAGGAAAGCAAAACCACAGAGGACCAACTTATGCTGGTGTAAACTACAAGCTTTTGAATCGCATAGACCTAAAGAAGAGCTCCATCTAGCTTGAAAGCTTCCACTACAGAAGTTGCTCCAATATGAGAAATTACGTCATCTTGTCTGAGACGAGATAGTAATTATTAAAAGACTCACAGCTACATAGCACTGAAAATTCACGTGAACCATTTCAAAATAAATACCAAAACAAAACATGCAGTTCTTATTCCTATCACACACTAAGAGGGAAAAAGAAAAAAAAGACAGACTCATTTTTAGGGTACATTAATAGCCAGGAAGTTAGTCAGTCATCACATGATTACTTCAACTTGCTCTCAAGTAGCAATTTTCTGTGATAATTATTTATTACTACTACTGTGTGTAGTTGAACATCTTTTCTGGGCTGGTTTACACTGCAATGGGATTTCAGCAGTAAATAAAGGGAAATACACAAAGTACTTAAAATACTCTGCATATCTTCCTTTGACAGCCTACTGCCTACTTACTTCAGTGTCTTCAGAGCACTGAGTCAAAGGGACATGCCTTCTTTTCAACTCAGCACTACTCCACTTACAGGGTGGTCTTCAGCAATTGACTTACTGATCGGCTGAGCAGGTCTTCACAGAACTGATCAGTCGATTGGGAAGGTCAGTCTGACGGTGGCAAATCTGCTGCTATCAGTGAAGACTAGCTCTTTATATCTGCAAGACAAGTAGGAACTCTTTCTGAATTGAAGCTTCAACTCTAGCACAGCTTCTTCTGATGTGTTAACTTCTAACATTTTGTAACCCACCATCACTCCCAAATAAGATTCCCATAAGCATTTTTGCAGAGGTTCGCATGAATATAGCTAATGCTTCCTGAGTAATGTTTTTCTCCATCAGACCATCAGAAAGTGCTGACTCGGATTCTTTATAAAATACCTCCAGAATCTAATAGGCCAAAAGAGTACCATTGCTAGTAATAACACAGTTCACATTTCAGTCCTATCAATCCTCCAACTCTTTCAAAGACAAGAAGTTCAAACAACAGAAACCTAATTCATCTTCTCCAAGTGATGTCTTAATAGATACATAAGGACAAATCCAGATCTTGGTTGTATAGTTACCAATCAGATTTTTAGTACTCTCAATGATTAGACAGCCTTACTGAGATTTAGAAACCATTGTACCACACACACGACAATCCTAACCCACTAAGAATGTATAAACAAGACAACAAAGGAAGTATTGTCCATGCTTGTAAAATGGAGAACTCAAGGCACAGACAGGTGAAGCAGTTTGCTGAAGTTGTCACATGTCACCAGAACAGAATATTTATCTTTTAAGTGCCAGTGCAGGGCTTTAACTACAGAACTATCCTTCCCCTCCAAAACACGCCACTGCACATTCTGCACAAATGATAGCAGAATCACTTTCCTCAACCTTAAGGTTCTTTTATCTGTGATTTATTTTAAATAGAAATGCATGAGTATGTTCATCTAAAACAAGAGCCAAACTGACCTTTCCTCAAACTTGAGTTGAAGGTTTAAAAAAGTCATATGCCTTGACACTGTCTGATTTCATATGAAATGCTGTGAGAAGTCCCCGTAGATGAGTAAGACAAAATATTAAGGTAGAAAAGATAGGCATGCTAAGATAAGATGAAAAGTATGTGAATTAGAACTGGGTAAAATTTTTCAATCAAAAATTTTAGGGTCAAATATCAGTCGAAACATTGTGAATGTGTGAAATTCACTGAACTGTTTCAAATTAAAAATAACTCTGAGAATGGCTTAATCTTTCTGACAATATTTGTATTTTCAAAAAAGGTTTTTAATTCACATTAACTTATAATTTAAGGAAACTCTAAAGTGACAGTTTGAATGTTAAACTTACCTCAATTTAAAAAAATTGAACATTCTTTCAAATCACAGGACTCATTTTGTTCAACCTAAACAGAAGTCTTCCTTGACTTTTACACTCTCTAATCTGAAATTTTGAGAGCACATCTAATTTTAAACATCAAAACACTTAACAGTTGATGGTAACTTAGGGGTCCCATACGCATATTCCATTGCGTAGAGAAAGTCCACACAATATAACTAAGAAGTAGAGGCTGAATGAAGATAACTTCTCTCCTTCTTGTGAAGATGGGGTTCCTTCAAAACTTATTTGTAACTGGAACACAGATAGGAAGTAAGTGGCAGCATAATGGGGTTTGAGTGCACTGAATATGCACTTGGCCAGTCATTGCATAAAACCACTTGCCAAGTTATAAGAGCACCTGCTATGAGACTTATCCTAAAGGCAAAAAGTCCTAATGAGAGATACAGCTAAAATGATATGTAAGTATTTCTTGTAATTGAGAAAATGAAAATAATCACAATCAGTTGGTCTGTTGGTAGTATGACTATTACATGAAGGCTTTAAATTGAAAAATGAAAAGTTTCCAGGTAAGTTCTGCATGGGCACTTGAATGATTTACCTGTGGGTAGAGTCACTGAATACTCAGATATTGATGCAAGAGTGGTACAAGAAATGCTAGCTAGAATACCTCCGGTAGACAATGCGACCCTGAAAGCAACAGCAGATATGATGATGTAAAGTGACAATTAAAGGTCTTGAAAAGAAGTGTACATATTAGATAGAACACTACATTCATAGTGCCATAGTAAAGGGTGTGTCAGCCCACCCTTTAAACCCCAGAATGTCGTAGTTTCATTAAAATATTCTTTGAGGTCTGGTCCCAGATAAACACACTGATGGCACACCATGTAGAGCACACTGAAGAACCTCAGGATCCAGTCTCCCAAAGCTGTATAGGAAATCATAAGGAAGATTTAACCCTATCTCCAACAACCTCATACTAGAATGATGAACAGGAGGGGAGCTTACATAGGTAGAATTATCCTCATGGGGAACTGAGGCATAGAGAAACAAAGACCCCAGTTAATCAAGATACTTAAGTACATGCCTAACTTTAAGCACAAGAGGTCCCTTTAATTCAATGTGTTTGATGATTTTAAGTACCTGGCTGGTCTGAGCCCTTAGTGACTTTCCAAAATTGTCTGTCTGCAACAGAGCCCAGAAACAATCCATAGCTCTCATGTCCCAGTCCTGTTTCTTGCCCACAATATCAACCTTCCTTTCCATTAATGAGCACATGCACCCAGCTGCCATAAGGAAGACAAAGTGTATTTGACAGAAATGCTCCCGTACAGACTTCTAAATAACCCAATGTCCAATTTAGTCTGGTGTCCTGCCTTTCGCAGTTGAGACTGATGGATGTCTTAGGGAAAGATAAAACATACCTAAAGCTACATTACTACTGGATTAAAAGTTCTTTCACTCTTAAGATGGAAGAATAGGCATCAGTGAGGGACAATACATGAGTGTTAAGAAGCAAATTGTACAATAATTTCTCTTCTCACATTTACATCTGGAAATCTGAAAGTTCACTAAGCTTGTTTCTTCCATCACATGTACCTTTTATTGAAGGGGCACATATGAATACTGGACTGCTGACAATGATTTTCCACAAAAAGCAGCATTATTGTCAACTCTGTGCTGTTGGGGAACAGAGTGCAGTATGCCAGCCTGTCTAACTCATGAAGGAGCTCCCTGCCCACAGCCTCTTCTTGAACCAGAACTGGTTTGCTAATATCTATTAGCACACAGAATGGAGTCCAGAGATTTCAGGGCATGGACCACACTGAACTCTGGGACCAGAGAAGTTGGGGAGTACTATGTGATGGTGGGGGAGCGGAGGGGAGGGAGGAGAATCTCTCTGCTCCTGACATTAATGAGCCCACAACTGCTGACTAGGGGGTGTGCAGGCATCATATCAATTCTAGTAAAGAACTCTATATTGGGAGCCAAATACTGAATCTGCCTAATTATACTAGGAACACCCTGGAAGGAACACTGTCCATAGCCAAGAATAATCTGTTCCTATCGTGTTGGGACTCTCCCTCGCTCAAGCACTCCAGACCCTAAGCTGAACAGCCTGTCTCCTGGGAACCGTTGACTGGTTCAAACTGCACTGAACAATGAGAGATCCCAGCACACACACACTCTGGTTAAGAATTGTGCAATTTTGTAACTGGTTGGTTTTCTCTCCTTCTACGGCTATTCCCCTCAGACTTCATTTGATCTCTCTGTATCACTCCAGGTATAACTTTCTAAACCTGACTTTTGTAATATCTTAAGTTTTATATACCTGGCAATAAAGTAACTTTTATAATCAAGCTGGTTGCCAGATGGTCTCCAAACTTAGTCTACTCTTGCATGTTCTCAACTTCCCTGGTTTGTTCTGCAGCAACACTCCTCTCACTTAGGAGCAAGATTCCTGTAATACTCAAAATCCTGTGGCATTTGCTCATTAAGAGGGTTAAGTGCCTACCAGCAGGAGTATTGCTATTAAAGAAAAAAAAATCAGGGCACATCAGGCTCCACCCGCAGTGAAGGGGAGTGACAGAAGGCAGGGCTGGCCACTCTGTAGGTTGTGGGACAGGGCTGATATTCAAAGATGAGCTGGTATTGTGGGACAGCATAACAGTGCAAGGTGGATTCAGTCTGACTCTGGGCCATGGGCTGGGACTGGACCAATCTGCATATGGGGCAGCCTGGCACTGTAGCATGTCACAAGCCAGCGGTGCTCTAGGCGGAGGTGCCAAACTGAAATCTCTAAAGCAGTGGTTTTCAAACTATAGGTTGAGACCCAGTAGGTTGTGGATTGCAGCACCCCTGCTGCCTCCACCACAAGACTGGAATACATTGCTCAAAGATGTGTAATTGCTGGGTCATGGGCATAAATGACTTTTTTCATCTGGGGTCTTCAGAAAAAAAGTTTGAAAACCACTGCCATAAGACACGTGCAAGGTGGATTAAGGCAAAGGCTTCAAGGGCTGCAGCCAATTCCCCAGGCTAAGAGGGGTCCTGCCATCCCCCCACAAAAATAACTCCAACCCCAAGCACCGCCAAGGCACTAACCCACACCACATTACAGTGCCCACCCCTTTGCAGGGCCTGTCCCTTCCAGCCACTGGCCCAGACTGAGTCCACCTTGAATTGCTTGATCAGCCTGGGCCACCACCAACCACAGTGCCCCACAATGCTGGCCTGCCCCCAAGTGCCAACCTGCCTCCCACTGGGGACAGAGTAGCTTGTAGAGTAGCTCATACCCAGCAACACCATGCCTACAACAACAAAATGTTACATGAGAGTGGAGAGACCAACTTGCTGAACTTGTGGCATATGAGTGTGGCAGCCTCAATGCACTATTGATCCAGCCTGCAGTGTCAGCCCGAGAGTGCTGACTGACCTGGTCAGCTCAGATGCGCTCTGTTCATCTTTGTATATGTGGGTGTTTATCTGAGTCTGTGGCTGGAGAAATCCAGCCCAGGGAAACTTAGGTCCTGAAGGATAGCTTCATTGGGAGGGGACTTGCAGGAGGGGGAAGTAAAGCTTCATATGAGAGTACGTGACAAGCAGTACATTGATAGAATTATATTGCCCCACAAGGAAAGCAACCCTAATAAATGAATGAACCCCAAAGTAAAAGGCAAATCTGGTAACAGCAGCAAGCAATTTCTTTTTAGAAAGACTAAGTGCAGACATATGCTCTGATCCAAAGCTACTGAAAGAAATGGAAAAACTGACTATTAAGTTTGAATCAGCCTCAAAATATATCAACTATGCAAAAAGACAGAAGGACATACATAAAATTTTGGGCCCACCAAACTTGAGACATCTTTTTTTAAAGTAGGACAAAACATTTAGTAAAATTAAAAACTGAGATACAAGAAGCACCTAATTATAAAGTCATCCCTTTTTGTTTTCCTTTAACTGATGCCAGGTGACCTCAGATGTCTATAAGCAGTTTCTCTCTTTTGTGTGGCACAGACAGAAAAAAACCTCTCTTTTCCAACACTTCTGAGAAATGTACTGTCTGAGCCATCCTTAGGTGCTAATGATCACCAAACTGTGGTAGTGGCCCAACACCCATTTTTAAATTCATTAAATCCTGTAGAGATGGAGACAATGAAATGTGCATCACAACTTTTGTCAGGCCACAATTAAAACACATTATTTATCCTTTCCCACTGTTTGAGAAAAAGATGTTTTTCCTTAACCAAATTTAAATAAGTTCTAATGGATCTGCAAAGCGTGGAACCATTAGCTCCCTCCTCACTGCCCTTCCCTTTTCTAATCCAGTAATGAGGAAGTTCCTTAATGATGAAGCAGCCAGGCTCTGTTTAGGAGTGGAAGACACATGGCAGCTTGTCCATGACTCCCGGGAAAGGCTGTGATTGTCAGAGAACACAGCTAGGCGCAGGTCTGTGTAGAACATATGGGCAAAGAATCAGGGCAGAGGGCCCCGGTAAGTGAAGTTGCCTTGGAATCTGCCAAGTGCCTGTTTGTGAACATTGCAACTGGGCTAGTGAGGGCATTGCAGGCACCTCGACTGAGGAGCCCTAACTCTTCAACTCCCATGGGCACAAGCAAGAACTGGTATTGCTCACTTTGAACTATAACTGTAAGCCTCTATTCCTAGCTAATTTGCAACTTTTTCCTTTCCTGACAGTCCTAGTAAAATATCTTTTCATTTAGGCATCTGCCTGTATGATTATTGCGACCCACCAGGGTGGGAACCAACAAGATCCAGCTGCTAATGCAGCTACTTTGCTGGCTGCTAAGTTGTTGTACACCAGACGTCCTGCTGCCAGCCTACGGGGTAGGTGTACTGGGCAGCCACAATCACTGCAAGTGAAGGGGCAAGCAGCCTGGTACCATATGCTGCATCCTGATGACCTTTAAAACAAAAATTTTCCCTTTAATATCCAAGTCAGACCATGCTTGTACTTCAGTGTGAGTTACCAGGCCCTTAAACACACAATATGGCTTGTGTTACCCAGTAGATCAGAATACATCATCATAGTGGTTCTTTCTGACCATAAAAATCTATGATAAAAACTTAAGCATATAGGTAGTCCCATTGCTAGATCAGGGCCACTGCCCTGGCAGCCTGCATCTGAAGGCCAAATATCTTACCTTTGTGACATGTGGAAAATATGTGCAAAAATCCTTTGATGCACTTCTTGCCAAATTTCTTGGATGTATGTAGTATGATTTTACCTAGGAGATCTGTGATCTGATTTGTACTTGTACTCTGTATGAAAGTAGATTAAGACGGCTGAAGCTGAAAAAAGGACTCTAGTAAATAACCATATAACAAAGAGCAGACAAACTATATTATCCTTTTTAAATCACTTATTTAAAGGCTTTGGATCAAAATTCAAACTGTGCTAAGAAATATAATCTGTCAGCACAGATGTCAAGAATAAAAAGAGACAAAGCCAGGCGTTGTAGAAAAGAAGTATTTCCATTAGTGTGTATGGATGTATTCTACAATTTTTAATTTAACTGCATACCTTTTATTATTTAAACTCTCCTCTGAATTGCTGGGTACTGTTTAAGGGACCAGGGGGCCAACAGTCTGGCCCGGGGTCTTCAAATCAACAACAGCCGCAAGGTGGTAGACAGCACCAACGTTCCCTATAAGCTGCGCAGGCACGCGGCCGTGCAGACCACTGCAGCTGCCCAGCACAGGGAATGCTGCTGACTGTGCAGGGCTGGCAGCCAAAGTCCCAGCTGAGAGCTCCTCTGAAGCTGGGAGTTACTAAAACTCCCGCCCAGAGAAGCTCTAACAAAGCATGCCCAGAATGTCTGAGCATGCTCCCTTAGTGCTTCTCCGGTCCCAGGAGCTGTAGCTTGGTTATGCCGCTCCAGCAGCCAGGTAAGACTGCAGGGAGAGGTTGGGCTGGCTGGCTGGCCTGGGGGGGGCGCCAGGAGGATCAGGCCCACAGATCAGGCCCTCGGGGCTGACAGGATCAAGCCCACACGGGGGAGGGGGGGTGGCACTGGACAGCAAGCAGAGATCAGAGTAATCACTAGAGCCAGAATCAATAGGCAAGAGTCAGGCCAGTGTCAGAGACTTGAGATTAGATATAATTACCAGATGGCAATCAAAATGCAGGATCACAGTCAGGTTGGGGTCAGAGAAAGGACAGAGACCGAGGTATGGTCTAAAGTCAGAAAACCAGAAATCTACATGGTCACCCATCTGACTGCCTGGGGCACTCTCCAGTGTTAAATAGTTAGCATTGGCCAATCAGAAAGCTACAGGGTGCTGTTGCTCTGAACCCACCCCTGAAGTGCCTGATCTTCATGATACACCTTCCATGTGGCTCTGCTCTGTCTCTCAGTGGCCATGTGGGAATATCAATTATCCCATGCTCCACAGGCCAGGCTTCTAGGCCCATTGGTCCTCACAGAAACTCAGATCCATAGGCCTTGTACTGGTACATGTCACTTAATGTGAAACTGACTAAAAACAAATGAAAGCCACCCAAGCTAAATTAACTGCAAAGACTCATGGTAGAAATAAAGAGTAAAGACTTAGCTTATTTTGTGCCTTCGGTATTCATTTAAGCCAGTTTGTATTAGTTGAGAATCTAACTATTTCTTTCCCTCAGTCTAAAAAAATACTTCTCACACTAGTAGCACAACTAAGCGGGAGAGGTTTTTCCCTACAAAATTGTTTATTTGCCAGCAATGCACTTTTGGGAGACAACTCTTTGTGAAATTAGAGAAGAGTTTCAAAATCTTGGCCAGCTGAAAGCCAAAACATTTGGTTTCAATACTTTTGAAACAAAAAGGTTTCAACATTTCATATCGACATTATGAACATTATTATCCTGCCCCACAGTTTGGCTACAGGGATACAAACAATAGTACATATTGCACTGTAACTTCCCCCACATGGATGCCATTAGCACAAATTAAAAAGTTCCTATGTTCCATTAATGTAGTCCTGTTTGGAGAGGACTATGTTGATGCAAACTAAGAGCCTTTTAGTTTGCACCTGCAGCATCCACATATTAGAGCGCAGCACTTTGCTGTGTATCGCTGTCACATCCCCCAGCCTGAATCATAGGTACTTGAATTAGGGGTTTGGGAGGCATGACTTGAAGTGCTTTGCAGTATATACAGGGTTTACAGCTCAACTCAGCGGCTCAGTAGCTCCTTGCCCCCAATATAAAAATTCTTCCAGCACTCCTGGGCTGAACTATAGGGTTATGTAGACAAGTTTTGTGTTTTTTGTAATATGGATATGCTTTTATTTTTAAGTTAAAAAAGTTACCCAAAAATGAAACTCAAACCTTTTTGGATCAAATTAAACATTTGATTTCAGAGTCAATGAAACATTTAGTTGGAGTCACAAAATTAACTTTTAATGGAGTCTCTTTTTGAAAAGAAAAGCTTTGTTTCAAGATGGCTTGAAACAAAATTAGGGAGAATTTTAAGTTTGGCCCCCGAACTGATCAGTTATTAAACGCAACTCTTATAGCATTTTAAGTTAGTATGTATATGATTAGAGCCTTGCACAGATACAAATATGTGGATCTGCATCCACAAGTAATGGTCTGTGGATATCTGTGTTACATTTGCTGATGTAGATATAATGCAGATATCTCTCTATTTGCATGACCCTAGCCCTGCACAGATAAGAATATGCAGATCTGAAGCCGATCTGCATCTGCAGGAAATGGTCTGCAGATATCTGCGGATGTGGACATCTGTGGCTATGATGCGGATATCTGTGGATTTTCAGGGCTCTATTTATGATCAGTCACACTCACAGAGTTTTTCTACTTCATGCATTCCAGCCTCTTTAGACAGGGCAACAATTTTGACCACAGACATGAAGTGATACCACATAATTACTGATTTTACTCTAGCAACTAGGGATCTTAATCATTGATAGCTCACTGTATGAGATGCTGTATAAACAGACCAAGACAACGTTGCCTGCTCTGAGCGAATCAGCATTATGCTGCAATCCTGCTCCCCCCATGAACAACATCCCCTCCTCATGTGAGGAGCTGAGGAAATAATTCTATCAAAGCTCCAAGTACATTGCCAAATGCAAAATATGTTAAGTGTAAATGTACATAGCTCATTGTCATAATGAGACTGATCAGACACTATTGTTTAAAAAAGTATTAACTCTACAAACTCACTTAGGCAGATCTTTGCTGCTTTGCTTATTTAGAAAAAATATCCAGGGCATTTCCATGCTCCAGTATATCACTGCAGTAACTACAAACCCCCGAAAAGCCTCAAATACCCTTTATAAAATGCTTTTAAAATTTTCAGTGGAGGATTAGGGATGATACAACAGGTCAGAAATAAGTCAATACCATAAGAATTGCCTAATTTGAACAAAGCATCAAGAATCATTGAAAAAAAGACCTAACTAGCAAATATCTGTGCTTCCAAATATACGCTACAATTTGAGGCAATTCTCATTAAAATAGAAATGTCAGTGGCTTTTAACCTTTACTCTCCTACACAAATACTACTGATCTACCTTCAAGTATTTGTTTAGCGACCCTTGATCAATTATTAATGTGTTGTGCTAGTTCAGTTGATTAAAATTACATTACAGCTCAGTTTTGGAGGACAGAAGTAGTGGGGGGAAAAAAATGCAATCATTACTTAATTGGTACCAATATACAGATCTGCCAAAAATGTAACAAGCTTCCAGCTAAACTACAATAACCTTAAATGATTTGTTTTCCATTCTATAATTAATTTCTCACTGACAGAGTAATTCTGTAAAGGATGTAATAGATGCAAATAATGTAGGCATGAAGTAACAAAATCTCAAGATCTCCTGCACAGGGTAAACCAATCAAATGGATATTCAGCATATGTATAAGTAGATGAAGGACTGACAACATTCTTCATAACCTACAGTTCACAGACTGCATTATGGAACACTCTGAAATATTGGAAAACAAAAATGGAAACACTTGCAATAGGTAAGCCTTTTGCATCATGAGCATGCAAGTAACCACTAGAACATTCAGGAAGTAAATGATAATAAAGGACTCTGCTTCAGGAAGTTAGAAATACTGTTTTATATGACTCAGCGATTAAACCATGTAAAATTAAGTCTAATTTTCATCCTAGGGTAAGCATTCAATATCCAGCTCACATAAACTAGAGATTAGATGGCTTACAGAACTGGCAGTGGGATATGGAGTTTTGCATAAGACAAACTTACTGGTTTAAATCTTAAGCAAGTTCATTAGAAGTTCACAAGAAGTTTACCTTCTGATAATCAATGTGAAATTACCTGGTGGTTTCAGTCAGGTTTCTACTGGGCAGTTATTCGATCTCCATCAAAAATGATCCACTGCAGAGACCAAATTGCTTTCTGGTTGTGGATAGGAAGGATGGCCCTGTGGCTTTGGATTCAAGAGACCTAGGTTCATTGTGTGCCTTGGTCATAAGCTTCCTACATCACAGAGCAAGTTGCTTCTTCCATCCATGCTTGAATTCTGTTCTATAAAATAAGCATACATCACCTTCCTTCACCCCCTCAGTTTATGTATTGTCTCTTTAGACGGAAGCTCTTCATGGGCAGCCATTGTCTTTTAGTCAGTACACGTATAGGACAATGGGGACCTGGTTTTAGTTGGACTCTCCTTACTACTATTTATTTTGTATTTATAGTGCTGCAGCAGCTGAAGCACACTGCTAGACCTCATAATTAAACCACAAAAAATACATCTGAACTTCGGGCGATGGCTGATGCTCAAAGGGGCCAGGCTGGCTAGCAATTGGAGAACTTTTCTTCTCCTATCCACTCATCTCCCAAATGAGCATTGCCTCATTCACTGACAAAGTAATGTCTTATCTTCCAAATAAAACCTCATCAGTTTGGGGCTCTTTCCTCTCCACAAGCAATCAATTGTCCCCTCAGTCATTGCTTTGTTTCATGTTCAGCCTCACTGCCAGGTCACTCCATTCTTTCTTCTGCTGACTAGGTCTCAGCTCCACACTCCATTCCAACTTTAAACAGCTCTCCAAATGGGTTCTTCTGAAAATCCCAGAAAGTGTCTCTAAATATCTAACCTAGATATTTAAAAAATAAAAATAAAGTCTGGCCCCTGGAGATTAATGTTCTTTCAAGTCCCACTGTGGACTCAAAAAGCAACCCACGACCATGCATACTTCTTAGCTGTTCTCTATATTTACTGTGAAGGACTATTTAATTTCAGTGTAGATATTTCAGCTCAGGCTGGAGCCCACTCTTTGGGACCCCACACCAGACCAGCTACAGCACAGTTAAATAGCCCTGTAGCCTGAGTTAGCTGACACGAGTCACCTGCAGGTTTATAACTGCAGTATAATTACTCCCATGGTGGAGACTAGAATAGAAAACATCATTCATTTTCATTAAGTAGCCCTAGCACATATCCCTCTCACCTCTGGTTTTTTCTGTTGTGCAGCTGGAGAGCAGAGAAAAGAAAGGCACCTGCCATCAGAAACTTTTGTTTGATTCAAGAAATGAAGGAGAGGTATCTTAATAGGTAGAGTTCAGCCCCATTAGCCTCTCATAACCAACTGTCCTGATGTAGTTCAATCCCCAGCACTTTACAGCTTGAACTTGCCAGCACTGCAACGGCTAAAATGAAAGGTAGCCAAAATTCATATATAAAGAAGCTATCTCCTCTGTTGTTTGTTCTACATACTAAAGGGGGTTATGGGCAAATCCAGTCCCCTCCTAACTACCCACACAGGATCGCTTTCCAATGGTACAGGCGGTTCAGCACCTGCCATTTCCCATCAAATCAGTGCTGTAGGGACACAAATCAGTGTCGTGGTAAGTAGGCAACAGGCAGTCAGAAGCAGATATGCAAGCTATTTTAAATACTTTGCACAACTCCCTTCAATTGCCACTGAAATCGAACCATGGTATAGACCAGACACAGTTAAGTAGCTACACAAACATAATTAGATTTAACCCAGCATGGGAAAGAGTTGCTGCTCAGTTAAGTGACCAGCTCCCTTTTCACCGCTTCCACACTTTTCATTCTTATATTTATTGTTTGAACTCACATGGCATCAAGGAGCCATGGTCAGAACCTGATTGTGCCAGGCACCAGACAAGCACAGAATAAAATGATCCTACCCCAAAGAGAAACAGAAACAAAAAGAGTTCCAATAAAAGGTGTAGTATTTCCTTCACTGTGAGGCTTACTAGAGTCAGAGTTTTCAATGAAAACATTTGAAATCTTTGTTTCATAATAAAAATTGACACTTGAAATTTATCAAAATAAAATAAAAGTTTAGATTTCATTTTATTTGCAGCCAAACCAAAAAGGAATTCAGTTTTCAGTGTTCATAAAACATCTGTCCCACCCCACTGGAAAATAAGAGATGTTCGTGATACATTGTTCATTCCAATTCTAATTCAATCAAATGGAAATTCTCTATTTCACAGTGACATTTCACTTAGATAAATACTGAAAAATTTACCCTTTTATCAAAACCTTTGACAAAAAAATTGATCAGCTCTATTTCTCTGGGACTTCTATGGATTTTTTTTTTTACACTAAGGTGCTGACAGCTATACACTGTAATGTTTGTTATTAATGGGACTTGCCTACAACTGATACTGAGAAAGTCCATGGTTATCTAGAGGAGTTCAACTGTTTCAACACTCCTGGAGCTGCATCCCTCCAGTTCTGTAGATTTTCTCTAGAATGGTGTTTAGGAAGCGGAAACAAGACCTAATCCCATCAACCAAGCAATTTTGGACATCAGCTGAATGAACACAGTGAGTAGTAGGGAGTCAGGAGTTGACAATCACTATCAACAAGGGATCATTCTACAAAACACAGATGGACCCAATATGTGGGAGGGAAAAAAAAAAGGCTAGCTGAACATCTCACGTGGTATACAAAGCACATAGTTCTCCTCAAAATGAAGCTTTACCAGGTGTCAATATATAACAGATCTTCTGAGGATTGGTCTGTAGAGAAAGTTATTAGGTTTCCTCATTGTCAGCTGCTAAATTTCATTCTAGATAGCCACAGAATATTTTCCTACCTATTGCTGCAGTTGTCACAGATGTTATGGGATTGTGCATGGAAGGGAAGATGCCCCATATAAACGGTGAATGTGAGGCACAGTGCTTTACACAACTATGGGCCAGATTCTCAACTGATGTAAACAGCCATAGCTCCATTGATGAACATGGAATTATGCCAATTTATGTCAGCTGAGAATTTGGTTTTAGGTCTCTGTCTAACTGTGGGTCATAAAACAAAGCAGCACAAAAACCCTTGAACTAAATAGTCATTTAAAGCCAGACTTGCTTCACGCCAAAATTCATCTGTTCTTTCTAGGAATTAGGAGGTTGTTTAAATAATACTGATTTTCATGTGCAGACCGTAATAGTATTCTGTCAGGGAATCATTTCATGTAAGGTAGCACTCTGGAATATTAATATAAACAGCACAGAGACAAGGCATACTCCTTAAACCCCCTCCACAAAAGGCCCTTCAGAATCCAGATCCAAATTTGCTACCATTCACTATCTCGTCACTATTCTCAACAAACAGATTATTAAAAGTAATAAGAGCTGTGCTGATGTTGAAGACCTTACAATTCAAATAGCATTGGAGCAATAGCTCACAAGTCTCTTTGCATTCTCTCTCTCTAAAAATATCCTTAGCAGTAATTATTTTTGGAGCTGCCTTCAAAGCAAATATGGGTTGCTTCTAAATAGCATGTGTTTTTCCTTCTTCATTGCAGACATCCGGTGGGAGAAGGGAAAACCTGAATGTTAGTTCTTAAGGTCAAATCAGGCAAAGCAAAGGCACAGCAGGGAGTTTATAAAAAGTTCAGAGCCATATATTGTATATATAAAATGACAATTTTAATATTATTCTTTATTTCAACCTACTTGTACAAAATGCTGTGAGCACCTCTTTCATGGTTAGTTTCTCTTTCCCTTTCATATTTTGGATAGGAGAACATAAACCTACTATTTCCTAAAACAGTTGTGTTCTTCACTTGACACAAAACACAAACAGCCAATTAAGTCTAGCCTCAGGGACATTTGGCAGCCTTGCACAAAACACAAAAAGTAATTTAAAAACCAGTAATGCTAATGAACAGGATTTGTTCATCCCAGACCCTTCAGAACTTGGTTCTCAGCAGTAACTTTCCAAATAATGTCATTATCTTCCTTCCCTTCAGGGAATACTTACCTCCTACCATATCTCATGCAACCGTGTTACTAGAGATCATTAATCAGATATGTAAAGATTACTACTTTCAAATCAATCCCAGTCCCAAACCAAGCCTGAACCAAAGCCCATGCAAGTCTTCAGGAGCTTTTTCATTAGCTTCAAATGATTATTGGGTCACCGCCATGACAGAATAGAGACACATTTAGGACCAAGGTCCCAAGCCAGCAAAACACAGAAGTATATGCTAAAAATAAGCATAAGAGTAATCCCACGGACTTCACACATATGCTTTAGAGCTTTATTGGATGAGGTGGGGGGTTACATTTAGACTATGCCACCATTAAAGAAGAAAGTTATGGACAGTCCGTTCCCTCCCCCCCTCCACACACATTTACACATAATTTTATATTGACATGTTCTTAATTAATGTTCAGGCCATGCCTACTCTACCATTTAACATAAGCAACATTTGTTGCTCCACGGTATGAATACTCCATCCTTGGCAATATAAGCACTAGCGTGGATAGCACTATGTCAGCAGGAGCAATGATCAGTGCTCCTCGGGGGGGGGGGTGATTACTTATGTCAACAAGACAGCTCTCCCCTGTCTATGTAAAGCATCTATGCAAGAGGCCTTACAGGTGCATGTTCTAAGCTCTGTAATGTATACAGAGGCTGGGTTGTTAAAGGGAAAGGTGCAATAAATCCAATTTCCTTTTCAGGTCCAGACCTCTAAGTCAGCGACAGAAAAACATATTTCTTAGGTGATCAGTAGGTGACATTTTGAATGATAGAACCAAAACTTCATTTATAAGAAAATTAGTTAAGCAAACAGGCATGCAATTAACACTTACATACTACTACAATTACACTTGCACTTAAAGATGAAATATTCTTTCAATGGGTGATAAGTCTACTAGCAGAGTAAAGTACAGGCTTTTAATCCTGGAACTTAACTGTACCCTTTAGATGTTAATATGAGCTCTCCTGCCATTTAGCAAGGCTACTCCTTTTATAATCCATTATAATACTAATTAACATTAAACTGCCCTATACCATAATTACATTTCTGCCACTTCTTTATTAGCTCTTTACATTACACATTATGTAATTTAACATCTGCATCAATGTCCTTTCCATACTACCAATGTAGATAGCATTTTAGTATGAACATTCCCATATTCTCAGAACATTTATTAAAAACCTTGCTCAAACCAGTTATATTCAAAATATAGCAGCAACGTAACCTTGGGTCATGTCCTTGTTAACTTTGAATTTCCCTTCTTACTATTTAAGTTTCTCACACCAGCAACTCTAATTTCCCATATTTCTTCACACACAGGCTAATTAAGGCATCAAATCTCACTTCCAATTTCCTAATCTAAAAATCATTCTATAGGATACATGGGTCCCAGCATATAAAGGGATATGTGGAGCTATTAAAAGGGATAGAGAAAAAGCAAGCATTTCCTTCAGCGTAAAGTCAGCCTGGGGAATCTATAGCCCTAAGAAGCCAATGGCAGAAGAATTCAGTAGGACTCCAAAAAGGGTTAGGTATGAACAAAGTAATTTCCAACCACACTTTGCAGATTAGAAAAAAAGTTATTGATGAAGTTAAATCTAAGTCAAAGTTTGCATCTCAGTTCAAATTCAGGATTCCTCAAGTCTGCTGGAAGGGAAATTTGAAATAGAAACAGAACTAGTCTGGCAACTAGTTACAGGCTGCATTCAGCCTCAGGTTTCAGAAACAAACTGAAGATACCTGCATGATCACAAAGGAATTTTCAGAGTATCTCAAACTGTGGATTACCTATGGAGATCTGGAGAATCATATAGCAGTGACTTCTTATTTCCAGCAGTTTAACTGCAATAAAAGATATATCATCACTTTTCTATGGAAGCAATTGCAGTGCTTGCCACATGGTCGTTACAAAAATTGTCAGTGGAATGGGAAGTGATCTTGTGGCCGAATTCTCTTCCTGTTCACCATCTCTGTATCAAAAAGAATCTAGTTCACAGTATGAGATTATTTGAGAATATCCAACAGAGACCACTGTACAGCTAGGAAGTTATATTAGGGTTTTATGATTTTCTAAAATTGTAAGGATAGATTATACAATGTGCTGGAGGCAGGTCATCTGACTAGCTGGGACCAAAGGTCTGCTCCAGCATGAGAACACCCAAGTCTTTATTGCGGGTACTAATGTGCAAACATTGCTTCTCATGATTCTACTGACTAGAAAAATTATACAACCTTCAGAGAAAAAAAAAGTATTTTCATCTCCTAAACAGCATTTTGCCTTTAAAACATTTAAATTGAATTTAGCAACTGTGATGAGTTTCACTACTGACAGCCCTGAAGAAACTTTCTTGCCAGAGAAAATCATGGGTGACATCACAAAGTTCCCAACTGTACCACATGCCAGCGCACATTCTTCTATACAGCTGATTTGGAACAACCTGTGTAAGTTATAATTTAGTTTCTATTCCTACTCATACCTTGCTGTCAGGTGAGGGATGCAAATCAATGCCAAGTTTTGAGAAACTGATATGGACTCCTGACTTCTAAGAAGCTGATTAAGACCAGTGAACAGACATTATCAAACAGAAGGTGAAAAGTGACTTGTAAGCAAAAGACACTATATTCCACAACCTGAACATATCAACCCCCCTTCACCTGTCATGAGAGGGGAAAAAAAAAAGAAATGAACTTTCAGGTGCTATTCCATTTCTTAAAGCAACGCCTTCCACATCTGCAAGGAAATGCACTATTTGTGTGTGACAATCTTACTGCTCACCAAACCCCACATTCATCTTCTCCACTGCACAGAACTGTGTGCACTACTGAAAGGCCAGCTATCAGCTTTTGTATTTGCCGCACTCTCCTTTAAACCTGTGTAAAAGGAAGTCATGTGTATCATCAATTTTGTTTAATTAAAAAAAAATTTTAAAAGTTCATTCTAAAGTAGAAGGTGGCAGAAAGGAGATAGCCCTTCAATGAAATGGTCTCCAAGACTTACTGATTTACTTGCAGCATTTCTTATTCCAAGTATATGGAGTTCTGCAAATACTGCAGAACAGAGAAATAGTATGCTGCAGCAAATACCCATTTCTAATGGTGCTCACTAGAGGCCCAATCTATCGCCCATGGAAGTCAATGAGCATCTCTCGATTGACTTTGGATCAGGCGCTGAATGGTGTCAGATTCTGGCATGCATCCTTAATGCAACTGCCAGACAGCAGCAATAGTACAACTTGTCCTTGTCAGCCTCAAGCATTCTCACATTATATGCTTCCATCACTGGGTGTCCTGGTTTTGTCCAAAAATGTCAACAGGTATCACCACGTGCACGCACTCGTGAGACACTAAAGTTACAAAATTAGAGGAAATACTTTCTTCAACAACAGCACTTTTCACCAGTTTTACAGGCAATTAGTGTAAATATAATTTGGGTTAGAAGATAAAGTTTTATGAAACTGCCATCTCTGTACACAGAAGTTGCCATTGTGCTCAAAAATGCCTAGGTGTCTTACAAGCCTAAGCCCTGTTGAAAGTGAGTGAGACATAAGCTCATAAGTTACTCTGGTGATTTCTTTTTACCCATCATCACCACCGAGCTGGGGACCAAGTGCATATGCAGACAGAAGCATGTACACAGATGGCTTTAAACAAAGTACTGGGGATGGATTTGAGTCCATACTGGACAAATCTCTACCCATGAGAAACAAGATTGCTATACAGCACATGGCCTAACTTAAAAATAATACAACATAACCAATTCACTTTTTCTCTCTTCCTCCGAAAGCACTATACAAACATGATAAGTGTTATCCTCATTTTATGGAGGGAACTGCAGCAAAGAGATTATGGGTTTAGAACTCCAGACTACTGGCTCCCCAGCCAGTGCTTTATCCATATAAGCATACTGTTCCAATCAGAGCAAAATCAAGAAGGTTTACTGTTCTCAGCTCCAGAATGGTGGAAATTGGTTCTGGTTAAATCACACAAGGCTTCAGACTAAAATCTCTACCTCCATTTGCATCTCTGAAACATTTGGTGAGGGAAGCAAAAGAGAGAAGGTTTGGCAAAACCACCAATTATTGTTTGGCACACTGGGTATTAGTCTAAACAATCTAACTTATTAAAAAGAGTTAACGGTTTAAAAGTAATGAAGTAAAAAAAAAAAAACCCTCAGTTCTTTAAATCTGCATGGAAGAGCCCAAGAGGAATTATCTAATGATTTTCACTGCATATTTTATTAGATACATGATATTTTATTCATAGGTAAAGCAAATATAACAATTAGGAATAATTATCATTTTTGCACAGAGTGTTATCTTACAGGTTAAAATACATAGTATTTTTTATTTCAGTTTTAGCTCTTTGCAATTCTTTCCCCTGCTTTAGACCTTTTCCACTTCAGTGCTGCAGAAATCCTGTGTGAAAGGAAACCTCGCAGCATACCAAGGCCTCTCACCATTGAGACGCTATTTCTTTCCCTTTCCTCTGTGCTGCCGTCCCCCGTCACTCATCTTCCTTTTCAATTTCCTCTTGAGCATAGCTTGTCAGATAAACCTCAAATAACTTTCAGGCAACTTCTGCCCTTCATCTTCTTCCACCATATCACATCATTTCAAAACTATAAGGTGCAGTGAAGTTCTAAAAATCTATCCTTGCTTCTGAAACTATCAGTTTACTATTGCCTAAAACTACAGTATTTCTATACCAAAGTCTTCCTGTGTAATTTTACTACACACTGTACTTACTAGATTATTTTCGCTAATACCAAAGTGTTACCTGAACACTTTTTTTTAAGTGCTCACTTTTCCATGTAAGTTATACCTACAATTCACGCTATGCTTTCTACAACATGCCAACTTCAGTTCCAAAGCAAGCATGATGCTCAGAGAAATAATTCTCCCCCCCATCACTTCAACACTGTAAAGTGATAAAATATTGCTGCAGTTCCATCTCTTGCTGGACTTAATATTGAACACTTGGATTCCCCTCCATGTCATTATCAGCCTAGGATGTTATTTGAACATTAGAAAACTAACTGTCCAAGTCATACGGATTACTATTAATTTGTGGGAGTTTCTGAACCATTCCAAACTCCCCCTTTCTTGATCTCATCTTCCATAACCACTTGTCTAGGGTAAGCAAATTTATCAAGTGAAGAACTGACACCTGTACGGAGAGATGATTGCAGAAAATAATTTTTGTGGTATGTATGCATTGCAAGATTTTGAAAGCCAGGGAAAAGAACAGTAGCTTTTTTCACTAAGAGACCCTTTTCTTCTCTTTCCGCACCCCCCTCTCCTTCCATATTAAAAACCTTTACATTCTACACTACAAGGCAGGAAGGGGGGAAACTGTGTTTCTTTCTCTGCAACTTCCATGACAATGGCTCTAGGATGCAGAAAACTGTGCTCAACAATTTTCACAATTAATAGATTCCCTCAGTTCTATCTCAGCTGGTGTTGACAATGGCTTGGCTGCTAGCATAATGTAATTCTTTTACCACTTGTCAGAGAAGACTTGTTAGAGACCTTCCATATCCCACCATATCCAGCACTGTCAATAATAATTTGAAGGAGTCTATTAGCAGCCAACTGACATTCAACATTAGTTGAAAACACTAGTGCAATCTATTTTAATAACTATTGCCAGCAGTGGGTTGCTTTTCTAGTTGTTGCTTGGTGCAGGGGGTGAGGGAGGAGAGAGAGACGGAGCAGGGTAGCTTGAGGCTTCATGACAGAAAAGGCCAAGTAGGGAGGGCAGGTTGGTAAGATACAAGTAGTTTGATAGGCACTTCAAGGAATATCCTTTGATTTTGTAAGCATTTCACTAGCTCAGATGACCATCCGTCCCTTCCAGTATCCAAATCTTCAACAGGTTCACCAACAACAAAAAAATGCCTGCTTACCCACCCAATGATATTCTAGGTTTTCCAGGGCACAATGTTACTCTAAATTTGTTAATATGCCAAACACAAATCAGGCAATGTAATCCCTGAGACTAAGACTTTCTTTATATCCTATTTCAATACATCTTATTAAACATGATGTAATTGAATCGTGTGTTCAGACTTCTTCTGTTATTTATCAATTTAAAAACTTTTTTAACACAAACATGGTGATCCCTCTACAGCCCCAATTGCTGTGGGAATGTTTCAGTCACTGTTCCTCCCCTCAAATAGTTCAGAACACTGAAAATGTAGTCCATTTCTGGTATTTTGACATATGTGGTTAATAAAATTTTAGTATTTTATATTTTAGAGTAAATAGTGTGCTGGCAGGTTTTAGTGCAAGCCAGAAACCCTTAAAACAGATAGCAAGATAAATTTCACCTCTTAAAACATTAATTTGTCAATGCCATTGTAAAAACAATTTTTTAAAACTCGCTAAAATAAGGTAAAGCAACTGAATGCAGTGATAATCAGTAAAAACAGCCTGAAAAGGCAAAACACTAAATACATTTTTAAAAGCCTCCAATAAGTTCTACAAGCTGTCACAGCAGATCATAGATAGCTATATATCAAATGGAAGAGCATGATGTAAATTCACACCTTTGTGTAGGGAGTAACCCAATGGCTTACAACAGCCATCTCTTGCTAACAGAACACTCATTATAAGCCAAGGGGCGAGAAGAAAACCAGAGTTAATACCTTAGTTCATAGAGTTAAAATAAGCTTAGTTGATATATTTATGCAGGAACAGTCACAGTCCTAAAATCCCCCCATCCACTGGGTATTTTCAGAGACATTACCAATGAGAATAAAGACTACAGAACTATTCATTAAAAAGTATGCATAGTATCAACCAGTGACATTAGGCATTTGTTAAAAAGCCATTTGAAACAGGATGCTTCTTTTAAAACTTTATGAAGACCTTGATGTAGTTTCTGAAGAATTCACTTAAACCAGTTGCTTTTAAGTCTTTAAGTCAGCCATACTACGTCAGTTATGGGACTGATCCAGAGCCGACTGCGCTCAAAAAACTGACTCCCATGATTCCAGTGGGCTTTGGATTAAGCTCTACATGACTGCCAAGAACACTCCAGAAGGCAGACACAAACGGCAAATATCTCCTTGTAAGACAAACAATCTATGCAAAAGAAAATATTTTCCCTTTAACAGAACATCAACACAAAAATAAATTACAGGAACCCAAAAGAGTGTAACAATGCTAAGCTCTTGAAAGAGAGAGTTTCAGCGTAATTCCTGTAGACAGACACATTAAGTATGCAGTGTACAATATATTTAGAGACTATAAAAATGTACTAGCTGGTAAATATACACTATGCTATATACCTCATATCTTTATGGCATGTTAAGAAAAAATGCCCTGACAAACTCTAGAACAATGTAAAACGCAGAATTGACTGCGTACTTTTGTCTACTGAAATACTCATTTTCCCCCCTTCTACCATGTCCTTGTTTCTTTATTTCCCATACTAACATAAAATGGATAAAAGATTCACACAATATAAAATGGATTACAATATTAATGAGTCGACATACACTACATCGTTATTAATCACAAGATCAGTCATGGCAAGTGTTTAATAGTACACTACATAGATGGAGAGATACCAGTGGAAAAAGCAACAAAAAGTTAAGGTTTTATGCAAAATGCTTAGGCTTATGAGGACATCCTGTACCAGTAAGAAATAAGGTCATTAATTATGCATGATATAAAACAGGTTCTATACCCAAAAATTTGCACAAATAAAATCACTTTTAAGCCTGAAGACACCCGCATTGGGTACGCTGGATGACTTTGCTAACTAGGGTCTTGTATTTTCACCTATCACCATAGTATCAGGGCCAGCCCAAGATTTTTCAGCACCCTGGGCACCTGAGATTTTGCCGCCCCCCCCCGCCCGTGGGCTGGCCTGCGCTGGGCTGGATCGTGGGCCCTCCCTCCCACTCCCCCATCCCCGTCCCCCGAGCCTGGCCAAGTAGCGGGTGGGTACCACACAGGCTGCCAGGCCAAATTGTGGCAGCAGTGTCACTTCCTCAGCTGGTGCCAGATTCCCACCTGTGCCCAGATGCCAGTGGCAGTGCCACAACCCACCAGTGCTGAATCGCAGCAGCAGCGCTACTCCCTGGCCAGGGCCACACCCTCACCTGCAGCCAAATTGCAGCATCAGTGGTGGCACTGCTCCCTCAGCTAGGGCCAGATCCCCAGCTGGCTGGTTTTCAACCTTGACAAAGTTGGGAACCACTGCCCTGGCCAGGCTGGCCTAAATCAAACCCCACCACCCTAACCCCCACTTAGCTGGAGCAGAGCCAGCCAGCCGAAACACAGCTTCCTGCCTTGCTCCACCCGAGGCTACGTGCCTGAGTGCAGGACGGGATGGGCTTGCTGGCTCCAGCCCAGCCCTTGGTGCCCCAGGCAACCGCCTAGGTCACCTCTACGGACAGACCAGCCCTGTGTAGTATACATGGCCTGTGTGGTGACACATACACTTTATATTGAGCATATCCTGAGATGCAGATGTGCCTTCTTCCAATCCAGATTTCAGTTTTCCCACATTTTTATGTATTTGAAAGATGTTATAAAATTTGAATAGGAAAAGTTATGCCTCCACTCAAATAATGTAAGTTGTCCCTGGATTAAATATTTATATTGTATTAAGGTTTAAATACCCTGAAGAGGCTGGGACCCCACAGTGCTAGGCACTTGACTACCATATAGGGCTGTCAGAGGTTACAGTCTAAAAGCTCTGTTGCAATTTTGTTTTTAAAAAATTGTTACTTTAAGAAAAAAAAGAAGATAGCAATTAGTATTTTATCTTTCCGCTAGGTATGGAAAAAAAGATGAAGAATAGTACACTCTTGGGTGATGAGAATGACAATATATAGTAACCTTGACTTCATTTGCATAGTGCAATCTTCTTGGCAAAAATACAGCTGTAGTAGCTCTTAAAATTATTGTAATGCAATTGTAATGACATTTTACACCTGTGATCTAACACACCAACATTTGCTACCTGACTTACAGAATTTTGTTTATCTGATACAGACATACATTCATGTGTTTATGCATCTATATGTAGAATATACACACATGCATACAGAGTCTATTGTACACATACACCACGGAAAAAGAAGGAGCGCATGTTAAAAAATATGAAAATATGAAATCCTTGATGGAAGATATGCACTATATGTAAATCTTGCACTTGATCAGAAATGCCACCTAATCCCTGCTTAATTAAAGGCACTATTCTTAAACTCCTGTTGTGTTTATAGGGTATAGTGTGGGACCACTGACATATTAAGAAAATAGCAGGCAGCGTGGCTAATCTGAAAGACTTTGGAGCTTTTGAGCTACATAAATCAGAGCAACTTTTTGAATAGCCTCATAAAACACAATATCATTGCCATTCCGCTCACGGCTTTTGAGTTCTTCCTACAGCATACAGATCATTAGGAAACTTCTAAGCAATCAAGTAATGTGAGTCTGATGAAATCAATCAATGCACAGGCTCAGAGAAGCAAAATAATACAGAACTGCCTAGTTTTGACATGCCATACCCCCCTCCCTTTATATATAGGGTTAAGGATAATTAGAGTAGAGGTGATCCATTTCAACATTTTCACAAGTGTCCTTAATGTTGTCTTTCTGAACTGCCAACTCCTATTTACAATACTTAACCAGCAGAAATATTAACCATGGGCTGCTCTATCAACATTCAGAAGAACATTTGGAAAATACATAGACTGATTTTGCCCTTAAAAAAAAAAAAATCAGAAAACAACTGAAATAATTAAATAAATAAAATAATTAAAAGAGTTTTAGTTTGCAATGGAAAAATGAATCAGCGTTTCATATGTATGTAAAGCTCCCCGCACCGCCCCCACTTCATTAATCACACCTTGCTAATTCTAGGTAGCTTTCTTGTAGTAGTCTACTGAGCTGTCTGACAGGATAGTTAAACATTCAGAAATAAACCTTTTTGTGATAAATGCATCAAATATTCAGTAAGCAATCAAGTGAGGCAGTTAGTTTACTATAATATAAGGATTTTGTGCTACCGTAAAGGGAAATGTGCAGAAAGGATGTGGAACATGTTAATATTGTAGAATTATGAAATATATCCGTATATTACTCATTGCTGGAGGCCATCAGTTCTACATTTGTGTTACTTTAAAATTTCTGCAGGAACTAGTACTTCCTTTTCTTCTGTGGCTATGAAAATTCCATCCACAAGTACCAGAATAATTTGATTGATTCTCTTCCCTCATCCTTTCTTTTTTTATAATGTTGGAATAAAAAATCTGCCATCTTAAATGGACAAAAATTGATTTTCATTATTCTTGCTTAAATGCATAGTAAGTACCTACACATGGAAAAAATCAGATTGGGGGTTCATAAACCCTAAATACAAAATTTAAGAGTGGTTTTGGTTGGAGATTGTGATGGTTTTTACCTGTGATTTTTGAAAGACTGCCAGTTTTAGTTCCTGACACTTTAAAACATTGAAGTACTTATAATTGCAGACCATTTATTTTCAATTTTAAGTTATCAACTATTTAGAGTGATTCAACAATTATAAATTTGCCAGTTTCATGGCAACATCAAGTAGCCTATAAAAAGAGCTAATCCCCTTGTCAAATGCACTAATGGGCTTTCAAGTCAAATTAATTGTGTGAGAAGCTACCACTCTGGTTCCACCTCCCCCCAGGAAGATTTACTGTGTCAAATCATCTGAAATAACAGCATTTTCAAGAAAATGAAAGCAATAACTACCAGTGTGGTATAGTTCAGACAAAAAAAAATAAGTTAAAGGATAACAAATAGGAACAACAATTATTGGTGCAGACAGAAGAAAGGAAATTTTCCTTTGGTGTTGTACCGAAGAGCTACAGTACATTCTACTGATCCTTTAGTAAGGCGAACTGGGTGGATATAGTGCATTTAGTTTTCCCTCAGATGGATTGTTGTTACACAGTAAAGAGTTCACCTCAAATCCCAAAATGTGGACAGTGAGTGAGCTCTGAAAATGAAGCAGCAGGGATGCTCTCCAAGTGTAACTCAGCGTTCACAAATGCAAAAATAAAATAAAAAGTAAACTAAAATAAATCTCTCTCTCTTTCAAAAGAAGGGCATATTGGTCAGCTGCTCAGCAGAGTATCTGATGTTCCAGCCAAGGGTAGCTATTAGACTGACCCCTGTAAAGTTCTGTACCAATGGGGATTGATAGCCTGTGGGCTCCTGGCACTCTTAATGAAGGGTTGGCCCGCTGCCCAAATGCTGGTGTCACTTTGTAGGCTGTAAGCACAGAGATGGCTTTCTAAATTCTCTTAATTTCCCCTTTTACACACACACAGAGCTGCTAGAGACGTCAGGCACACACAGGCATGTTTACAAAAAGAGGGACATGCCCAGACCCAGACACCCTGAATCCGGGGGCCCTGGCCCCCAAGAAGAGAGGGCTCCCGCCCGGCACACACCTGAAAACAAGCATGCCCCCCCCCCAGCCCGGCAAGGGCCCGGGGGGGCGCTAATGGATTATTTCATTGCCCATCTTGCAGGCAGGCGGCCGCATTTTGCTGCTCTCGCTCCGCCTGCGTGTTTTGCTTGCAGATCGCCCGGCACTAAGGGGGCGGGGAGGGGCAGCTCTCCCCTCCGGGAGAATCCGCGCTCGCTCCGGAGCGGGGACTAAGCGGGCGTTTACACCGCAGGACACCCCCAGCGCTGAGCAGCGGCCGGGGGCACCCAGCTGCCTCCTCCAGCTGCGGCCAGCGCTGTGCATAATCGTCACCCCCCAGCTCCCAATAGGTGGGGACCACAAGCAGCTCCTTAACCCCTTCTAGGGCAGCAGTCCCATTTGCACCCGCTCGGCCCACCGCAGCGGCTGCGAATGGGACTTGATCCCGCAGCTCGATTCTGTCTACACGGGGCCGGCTCCCAATCCGAATCCCGCTGCGGCGCCGGCTCCGCGGAAGGGGGAGGATTTGGGGGGACACGGCAGCCTCCTCGCCCTGCACCCGGCTGCTTTGCGGAGCCCAACCACCTGTTCGGCCGCGATCGTCCCCACTTTGGGCAATGAGGGGAGGCACCGTGTAAACGGGTGTGGGTGAACTCTCCTGCTCCCCCCCCCCCAAAAAAAAAAACCACACACCCCTTCAGGCCACTGGATGCAACATCCTCTGTGCAAGCCCCACATCGTCCATCATCAAGATCCATTTCTACAGAGGCGGGGGGAGGAGAAAGCAAGCCTCCGGCCGGGAGGCAATGCAAGGGAGGCTCCGGAGGACCAAAAAATCCGCCAAAGAGGGCTGGCAAAGTCACCAGCCGCCTTACCTATGTGTATGATTGAATCGGCCATCGCCGCTTCGCGGGTTCGAGTCCAGCAGACGGCCACGACCAAGAGGAGGGAGAAAACTTCCATCTTTTCCCGGGCTGTGGCTCGTCTCGCAGCAGCGAGATCTCCTCGGGGAGGCTGGAGGCCACGACTTGGAGGTGCCCGGTTAAAATCCCGCTTGCCTGCGTGCAGCGGCTGCTGGAGGAGGGAGCCAGCCCAAGATTTGGGGCGCCCCTCTCCTTTGCAAGCGCCCCGGCTCACTTCGGGGGGCTCGTGGGCAGAAGCCAAGTTGATCCGAGTTGGGGCAGCAAATCCATTCAGTCCGATCCCTGCTCGCCTCCGCTCAGAGGAGCTCCAGCCTTCCGCAGGGTGCAGGCATCCACTCAGTCCCGGCTGCTACACCACAACTTCCAACCACCACACACACACACACACACACGCACGCACACACAAAACCCTGCTGGCCGGAGAGAGCCCAGAAGCCCGCAGCCTTCAATAGGGCAGGAGAAGCGGGGAAATCAAGTGAAGAGAAGATCCCGATTCCTGCAGGAAAAGCCCCCCCGTAGGCCAAAAAAAGGAAAAAAAAAATACCAAAGTGAACTTCAAGGTAATGCAGAGAGAAATGCAGATTCCCCTGCGCCCCGCGCCTAATAAATAGCTTCCCACAGCTGGGGGGAGAAATCGGCAAAGCAAACCCAAGGTAGCGGTGAGAGAGGGCAGGAGACAAGCAGCGCCTGGAGCAAAGAGGAGGAAAGCAGCTGACGGTCTGCAGGATGCTTTTAGTGCTCGCCTTGCTGGTGGGATTGAGAGAGAGCTGGCGGCTCCAGCGCCAGCCAGCACTTTGCCTAGAAATGGATCACCTAGGAGAAGGCGAGCGAGCAAGAGATAAGTGTTATTAGGCAGAGAAAGGGAGAAGCAGCGAGGAGGGGGCTCTCCTCTAATCGCCACCTCCTCCCCCTATCTGCAAGACAAGGGAGAAGCAGGATAGAGCTCTCATCTCCCTTGAAATCTTCAGCTGGAACTGAGGAAAAGACACAGGCACGAGTGCATGCAGCCTAAAAATGCATTAGAGGAGGGGAAAAAAAAAGACTTTTTTTTTTTTGGAAGCATAATGCTTCGCTTACAAAAATATCCACCGCAATTGTTTAACCTTGTAACTCCACCTCGGCTATCAAGTTCAAAACTAGATGGACACTTCTGGTTCTTTAGTCTTTGACAGGCGGCAGGGACGTTGGTGGGGGGGGGGGGGGGTATCAGGGTCACCTGGCCACAGAGGGATTTAAAAAAAAAAAAAAAAGGACCTAGAAAGCTATTTATAATTTTAATTATCTACATTTTTGATTGAAGATTCACAATTACCTTAAAACTGAATGCCTTCTCCACTGCAAGTGCCAATGAAAAGGCCAGGGGAAAACATTTACATAGCACTTTTCATTCTCAGTGCGTTACAAAAAATGCATTAACTGTTAAATCCTCATCCTGCAGTTCAGGTGAGTATGTGTATTACCCCCATTTCACTGCTGGAAAACAAAGGCAGAGGGAGCACAAAACTACTCCTGTGAGCATACCGTTTCTCAAGTGACCACTTCAGGGTTTCTTGCACTTTTCTCTGAATCATCCCTCACTTACCCTCTGTTTGAGGGAAGATATAGACGGATTGCTTTGGTTTTACCTTCAGCATAAGCAATTGATAACGCAACAGGTTTCAGGTTGTGCTAAGCTTCGCTCCCACATACAGGATGGCTCTACCGAACAGCAGTTCTGTGTCATTTCTAGACCTCTTCCTTAGCAGACACTTTCATGACAGATTGATATTTTTGGCAGGAGCTAGCTGAAGATCACCAGATTTACTCTGTATGTGACCTGTTCAGTTCTCTAATGGGGAACTGTTACTGCTTTAAATCACGAGCTCACCTTCCCTGTACTCCTGTATATTGACTTACCAAAAAAACACCAAGGCTTTAACGCAGGAAATAAAAATAAGTTCTTGACAAAAAATGAAGTCTGGGAATTTGGAAAGGAGTGAGATAATTTAAGATAAGCAAACCAAAAGACAACCTGTGCTTAGATCCATACTAGCAGGTGCACAGTTCCACAGACGGAAACAATTAAAAGGTTTAGGGAAGATCCCAAATGTATTGAAGTCAATGGCAATCTTTCCATCTACTTCAGTGGGCTTTGGATATGACCCTTAGAGCAGGGAAATCATAAGATCCATTTAAAATCTGAGATTTAAATGCAAGAGGAAAGTATGGAACTGAAAGATGGTCCTCAACAAAAAGTGAGCAAAACTACCTCACAAATGATGCCATTTGTATGTTACATGCACTCCAACCCCCATATAAAACTCACAAGATAGGCCTGCTTTATCAATAATAAATAGCAAAAAAAAGCTTTTTATTGTATATAGCAGTTTACACACAGCATAAGTGCATGTCATTGGCATTGACTTAACTAGTAATACACTGGAGAAACTTTAGAAGCAACTTTAGTCATTACTTCCCCACAAAAGAACAAAGTTCATAAGAAATGTTAATTTGCTTCAAAGGGGAAGCATGTAAGAGAAATACTCTTTAATAATGTACCATGCACAGTTGGCAGAGTAAGAAATGTAATGAGAATCTTTGGAAAATATGGTAGTTTTTTAATTTCTATATTAGGTAATCTTAAGAATTCTGCTGCCTTATCCGAAAGTCAGATAAATCCAGTAAATCTATCCCAGATTGAGCATGGTAAAGGCAACTTCCATTGAAGGCAGTAGTCAGAACTTAAAAGAGCAGGAGGCATAACCCAAAGACTGTAGATCAAAGACGCAAATTCTTGGCAAGATCATTCATTTTATAAAGTATAATGCAATGGATAAACAATTTTTGAATGTGGATGTGAGAAAGTCACACAGGTGTTCCTGAAAAGTTGAGAAGAGGAATTCATAGGTTAAGTTGATTTAAAGTGGACTTTTGAACCAGCTTTAATGAATTGGTTATTGAATTAAAATACATCTGTAGAGTAGAGCAAAAAGTTTTACTACTGATTTTTTTCTTTATTATGAAAGAAAAAATATTGTCATCTACATACACAGATGGAAATATTCTGAAGATACACACATACAGTAAGACACTTATTTTGAAGCAGGAGCAATAGATGTTGTGACACCATATTTTTAAAAAGCCTACTAGATATTAATTGCTCCATATAAATATATGTAATAATATTGTTTTATGGATGCTGATGCACTATCATGAAAATCGCTCAACGTAACATTAACAACTTGCTTCAATCAGTCCAAACTGAGTTAGGGTTATGTATTTGGATTAAAAGTCAATGGGAGTCCATTGAATTGAATGGACTTTGAACCAGGTGTAAAAGATTATATATTATCTTTAAAAAGGTATATATAAAAGGTGTAGAAAGATACACTCATGTGGCTGAAGCAAGATGTTTCTACATTAGGACTTTTTGATCCTATATTTTCCATCATTGGTACTATCACTGCAGCCCTACTGCTGGTATCAATGATGGTATAGACCAACGGAACGCATTAAAACAAAACCACCATGTTTGGCGTGCCCTTGTGAGCAAGGATCTATACCACACGACAGTTAACCTGGCAGCTGCCAACGGCCTGGTTACACCAGTGCTCCCTACTATCACTACTGCTGGTGGAACAAACATGGGAATGTTTCATCAAATAAATCTAATGTAGACAAGGCACCAGAGGCAAACTCCATAAATGTTTCCATCTCTCTCCTCTTCTAAGCCAGCCATCTTTTGATCTGCTTCTGCCTCTCAATTAAAAAAAAAAAAAAAAACACAAACAAACAAACAAACAAAGTCTTTCATATACAAAACAGTAACCTTTCGAAAATTCAGAGCCCTAGTCTTGTAAACTGCTCCTTGTAAACTGGATTTTTGTGCCTGCATGGAACCCCAGTGAAGCTGGTGAGGCATTATGCAGGGGCAAGGGTCTAGCCATGCAGAATAGGTTATAAACTCAGAATGGAATTGACTGTCACAGATTGTTTGGTGTAATTCGCTTAGTTCTGAACTCTACCAGTCTCTGCAGTTACTGAAGAATTCCACATAGCACTAAAACTATTACTGAACACCTTCTGTTGATTCTCATGTTAGAAAGGTAATTAGAATACTGGAGTATTACTATGCAACTCAGAACTTTTATTGTAAACATTAACATTTGCATAAATGAGGACTAATTTAAACATATGCTATTTCTGCAGTAGCTATTGTATTTCATCGTGTTCTTGTTAATCTACTGCATGCAACTAGAACATAGGATTTATCTGTCCTAGATTAGTCCATTGATCCATCTGCTCCTCCATCCAGCATGTAATGTTTCAGAGCAAGGCCAAAAGGAAAAACACACAGAACACAACTACCCAGAATGCACATATCCAACTGAGCGGTGCCATACTCAGCAGGGAAAGGGCATAAGGGGATATTTCTCCCTGACCTAAACAAGCCATCAGCTTGATATAGTTAGGTTTTTAAAAATATCATAGCGTGCAGACTTACAAATCCGAACAGTAATGAAGCTATCCTAAAAAAAAAAATGTGACAGTGTTTAATTTAGTGACCTTCTGTGGCAAAGAATTCCAGCGTGAAAAATAACACTTCCTTTCATCAAAATACAAAATTTACTCTTCTCTTTCCAAGAGCAGCTCATAAGTCCCACATTATTGGAGACAAACTAAAACACATCTGATCAGTCCTGAAAGGAAAATACAATCACAGATGTATAGCAGTTATATCCAAATGGCTACAGATGTTATCTGAACGTGGGAGAGTTGCCAGAAACACCTCCCACCAATTGTTAAAGATTGGCTTCTATTTTCAGATTTAATATCATTTGTTTTCTTTTATTCACTAGAGCGTCTTTTTTGGACTTCTCAAAAAAAAATCTTTTCAATGGATATACCTGACAAAAGAAGTTAATAGTAATTTTCTGAGCGTGTAGTCCAAGAAATATGAATAGAAAAATAGGCTTCTTTCCCTATTCATCCAACGTTGTAACTGTATGTCACAATATAGTAACACTATGGATAAAACCACAGACTCTTAACATTTACAACATTACATGCCTCACAAACTAAGGTGGTAAAATCAGTAATCGGATTGGCATGTAGACAGACACCTGTGGAGACCTGCTTCAATGGAGCTCCGGGCAAATCCAGGATCCCGCCTATGCAGATCCCATTTGAGGGCTGAATCCTAAATCCTCATTTAAATGACTGGAGCTAGAGATTAATTCTTCTAAATATACTCCTATTTAATTGGAACAACATTTGAACGTTACTCCTATATGGTTTTAAGAGTTCAAATAACTTGAAAACCTATTGCACTAATAACTGTACAGCCTAGCTTGACAGTTAAACAAAAGCCTCAGTAATTTAGTACAATACTGTTTACTCAACAGTGTATGCATCTTGACACCATAGAATTTCTTGTTTTATAGGCTTTACATCTGATTCACCAGAGAGTCCCCTTGCAACCTATTCTTTTTAAAAAATGTCTGTAGTGCTTGCAAAAGGTTTCTGATTGACAGTCCTAGAAATTAAGTTCTCTGTCTATAGAATATAATGCCACAAGCACACTTTGCTCTGCCAGTGTCTCTGCACCCTGACTTGACGAGGAAGAACTGCTAGATCTGAGAGACTGGTTTCCACAGTCAGTCAGTCTGTGGTCTGTCCAGTTTTGCTTCAAACAAGGGAGCAACTCTGAGGGTTTTAGTTATAGGAACATTTATTCACTTGCAAATAGACTTCAGAGACCAATTAGCACTTTTTCAAATTATAACTTTAGTCCTATTTGAGGACAACAGGCACCACACTGTGAAAGATGTTTGGATTAAAATCCCAAGGACTAGGAGGCAGGAGTTCCTGCGTTCTACTAGCAACCCATACCATTCCATCTGTCCTTAATGATGGCTTTGAACATAACAAATGGCTTCTCTCTGCCTCTGTCATCCTCTCTCTGTAATGGGGATAATATTTACTTTTCTTGAAGATACTTCAAAGACCAGCTAGTTCATTTCAGTGTAATGCATTGATAGTATGCTATCAGAAATGCTAAGTAGTATATCCCACGGTGAATTTTGAGTCATCCTGTCCCCCACTGACCGAGAAGTATGATTGCACGAATGCATATGAATGGAGAAAGATTTGCTTCCACCTTTATGCAACAGAACACAAAATAGAAATTTAAAAAAATTATTTTCCACTCAGGATACATATGATAACCCATAAGAAAACTTACCTTGAAGGTAAACACACTAGACCATCACCTGGTATTTTGTGAAAAAAAATTACAGGGCAATGCAAAAGCAGCAAAGAATTTTGCTTTTCCAAATACATTCTTACTGAGTTTACTTGAGAGCTTATATCTCATCCTTGAGCCTCACTAAACTTGCCAACTGATTATGGAGAAAAATCAAGTCTTAAAGCAGCCCGTACTATCAGAGTGAATTAGCAGGGCCTGCTGCTGAGATGGATTTATTTTGCCTCCTTTTAAGCTCTAGTGTCATACATCTCCCATGTTGCCTTAACCGTCCTAATATACATTGCACTCAAACTTTTAAGCTACTGGAGAGTGCTGTCAGTGCTTAGCGCCAGTGAGATTTCCTTGAGTCTAATCAAAAACAAACTTCAGGAAAAAACAAACATGAATCATGTTGTTCTGTCGTACATTTTGCTGGCAAAGAGACCGGTTAGGGCAAGCAACCTGCTCTCAGGGACCTGTATACCTTCATTACTGCATACCTTAGAGAACCTGTGGTGGATTTTGGAACATAACACAAGCTATGAAAACAAACAGATAAGGCTAAACATCATCTTTGCTATCTGACTCAAGTAAGCAGTGGCACTGCTTCAGGAGCAGACCGGGGACTGAACTGTGATTCTTACATCCCCTTGCTTCGGACGCAAGTCAAGAACATTACTCGACTGCTTTTCGTGGAGCAGCTTGTGACTCCTCATGTGCCCAGACAGCTGCCCCTAGCCAGCAAGTAGCTGAGCAAGAAACAAAACTGGTTCCACCCCACCAGCCCCCCTCTGTCTTTCTGGTCCCTCCCATCCTTCTTTACCCCTTAGGCTCCTTTACACTCCCCCTACCCCAGCCCCCAACTGTTGAGCATCTGCCTCTGACACCTTTACCTTCTTGCAGACTCACTTCCTCTCCAAGATTTTCCTTGTTACATAGGGATCTCATCTTCCACCTCCATTGTGTCTTCTTGCTTCACTCTTCTCCCTCTCTGGCTCCAAGATGCAGATTTTTCAAAGTATTTTAAGCATCGCACAACTCAGCATTTCAATGCCTAACTGACTTAGGAGCTTAAGTCTCATGCCAGGCACTTAGGAACTATGTTCCATTGACTTTCAATCAGTATTAGGATCCTCACTTAATTAGGTTTTGAAATGCTAAGGTGGAGCAACACCTAAAATATCATTACCAATCTTTGGGCCCAAATAAGTCTATAAGGCAACATCCTGCTGCCTCCTCTTAACAGCCACCCTGAGGGACCATCCCTACATGTACCCTTGTTCCAGAGGTAAGGTTCCTGCCTTCCAGTTGGGCAAAACTAAGATCTCATCCTAGCCCTTTACAGAAAGCCATGGGCCATTATATTGAGGCCATATACGAACCTTCCTTCAAATGATCAGTGAAGTGCATATATGTGCACAAGAGAAAGAAAGACACACAGTTTTGGAATAGATACTGCCTTTTGGAGGGGGCAAGTGAACTGGACTCTGTACATTAGCTGGTGAAGGATGGGAAGTTTAGAAGGGGTGAGGAGGAGGGGAAGAATCGGGCGTAGGAACATAAGGGTTACAAAACAGTGGGCTTCAGGGGTCAGCAACCCAAAAGAAAAGAGCAGCATTTTTTAAAATTCCCTCAATAACCAAGAGTTTTGAAAGCCACAATGGGTGTAATCTACTGGTAGGGGGTGTGGGAGAGCTGGGCCAGGACACTGCTGCAGGGTCACTGGTGCGAGGAGGGTAACCCAAAACCAGGAATGGGCCCCCCACAGGGTCTCCGGAGTCTGCCATGGGCAGGAATGGACCACCTGCAGGGTTCCTCTTGGTGGCAGTGGGGGGTGGTGGGCTGACTGGAGCCAGGAGCCGCGAGGAGGCAGCCAAAGAGCCGCAGGTTGCAGACCCTTGGTTTATGTTACACTGTATCCCTTTGACCAGAGTGGTTTTTGATGAGTCTCTTTAGTGACACATAAGGGGTAAAAATGGAAGAGGGTGGGAGTTGAATGGAGGCAAATGAGCAAGGGGAAGGCAAATAACTTTCCATGATAATTTTCATACCTGATTCTCCCTTCCTCATATTTGGTGAGAAGCGATGAGAGGAGTTACAGTCTTAACCATGAGTATGAGGTTTAAAGAGTTAGAAAAGCCAGTCAGAAGGAATTATTAAATCAGAAATTCAACATCCTAACCCTTTATCATCCAAGAGCCACTATGAACTCAATCGTTAATACAAAAGTTGGAGTTGGGGAATGATTTTGCATGCCAAGTCTACAGCTAATAGGTTTAGGAAAGGAAAAGAACTATTTGTTTCAATCCTAAATTACATGATTTTTCCTTTCTTGGGGGAGATGGGTGCGATAGCAGAATTTAATGCTTATAAAAGAGAAAGATAAAACCACAGGTTACCTATCAGCCAGCACATGCGGGAGCCACACAAGTTTTCCCACAATTAGTTGAAGTATTAGAGTGGCATGTGGTGGCCCCAAACAACATGGTTATATCATTGTGCTAGGCACTGTACAAATACATACTAGACAATCTGCATGACAAAGTTTACAATCTAAACATACAGGACAAAAAGAGTGAGAAGAGAAACCACAAGAAAGTGGGTTACCACAGTTAAGTGAAGTGAACTGCCTCCCCCCACCCCCCCAAAAAAAATTTAAAAAATTCACAGAGCAGGTTCAAACCAATGAGCCTGCATCAGCTCTCCTGGGCCTGCCTCTCACCGAAGCTTTTAAAGCTGCAAAATTACAGAACCAGGAAAGAATGTGACAACTAATTTTCACATGTGAGCATATTCAAGAACTCCAAAAACAGGTACTGAGCAGTTTTAATAAAATGTTTTAAAATTTAAGTTCAAAGTCTGTGCCTTTCTCCATTCCCCAAAATCTTTTTGATAGGTACCTCTATTCTTATTTTATAATTATGTTACCTATATTCTTCCCATTGCTGACTACAAACATGGTGCTATTACAGTGATCACTACGTGATTCTTTCCATCATCATGAAATTCAGAATCGAAAAATTTAGGTCAAACTAAGAGATGAGGGGGAAAGTGACTGGTAGCTGCAGCTGCTTCTTTTAAACAGAACTTTCACAGCGTGCCCTCTGTATAAAAAAAAAAGAAAATCTTTTCAGGCCCATGTTGTTTGTTTATTAGTATTGCTAAAAAACTAGAAAATGAGAAAATGTTCATTTGCTCCCTGCATTTAAATGGGAACTGTGCTTCTAAACCACATTTCTCATCAGTTCTTTGTTATGTGCATGTTTTTAAGTTGTGCTCTTTTGGTAAGGAGGACCCTCTTCCTCACAGAAAAAGTATAATTAATGACTGCAGTCAGGATAACCTACTTGAAATTTCCTGCTTTGATGCATTAAATATAATTTCGCTCACTGTTTTCCATCATGACAAACAGCATCATTACAGCTGACATTTACCTTATTCTACAGTATTTCTGTTATAAATTAAGAACCATCAGATCAGGTAACATGACAAGGAAGAAAACATCTAACATGATAAATTATTTGTAATGGTTTTCAAGATGAATTTGATTTTGCCTGAAAAAGTTTCTGGAAATAAAATATAAAACCTGTTTTTCCACTAAAGCTAGATTTCAGAGCAATTTCTCACTTAACACCTACCCCGTAGAGCCATCCCAAAAGGCTTGTAAAGGCCACTGAGCTCTGAAATACTTGCATTTTATATAAAACCTGACAAAGACTTTGTTCAAGATTCACTTGAACACTTGCAACTCTGACAGAAGTTTACCTAGAGCCACTTTCCACATTATCTTCTGATTTTGACCTATTTTTCCTTCAGGTCTACTTACTTGATTTGAAATTAACGAGTGGCTTTTGAAAAGAAAAACACTGCATTTTCTGGTTTCACTAGGTTAAAGCTTAATCAACTTGACACTGTCAAGGTGGAGAATATATAAACCATATTTTGGTCAAGTCTCTAGAATCTGCATCCATATCACCCCCATCACACAAAACATAATCCAAAAGTGGTTTACAGATTACATAATGGTTATTGCTACTGGTATTAAATGCTTTCTGATCATCCTCCTTAATCTTTGCTAGTCGTGCATTCTTGCATTGTCTTACGGTAAATCACATAAAATGAAATGGCCAATGTTCTTTAAGGAAGAAATGGGGTGTAAGAGCTTTCCTAACATCTGCACCGTAAATGGAATATTAGGAGCAACCTTATACTGGGGATCGTGGCGTATTACCCCAATACACTGTCCTTCTTATTTCAGCTTTATAGCATACTCTGTATAGCCAAGCTATACCAATAATGAAACACATTATCTTTACCAAGTGATGAAGAGACACAAACAACTTCATATCCAACAATTAATAAGACTAGAATAGCAAAGAATTACACCATAAAAATCTCATTTTAAAATTCATGAAAGTAAACTATTATCAATGAACCTCAAGTGACAAGATTCTGAACCATCCCTAGACATTGTACAAAATGAGCCGCACATCTCATCACTGTACAGCACTTATACTGGTCATTTGGCAATGGAAAAACAGTGGGCTTGCTAAGCAAGCAAAAATGCATGCCAACACATATCACATTGTGAAAATAGCAAAGCTTGAAAGCTTTGTGAAACCTGAAGCCAAAGGCCAAGTGCTTCTAAGTATCTGAAAAGTACTCATTACACTATTTAGAGAACTTTTAAACAAAGTAAGTATAAAATATTCCCACTGATGTAGGAAGTTGCCAAGAAATTATCCTTGTGATTAAGTATTGCTGTGAACACAATTACATGTCTGAATCCCAACGGACATATTCTGAGGTCACAGTTCAGGTACCTCTTGAAATCTTTAATCCATTTGGCCTTAAGTACCTTTGGCTTGCTTTTTACTCTACTGCAGTGCTTTTCTATATCACTGTTCATCTGAACATCAGAAAGAACACCAAGAAACTTGAGTTATGCCTCACTATACCACTGAGTATCTCCATTCCTCTCTCATTTTATGTGTTAGGACATTCTAGCACATGTAAGTGAAGCACTAGATTCTAATCCTCTTAAAAAAAAAAAAAAAAAAAAGCAAGGCGTCCTATGGCATTTAAAGACTAAAATTTATTTATCGTATGAACTTTTGTGGGAGAAAACCCACTTCGTCAGATGCCATCTTCAAAATGTCTGACAAAGTGGGATTTTCTCCCACGAAAGCTCATACGATAAATAAAATTGTTAGTCTTTAAGTGCCACAGGACTCCTTGCTTCTTTCGCTGAACTAGACTAACACAGTTGTCCCTTTGCGAATAATCCTCTTAAATACCCCTTGAGTAACCAAAGTGAAATAAATGAGGATTCTTAAAATATTAAAGCCTGAAGGTAATAAGATCATCAGAAGCCTATCTTAAATGACTGAGTAAATACAAGTTCCAAAGAGGCAGCTGTGTTAGTCTAGTAAAGCAAAAAAAGCAAGGAGTCTTGTGGCACTTAAAGACTAACAGATTTATTTATCACATGAGCTTTCATGGCAGAAAATACCAATTCATCAGACACTTTGTGTGCCAGAAGACTCCTTATGTTTTTTTGAGTAAATACAATCTCAGACTCCTAGGCCAGGGGTCTGCAACCTGTGGCTCCGGAGCCACATGCAGCTCTTTGGCTGCCCCCTTACGGCTCTGGATTCTGGGCCTCCAAACGCCACAGGGGTACCCTGAAAGCATCCCACACCCCAACTCTGGGTGGCCCACACCAGGCTCTGGGCGCTCCACCACCACTGGCAGACCCTACAGAGGGCCAGCTCATGGTTCCAGGCTCTCCCTCCCACACCATGGGACCCTGCAGCCAACACCCTGGCCCACCTCTCAGCTCCCCCTAGTCCCCCACCAGGAGACCACACTCACTGTGGCTTTCAAAGCACTTGGTTATTGAAGGAATTTTAAAAATTGGCTCTTATCTTTTGGGTTGTCGACCCCTGTCCTGGGCCCTACTCTCTCAAAAAACACATTCCACCCTTAAAAAAGCAGGAAACTATGAAAAAAATTAATTCTACCAAACAATTTTTAAAACATTTTCAACCAGGCTATATCTTGGTTACAGGAGGAAAGATGCAAACTGCCTCAGTATTTATTGTTTGTCAGGATCTTAAATGCACACAAATTTCCCCTCAAAAAATTCACCACTAAATGTCTGCCTACCACACAACCCTGGCTTTACCCATGTCAGTAATCTCATTGGCATTGGGAAATTGCTCATGGACAGTAAATTAAACCCACGAATGTATCATTGCAAGATTTAACTTATCTGAGGGTTTTATATTGCAGCTTATCTATACTATTTGAACAACTTCCACTCGAGAGCCAGGTGGACTTCAGAGAGTCTTTCCCTTTTCCAGGCCAACACTCAGACCTGGATGTAATGGGGGGGGGCATGGATTGTTTGGTTAGAGGGTGATTAAGGCTTCAAATGGTAGGTGCGTGTTGTGAGTATAACTAATTACTTGGTAAATTGAAACACTGCTGGAGGGGACAGGAAACTGAACATAAAAGATCTTATCAACTCTGCCCAAAACTCCTAGGTTCAGGTTAGTGTTGTGCCAGCTAGAGAGAAAAAGCCTGATTTCAAGCCTTCCCTGGCAAGTAGGCTGGCAGCTGTGCACTCAAAAAGACGGGTGACCCTTATCAGAGGCTACCTGGATGCAAACTATAATCAGCCCATCAAAAGGGTTATACATGCAGAAAGACAAAGTCAAGCTGCTGGCAGAAATTAATTTTTTTTAAAGAATCAATTAAGAAAACAAACAGCAAGCCTAATCAACTTTTGTCTTTTATCAAGGTATGTGTAAAGTGAACCATTTCTGTAAAGATCAAAACTATAATAGAACAAAGTGAGAATTGGAAGTATGTGTAGTAGTGATCAGAAATACACCAGAGGATCCCATTTCTATTCATTAGAAAAATGGGACTTTTTAAAAATGGGATTTATGTGGACTTATGACATAAGCAGCAAGAGACTGGTAAATGTATTTTCATATCAGAAGTGAGAATTTCAGAATGCCTGACCAAAAAAAAAAAAAAAAATTGCCCCTAAACAGAAGGAAGAACTAATTTAATACTTTTATACACTCATCTCCTGATCTGGGACCAACCACACAAGCAAAAAGAAACTAGGTGCTCCCTATTTAATAACTGGTTGCAATTCGTAACCATTAGTGATTGCCTCTATTTTAACCAGCACAATGCAAATCTAGTGTAAGCTTCTAAATGTTTAAAACCATTGTTAGATGAGAGAGGAGGATGCCAAAACAGACTAAGAAATAAGTGTCAATTCAATTTTTTTCTGTTTCAATACAGTGTTTAGCATTGTACAGCCATGACGAGTTTTTGGGAATCTGTTAACTGGAGTACAGACAATTTCTCTTTCACTGAAAAATACAAAATGCCCTAAGTGTAACTGGTTAGACAATGCACATTTTTAAGCCATAAACTTGCAAACTCACCTGCCTGGGGCAACTTCACTGAACTGCACTGACAAGTTAGTGAGACTCCTTCCTCATGGGGGACTGCTTGTACCCACACAGATTTGATTTCAGGATTTGGGCCCTAGGCTACTATCGAGCCCAAAAGGCAGGCAATCTTATGGGGTACATAAGCATTGAAGGCTATATAAGCTGACTGTATGTCAGGCCAGTTTATCTAGGTAAGCAAACAGCAAGAAACCTAACATGATCTGTGAAGAGGTTCTGCAAATGAGCAGCCCATCTCTAAGTACTTCTATCAGTTACAGAGAAACCCTGTCCCACTGTCATGATATATAGACTAGTATTACACACAAGTACAAGCTACAGATAAACAGGCTGGCTTACTGGTCCACTGCCTGATTTGTTTCTTCTGTATACCAGGGACCACATCCTGTCTGGAACTCCATACAGCAGACAGTCATCTAGTGGCTGAACAATATACAACATGTAGGCTTGGTTGAAAGATATAACCCCATAAAACACACACACACACACACACACACACACACACA